>CAXKVW010000087.1:0-428888 GCA_964058825.1 Carex arenaria | reverse complement strand
CATTCACCTGAACGGCCGATTAATTGAGTTTGTCGGGTAATTAAATTTGAAAAAATCGGATATTTATAAAAATATTGAAAGCACATGGTGCGTGCTAGCATGCACGTATTTCTTATTGTAATGTTTTAATTGAAGAAAGACGAACAACTAGCTAGCTAGACTGACAACAAACGGATTAATTGGATCTAAAAATCAGAATTTTATTGTTTTATGAGACAAATCTTTAAGGTGAATATCAGTGATGGTTGCCATGTGCCATGTTCTAAACAATATCGCAAACCTTTCATGCATATAATATCTCATTTCATATTTTAATTGAAGGAAAGGAAACTCAAAAACTAGGCTGGCTATCCAATCGAGACTTGATAGTAAATAAATTCAATTTTTTTTTTATATGGAAACAAAGTTCTTTGTTAGAGTTTTAAAATAAGAGAGGTCCAAAATAAGAGACAGAATTTTATGATGAACCTTAATGTATTTTTAACTTCACTATTATATAAAGTACATATGACATAATATATAATAACATAAATCTCTAAAAAGAGAATCATATAAATGACACGTCCTAAAATACATATACTAAAATACTAAATTCTTCCTCCTTAATATAGCAAACAGAGCTTACTATCCTAACATCATGCTAAATTAAGTCTAATGTAAATATATGATGAGATGAGAGGCATATACGACAATCCTCCCTTTAACTTGAAATCTCATCCTGAAACAAAATTAAAAAATAAACTCCTAAACACATCATCAACTTGTATTTCAACTAAACTAGCATAGCCTAAAGAACTGTCACCCTGGTCTACCTTCTGTTTATTCTTGAGCTTGAAACAGTCGGCATTGATGTGTTATTTTTTCCTGCAATAGTTTCAAATTAGGTTCTTTTGTTTAGAGCTTGAATAGATCAATTATGAAGTCAAGTTCTTCCCATTTTGTCTCCCATCCTTATCGTCCATCTTGATACCAATTCTTTCCATGTCATTGAGAAGTATGATATTATCTGAAATATGGACCTTAACAGATGTACCTTTTGTCATCTTGAAAGAATGAAACCTCTGCTTGCTTGGTCTTTATGCGGAGCATGACTGCGCAGAGGAAACACCAGCCGCCTGAATACTTCTCCCACGATACAAAGATGAATGTGAAAAACCTTCAACAGCAGTGGAATAGCCCTGAAATCACCGAACAACTGCTGGCGATGAAGATGGCTCTGATACTAATTTGTTATGATTTAAAAATAAGAGAGGCAAAAAAAAGAGACATAATTTTATTAGGAAGCTTAATTTATAGCAACATAAATATCTAAAAAGAGAACCATATAAATGACGCGTCCTACAATACTCTATACTAAAATACTAAATTTTTTCTCTTTAATATAGCTTGCTAAATAAAGTATACTATCCTGACATCCTGTTAAATTAATCAAGGCCGATAAGATGAGAGGCATACACAAAATTCTCATTAAGAAATATTATAGCTAGCTGCTGATTGGAAAAATACTTGTTTTTGTCTAAAGCTTAATTAGTAGATGTGAAATTCTTGTACTTAATTAGTTTTAATTTATCTTGTAAGACTTTGTAATATGTAATGACGGATCATTAATTCTTAATAAAGTTGTCTTTGTAATAAATCGCACAAGGGATGTGTACCAGTTATTTGGTACCATTCCCTAGTAACATTCTGATTTTTTTTTAACATTCCCTAGTAACAAGGGATGTGTAATAAATCGCACAAGGCATAAAATTTGTGGAGCCTACGTACGTATTGGACTATTGGGGCTAATATATTTTGTTATTCAGTAGCTTCTCCACAGTTATGATAGTTGGTCTCTCTCTCTCTCTCTCATCGATTCGACACATGCACACACGTGCTTGGGAAAATAATTATTAAGGTCCATGCATATCTCATTGTTATATTTTAATTGAAGACGAACAACTAGCTAGGCTGATTGGCAAGGAAAATCATGTAAAGTCCCTCGGGATAATAGTTCGAACCTTTTTTTTTTTCTTTTCTTTTCTTAAAGCCGGTTCCATTAATATTCAACTGATCATGAATAAGTTACAGTGCCAGTTTAATTAAATGATTAATGGGAATAAGTTTCACAATATTAAACAATTCAGCTGCACATGCAAATAAAACGAATGATATTACATTAATACAAGTATTTTATTAAGATTCATGTTATCAAAAACCCACTTTATATCCAACAATTGAAGACTCGGAGTGACGACAACACATCTCAAACTCTACTCCGTGTGTATAGGTTTTGTTTGGTTTAGTGAGATATTGAACAATTTAAGAAGATAATTTAGATACAAAAAAAGAGAAATCACAAGAGCGAGAGAATAAGAAAATATTTTATATATTAATCAAAGTCTAAAAAAATGACATGCCATCTCTTCTTATAATACATCCATCATATAGAAAAACTAAAAATCCAACTTAAAAACTAACATCTCATAATGAACTTAAAAATACTAACTTGAAAACTCTAACATAATTAAAATGGCATGAAAAATAGAAATAGTCAAACTTAGGAACTAACAACATAATAAAGTCTTATAGAAAACACAATATAATTTAATATTGTAATTATTCATCACAGAAAATGATGAATTAGTGGGACTCATGGGACCTTCTTCTTAGAACTTGTACTTAGTCATTCAAAAAGATTGAAGAACAATTAACTTGTATTGAGTCTGAATCCGAGTCGGTTTGGTTTTCGTCATGGAGTGCACTAAAGATTGTAAATTTAGTGTCGTCCAGAAATGAAATGAAATATCAGATTTTTGTGCTTTATTGCTGAATTAAGACGATGACAACGATTGCAACCCGTAAGCATTACAATTATATATTTTTCTATTTAATTTGCATCTTCTTAATGGTGGCCAATCAAGTCAATGAAAAGATTGATCCATGTGCATTTAACGTGCCAAAATTTGATTCCTTCAAGATATTAAATGCTCATATATATATATATATATATATATATATATCGATCCTTGCATGCATGTTTTTGTTTATTTACTCCGTCCTCCACGAATTGCGCATGCAAGAGTACTGGAAGTCAATATATATATATTTCAGTATTCATTAATTCATTACATCGATCGATCTGGAATAATGAAGCTAGTGCTCCTACTCCTGTTATCTATGTCATGCGGCCTTAGCCATGGTAAAACACAAATAACATCAATTTTTAGCTTCGGCAACTCGTATTCTGATACTGGAAACCTATTTGTTCTAGGGTCACTGAATCTGACATCTGTGCCAGTCGCGTCAGGTTACCCACCTTATGGTATAAACTTCTTCCATCATCCCAATGGCCGCTTCTCTGATGGGAGATTGATAGTGGATTTCATTGGTACGTAATTAAAAGTACTTTCTAGATATATATTTCATTCAATGCAATATATAATCAACACCATTAGTTATATGTTCATATCTCTTTATTTATTGGTAAGATTAACTGGCACATATTTATATGTTCATATCTTCTACTTTTCTTGATCAATCTAATTTTAGGGAATGTATTGAGTAAAAATATTATGCAGTACGTACCGTGCCTTCGCCATAACGTACGTACATGATTTTATTTAATTTCATACAATTCTTGATTTCTGATCATAAACCAAGTAAATTAAATGAGAGATAAATAATGTTAATTCTAGAAATTAATATTAACTTTGTTTTATCTAATTAATGATCAGCCCAAGCATTTGATCTACCGTTTCTTCCACCATACTTGGCTCACAATGGAAGCTTCAAGCATGGCATGAACTTTGCGGTTACCGGTGCAACAGGACTAGACTATTCCTTCTTTGTGAAAGAAAATATGGCATCTCCTGATTTTTTAAATACAACACTAAATGTTCAACTTGAATGGTTCCGAGAGTTGAAGCCTTCCCTTTGCACTTCATTTAAGAGTATGCATCTCTGTTTGAAGGCATGGTGTTAACTCATATATAGCATGCCAGCATATATAGTATTAATTCCTTCAATGACATTAATTCACATTGCCTATATATGTGACATTGATTCGGATCAGTTATGATTCAATGCCACACCATTATATCTAATTGGAGAACGAACCGTTTAAATACCAAGTACAATTAATATATAATTCAGCGAATTGATCATCAATAAAGGATCTAGCTAGCTTTATTTCTGACTGAACCAGATGCACACTTTCATCATTTCGTGAATTAATTATATATTCGTTCTATTTTTAGTTTGCAGGAAATTTTTTAGTAAATCACTTGTAATTGTTGGAGAATTTGGTATAAACGACCTTATGCTTGCTTTTGCGGGTGGGAAGACCTTGGCTGAAACTAAAAGCTATATTCCATCTATTGTTAAAGTCATATCAAATGCAATTGAGGTTATTATTATTATTATTTTTTTAATGGCTTTGTCACTTATATTAATATTTTCTTATCTAATTCTATTAAATATAACAGAACTCTGTAAACTCAGTGCTAGCTACCATTTGATCCCTTGAATTTATTATATTCTTGTAGAGACTAATCTGGGAAGGAGCATTGAATATTGTGGTACCAGATAATGTGCCATTTGGGTGCTTACCAATGGTTCTTACGATACACCAGAGCAAAAATGAAGCAGATTATGAGCCTAATACCGGTTGCCTGAAGAAATTCAATGAATTGTCACTGTACCAAAATGAGCTCCAGCATAAAGCCATCAATCAGCTTCGGTTGAAATACCCGCATGTGAGACTCATCAATGTAGAGTATTATCGTCCCATAACTGAAATTCTCGAGTCTCCTAAGCAATTTGGTATGTTATATATCTTTTACCAGTAATGTTGTAGGATTAAACAGTAGCTTCAAAAGTTTCCCTTCTTTTCTTACCAGATTTATTATTCTGAAATTAAAAAGGGAGAGGTGTGAACTGTGAAGTTATTTCCTGATTCTCATTATTTATCATTATACTGTAGGATTCATAGAAACACCACTACAAGTATGTTGTGGAGGAGGAGGAAGTCAGTATAACTACAATTTAAGCAAGCAATGCGGCGACCCAGGTGTAAACCCTTGTCAGAATCCATCAACTTATCTGAATTGGGACGGGATCCATTTAACAGAGGCTGCTGCTTGTTTCATTGCTCAAGGTTGGCTCAGAGGTCCTTATGCTGATCCACCTATTTTAACTGCTATCCACACTGAATTACCCAAACCATTGGGGCACAAAAATAAGTTACCAAACAAGAACCTGAATAATTATTTAAGGGGAGAGGATCTAGCTTTGGTTTTACCATCCACTGGGTCTGGATCAGATTTGGATGATGCTTAATTAGTTCTGAGTAGAGATACGAATCTGTTAATTTTGTTGTTAGAAATGCTAGAAATTATTATATAATATATGCTTTTATGTAATTGTTGACAAATAATGTTATATTCTGAAATTTTTAAAACTAATTAACTAACTAACTAATAAATAATTATGACTAACTAAAATTTTTAGTTAATTAATGTACGAGTTAAATAGTATATGAACTTTCATTTAAAATCAACATAACGAATCTTCGATTTCACCGAACTAATTAATTTTCTAAAATTCAATTAAGACGATCGAATCGAAATGATAAAAAGGGGTATGAGGGGATTCTCATGTTACATAATTTAAGATACGAATTTTTGAGGCACAATTACAAAGATGAAGTAGTAATAATAATAATAATAAGAAGAAGAAGAATAATGTTATTGAATACCATATGAAGAAATAAAACTTTTTAACTTGAATGAATTAAACATAAATGATACAACAAAAATTTTAAACTTACATGAATAGAAGTAAATTCCATCGTTGAAACAATATAAACAACAAAATACAAATTTATGCAAAAATGATGATTTTAAATGACTCCAATAATTAAAATGCTAACAATTTAGAACAAAAATAAATAATTACGAATAGATATTCTAAATAAGCTTAATAATTTAATTATTAAGATAATTAAGATTTCTTTTTTTTTTAATGTTTATCTAACGTTAACAATATTCTTAAATAACCTTAACTCAATAAAATTTTAAATGAATGAATAAAGTTTCCTTATCGACATGTATATATATGAAATGAAATGTGAAAGTTAAAAGTCAACACTTCAACCACCTCTTTTTACCACTTCACTCAATTCTTTACTCTATTGGTTTTTATTCTTTCTGTCACGGTCTCTGATTGGCTCCTCTCTTTCTATTTTCTTCTAAACTGGACCCCACCCTCAAACTTAACTACTCTCTCTCTCTCTCTCTCTCTTACATGTGGTCCCCTCCCCACTCCATTCATTTCTTTCCTTACTGGAGAAGGAAACAAAATGCCCCAAACGAAATCCTACGCTCCCGCTCCTCTCTTCCTCTGCCTAGTCATCTCCTCCATCTGCTCACGCAAGTCAGAGCCGTACGCTCGCATTAACTCCCTCCCACGCGCTGGAGAAGACTTGTGCGCGCCTATGGCTGTCCTCCCTACTGCGCTCTCTCTCTCCCGGTTTATAACCCTCGTTTCTCTTTCGAAGGAGAACCATCTCTCCACTCTCTCTCTCTTTACCTCTCTCTGTCACTCCCTTTATTGGGTTCGGATTTTTCAATTTCAAACCCGTTAGGGTTTTCTTGTGCTTTTGGTTACAAGGTTGTGTGCTTCTTGGGTTGGTGGTGCTCAGGAGCAAGAAGAAGGGCGGACATGAGATCGTGGAGGGTCACAGCTTTGGTACCGACTGTCCCACGCCAAGACCGAATATAAAACTTTTTGGGTAAGGCTAAACAACCTCGAATATTTTTGAAATTCCTTGCTCATTGTCGAGCTACTGTTGAATGCGAGTTGCAACCCGTTAAACATCTGTTTGCTCTTTGATTTGTATATTGTGAAACTTGCTTGATTTCTCTCGGTACATGCTAAGCCTTTGTGGTGTACTAATTTGGTTGTGCATTTTTGTTCTTTGTCCTCTTCTTGTGCATAGCACCATGTGGGATGTTATGGAATTAGTAATCATATTACCATCTTGACTTGTGCCCCGTAACAGTGAACACCCTTATTAATTTGCGTCGAAATGTTTGTAATGGTTGATAATCGTACGAGTTGTGATGGCAGGGACCAATCTATAATTTTAATAAAATTGAGTGTCTAAATGTTAATTTCTATGATTGTAGTAATACTCCCTTATTGGAGGGACTGGTGTGTAAACTTGAAAATTTTATAAGTATGTGGGTTGATTATGTTAATAATTGCAAATGTAGTAATTTTCCCTTTTATGAGGGCTTAAATGAAAATTTCAAACTTTTAAAATATGGAGATCAACCGAATTTGAATGGTGGAATTAAAAATATTGATTTGGGGCCTATAATTGTGCTTAGGCCGAAACATAAATTATAAAGAGATTTATAATGAAAAATGCTTAATGGCTCTTTTTAGTAGATTCGGTCCGAAACTATAAAATTATTTATTAAAAGTGACCAAAATAAAAGTATAGTAAAGTGTCAAATAAATAAATAAAAATTCAACTAAAATGTTCAACGAAAACAAGTTCAACTAAAATTAGTTAACTATGTATAATGAATTATTAAATGCAAAATAGGTATATGATTATAATTGATAGATTATAGCTACACACATGAAATTATAATCTAATATCAAAATATTATAAACATGTAAAAATTATAATATAATCATATCACTTATCTTAGTATATAAACGAATATCAATACATAATCATTTTCAATTATATTTTTAAATTTGCATGACATATAAGCACATATTACTATTTATACAAAACTTGTATACAATGGATATACAAAATTATTATAGAACGATTATTAAATATACCACTTGAAATATTTTAATAAATTGTTAATTCTATGAAGCACATTAAAAACACCACTCAAACTGTAGTTTCATTAAATAAATTTATTTGTGTTTTAAAAATCTAAATCTAGACCTAAATCTAAATATATTGTTAAATTAATAAAGACAATAAATTAGCAACATATTTTTATTTAGCTATTTTGTAATTAAATCTTTGCTTGCAAACCGTGATAGTTAGCGTAATTAATTAAACAAAAATATACTTTCGTTTTCCTAATTAGTTATTTTTATCATAATTTTCATTCTATAAATTGGTAATCAAACTACGTACACCTTCCTCGAGTAACAACATTAATTAGATTAATTCATATAATTATTGTTGAATCCGAAGAGTTGCAACTAAGATTCTCGACATAATTTATCACGTATTTAAAATGTTATTACGCACAAGTTGTGAAAAAAAATAATATATATATATAATTCTAAAAGTTATAAAACAAGCTATTGGTAACGCATTTTAATTAATTACATACTTGAGAATAATCTAAATAGATTGTTAGGATAATTAGTTAGAACACGTAAGTTACACTATGAGTAGTTAAGTATGATTAATTATCGCGACACTTAATATAATAAATAACTTGCGTACTTCTATCATATGAATACGTAGTAACACCATTTAGGATATTGTAGGAAATTTATGAAGCAATTTATCTTCAAATTAAAATAAATTAAATTAAATTAAACTATTGCAAATTAATCGCGCTCAATTCGAAATCGTCAACTGACCTATCTGTCGAACATGGTAAACCGTAAGTAGACATAAATTAAACGAGGGAAGGATTACGTAAAGTAGATAGAATTTTAATTAAATGAAATTACGAATTACAGGTTATCAGACCCATCTTGACACCGATATGTGGACCGAGACTGCGGATTATTCCATCGGCTTAGACGAGGACCCTACCGGCTATCCTTACGCGTAGCCGCTTGCGCACGATTCCCGCTTAGTTACAGGTGTGGGATATCTGAATTATTTCTTTCGTGGGCGTACTCTTACCAAGTCGTTCCACCTGACCTGACATCTGCACTTTATTTTAAGTAGATGCATTAAAACTGTAGAGCATGTTTATCATTTCTGCACTGTAGGTAGAAATTGCATAAACCCCGATAAATAAAGAATTTACTGTTTATTAGGAGTAGAGTAAATAAATAATATTATATATATTATTATAGAATATTAGGTTATTAGATTGCCTTTTTCTCGTAGAAGGCAATATATTATTGCATATTTATACGCATGCATTGGTGAGAGCTGAGTAGAGACCGAATGACTGTGCTCTGGCTCGTGGAATGGGACACGAGTCGGCCTCGCAGCCATTGAGCCGGGGTGTCACTTGACTTTCCGGATGGTCTTCTAAGACTTATATTATATGTATAAACTTGATTATGTATTCATTCGATCATTTTACCATTCCGTGCGGGCCGATCTCGAGCCCCGAGGCACGAACGATTCTGGAGTAATCTCCACCTACATTAGGAGCTACATTGCCTAGAACGAAGGCCGATCTCGAGCCTTGATACGTGGGACCGATCTCGAGCCCCTTTTCCTATTGATCTGGCCAGACGGTAGAGTTCTCACCTGCTCATGAGGGATGAGATTGACAACTTTTACGACTTGCATTGTATGATTTCTCCTATTTTATATGTTTGGTTATGGATCGTTTTAGAGTAAGGAACAAACACCGAATTAAGATATGTTCATCGGCTAGCGTGTTATTAACTTGTGAGTAGTGCTCGGTGTCACTAGGCACCGTGTATCACTAGACTCTATGATCGCAATCCTTAGACATATCTTGAGGATCTTTGATCCGATTAGCACAGCACGGGGTGACTATTATTCGTACTATTATTATATGAATTCTACACTCAGTATTCTGATACTGATTTCTCCGATTTTACTATAATATTAAACTCCGCTTGGATTTTTGTTTGGGGAGACTTTTGCATGTTGGCATACTAGAGTAATCGCATCATGATAATGATTAAAGTATTTTTGATTTCTATTAGATACTGAGATAGGGACACACAATTGCATATTTAAATTGTAGAATCGTAACAACATTTAAATGTTAAGTTAAAGTGTTTTGATCATAGAGGACCCCTGGAGATATAGTTCTGGGTCACATACTGAGTGATTTATCACTCACCCACAAGTTGTTTCGTGGGTTTTAGGTACAGAGTCTGGCGACCCGCAGCAGGAGTTGTCAGGAGCTGTTCCCAAAGGCCACTCCGCTTGACTGTTAGGATTATCACCTGATTTGATCTGCGAATCCATATTTGTTGCTTTTGTATACGGGATTGGGAGATCATATATTATCTTTTGTTTATATTATGTTTTGGATGTGACATGGACTGTTGTATTATATGTATGTGTATTTACTGATATGTGACTGATGTTCGACTTTTGTGTTATATATTTATATTTCCGCTTCCGCTGCTTACTGATGATTACTCTCAGCCTTGCGTGTTTAAATGAATAATAAACACGAGGCGAGGATGATCACACATTAATCCAGATATTCTGGTTTGGGGTGTGACAAATAAAATATAAAATAAATATAAATAGGGTTGACTAGCCTAAGTCATATGACATTTTCATCATTGGTATAGTTAAAATTAAAGGGAGTTGAAATGGAAACTCCACCTTTTCACCTAACTTAGGACTTTACAGTTGTTGTTAGAAAATAGCAATGATACATCCTATCTCGAAGCGAATAAGTCGTATGTGAAAAGTTTTCGAGATGGGCTCGCTCTATCTCAAAATGACAGGCTGAGGTATGATTGGGTTTTGAAGCCTATGCGATATTTCTCTTGGGTAATCAAAATTTTGACCCTTTTTCAATTAATTGTTCTACCTTATATATGTCGTTCCTTAATCGTCATTCCGTGTTGTCAGAGCGGTTAGTGGAAATAGTGTGGGAGCAGTTACGTTCGCATGGGAACAGTTATCCTGAATAAAGACGGTGTAAGTCGATTTCAGACTGGATCCGTATTGCATGAAGTTTTGTGAGGCCTTGTTGGGCCTAGCTTTTTATGGATCCAGGGCTTTTCATATTGATTTCGGGCTAGCCTCTCAAGGAGGTCTAAATCCCATTTTTTCATAGTCCGGGAGAGGTTAGTGAGAATCTTGAGAACATGACCCTATCAAGGGAGCCGTTGGAGTGTATCTATAAATACAATTTGTAACATCATAATTGAATACAACATAATTCATCATTTTTCTTCGATTATTCCTCTATGTCTAAAAAAATTAACCATTTCTCTCGGTCTCAAAATTCAACATATTATCAGAGCAGTTATAGAACCTGGTTTAAAAATCAAGCGTCAAAAAGGCCACCCAAGCGTTTTGTAAAAGCCACCCAAAAATCCCAAAGAGCAATTAATTGTAACAACCAACTAAAAAAAAAATCGAAGCAATAACTGTTCTTATTAGCAATACCAGAAACCAGAATGTCACAACCAAACAAAAACTTACAGGGATACTGCTCAACGGTTTTTGGACCCTAAATAATTTGAAAATATGTTCAAAGTATTTACCAAATTAATTCCTAAGAATTTGGTGAAAGAAACACCCTAAAATGCTAATTTCTAGAAAATCACTAAAGATAAATGGTGATTTTCATGAAATAAAATTCATGAGAAAATTCTATGTGAAAAATTATGAATTTTGGTATAAAGAACCCCTAGAAATTCAAAAGGGTTGAATTTATATAAATTTATTAAGGTATGGAGACGTTTCTTGGTGCACAGAGCAGAGTAAGCATAGAAAAACCCTGACTAACTGCTGGGTGCACGTTTGGAGTGCTTAAAAATAATATCTGACTAATGGGCCCATGTGGCAGTGAGATAAATTCAAAGGCGCTGGAAAAGAAAAGAAAAAACTAAAAAGAAAAGGTAAATGGGCCTGGTTTTGGTCTGAACTGAAGTGTGGACCCAAAAAACAGTGCCATGGTTCATAAATAACCGGGCTCATTCCAGACAACAGACTGAATTCAAATTCAGCGCTGATTGGTTTGGGTTCATAAAGGACTGGGTCCACATGAACCGCAACTCAAGGGCATACACGGTTCACCGCCATTTTTATTTATATCAACCATTAAATATAAATTGTCAAACTTATTCAACAAATCTAAAAAAAAAAAAATTATATTCAAACCGGCTATTAAATAGCCGGTTCCTAATTCTTATTAGAAATCGACTACTTAACCGCCGGTCTCTAATAAAAACTAAAAACCAGCTATTAAGCCGCTAGTTTATAATAAAAATTAGGAAACGCCTATTTATCCGCCGGTTTCCATATTTATATATATTGGGTGCACTGTTCCGAATTTTCTCCATAATTTATTTCATCAAATTCCACACTATCTCTCCTCACTTTTTCTCTTTCTTCCAGATTTTTCTTGCTCTCTCTCTTGCTCTCTCTGTTTTTGTATGTAAGTCCCTATATTTTGTTTTTCCAGAAATAGTAGCTATAATAATATTTACAGTATATAAAATATGTGGCTACTATCTTAGGGTGGCTATTATGTTAGGCTAAGTGCAGACTTAGATTTGTTCCACTGTTTACTATTTTAGGTTATTACATACCATATTGACAACATTTAAAAGATCATGAGAGATTGTCTTGGTGATCTGTTGCTTTTATTCTACTTTGTCTTTTCCTTTGCTGTTTCCACTGCTACAGGAAATTATGTTAATTATGTTAGATATGTGCCACAGTTTACAAAATGGTATAGTTTTTGTGTAATATATAGGACGGTATACTTGATTTTTATTTTACAATTTATAAGCCCTATCATTGACATCATTATATTCTTTGAAAAAAGCATAGTCCAAGAATGGCAAAGCTAAGAGGACATTAAATTTTTGGTTGATTTTGTACCAACACAGATACAGTTGGCTAATTAAGATGAGATGATATCTAAAAGAATATTGTGAACCTAAGATTGCAACCTAGATAATTAATCATAAGAGAGCATTGACCTATGACGTTGTTGTTGATTAATTAAAAGTGCAAGCAAGGTGAACCGGACAAGAAAAATAACAAACCACAGTGACAAATTATGAATCAATTAATTAATTAATTAAGCACTCTAATTGTAACATAAACCTAGTTACCTCAGCATCCTAACCTAATTGACCAAGGCAAAGCTGACAACAAAACTAACAAATGACATTGACAATGTAACAATGCCTAATGCACAGTCACTAATTAACAAATTACAAAAACCTTAAATAATTAATTTATTCGAAATTTTTTTTTTTTCTCATGCATGCATTCTAACCTAATTGACCAAGGCAAAGCCAGCAATAGAAGTAACACACGACAGTGCATAATGCACAATCACTAATTAACATATGACAACAACCTCTAATAATTTCTTCAAACATTTTCTCATGCATGTATGTAAAACACTAATTTCATTTACAAATAACAAAAGCAAAGGAAACCTCTGTATAGCACTACAGCAGGAGAAAACCAAGATAACCACTGCATGTATGTAAAACACTAATTTCTAATTAGTCAACTTTTGAAAGCAAATAGTTCGATTTTTTTTTTTTTGTGTGATACATACACAATGACATTTATTTATACGTTTCTGTGCAAATTACAAGTAACAAAATAAACCATTTGCCTTTGCAATCGGCCAATTAGAAGATTGAATATTTTCTTTTTAAGCAAACTACATTTTTTTTTCTTTTCAATAAAAGAGAATTTAAAATGAATTTTGAAAGAATAGGCAATAAATTGGACAAACTTTTGAATTTTTGAAATTTAGGATGCTAAATATGATATTATGAACTTTAGAAGGGATATGTAATTTAGATGTTTTTGAGGGATTGGCATAATGTGAGAAAAAAGAAAATAGGCTATCCCAGACGATAAATATATCAAGCCTTAATTAATTTCTAGACAGATTACGGGTCGGATCTGTTTTAGGGATCGGTTCGGTGTTCATGGAGAGAGAGAGAAAAAATTAACCGGGCTTGACCATGCCAGTCCAGCTCCGTTAAAAAGGACCCGTGGGCCTAGGCCCAAAATCTTTCGCAACGCCTCTTGCATATATAGCAATGAATCCAATTTCTCCCTCAACGGAGATGAATTGGATCAAATAAGAGTGGAACTACTTTGCGGATTTTTTTTTATTTACCACACCAAAAAATCGGAATTAAATAAAAACCACTGTGACTGGGGTTCTGTCATAAATACCACCCCCGCACAAGGGTTGTGCGCACCCGAAAAACGGATCCGCACAAGGGTTGTGCGCACCCAATAAAACTGATCCGCAAACCGCTGTGTGTACCCGATCCGTCCAAAATCGGATCCGCATAACCCTTGTGCGCACCTGATCCGGATCCGCACAACCCTTGTGCGCACCTGAGCCATCCAAATCGGATCCGCACAGCCCTTTTGCGCACCCAATTCGGTGCGCGAAATTGTTGTGCGGACTCGGTGCGCGAAATCTGCCTTGGACCAGCACAGAGGGGGGGTGCGCACAAGGCTTGTGCGAATCCGATCGGTGCGCCAAATTGTTGCGCGGACCCGGTGCGCGAACTCTTCCGTGGACCCGCACTTCAGGTGCGCCAAATGGTTGTGCGGATCCGTTTTTCGGGTGCGCACAACCCTTGTGCGGGGGTGGTATTTATGACAGAACCCCAGACACAGTGGTTTTTATTTAATTCCGATTTTTTGGTCTGCTAAATAAAAAAAAATCCGACTACTTTGGGTTTGATGTGTTCAATTATTTTTCAATTTACTTTAAGATTCATATGCAATGCTTTAATTTTTGTGCTTGTCTGTTTTGATTTTCGTACGTACAAATCTTTGAATGAATCGGACGGTTATAGGACTGTTCAAGTTAAAAGTAGGTGTTCTCGAATTGGATGGATGGAAAATAACACCATACCATATAGGATGACACGTGAGCTGATTTGGTCACGATACAGAACGATATGGAACATAATACATGATACGGCACTACACATGACTATGTTAAATATTATAATATTTTTAAAATTCTTTCTTTTTCAATAAACTTAATTTTTTTTTTTTTTTTGTTAAACATGATTAAACTTGACTAGCACACTCAATCACATCGTGTTAGGTTACGACATGATTAACATACTGTGATCATTTTTACAATTTAATCAAAGTACAATGCAAAACATAAAAATTTGACTTGATTATAACACGATATAATGCTAACCACAACTTAGACTAGTAACGCTAACCACAACACATAAAAATCTAAAAAAATCTCATGACAATACATGATCTCCAACTTAGATAATATATGATAAAAAAACACATGTCCATTGGAGATCATATTTTAATTGTCATGATATTTTCTGATCCTGTGATCTAACGTGAGCTGTTTTTTATAAAATATATATTGTCCCTCTGATCCTGTGTGATTCTGTGATCATATATTGTCCATTGGAGATCATATTTTGTTAACATTGATTTTATACTTTGTATAAAAAATTTATATGATTGATTTTTAATATTTTAAATCTTCATAGCTTGAAAATTTTGCTCCGCTGTTAATCATTTTTTTAATTAACTACAATTTTATATCATTGATCATAGTTTATTTTAGAATTTAAACATTTACCATTTCATTCCGATAAGATTATAAGAATAGAGATGGAAACTGTGTTTGGTCAAATTTGTCAGAAAGCGAAGAAATAAAAACATACATGCAGGACTTGATGAGTAGCTTTCCACTACTATATATTATAATTATAATATTATTCAAACAGGTTTGCTAATAATTTCCCATATCTTGGCTCATATGATCATATCATACTTTTAAAGATATAATAATCTAATTATTTAATAGATCGACATATTTGTTAATAATATATATGATTTTAAAATTAAAACTCTGGCATTTTTAGTTTTAAATCTTTTGCTGATTAATTTTATTTAATTTGATTCTGTAATAAATAGTTAAATATTAATAATATTTATTTAATTTTTGGAAGATATGAGCTAGTTATTTAATACTTCGACATATTTTTTAATAGAGGAGGGTTCTAATATCTCATACTTTACATATCTCATCATGCCTCATGTGTTGTATTTTTGTTTTCAAAATTTAAATTGTTGATCCGAACCACTCAACACAATATCCATACTAAAATATGTCTAACGACCAAATTTTATAATTTTTATAAATTTTTTATATTTTTAAGATAGGTAGAAAATCACTATTTTTGAACTGTTTAAAAACAGTAATTTTGTATAGTAAAAAATTTTCAAAAATTATAAAATTTCATCTCCAAACATATTTTAGTATGGATATTATGTTCAGCGGTTGGGATCAACATTTTAGGTTTCGAAAACAAAGATATAAAACATGAGGTATGAAAGACATGAGATATTAGAACCTTAATAATATAAATAAATTTAATTATATGTACTATGTCAAAAATAATGATGACTATATATTATGCATATGTTTAATTTTTTTTTCTGAAAGTTGACTTACAAGTTACAAAATATAAACTCAAATGTTTTTCACGTGGTAATTTTATGGCTGTTACATTCACACCAAATCTCACCTTCATTTTTTTCCCTGTATTTCGTTTCACGTTGCTTGAATTTCTATCGCCTGTTTAAAGTTCAAACCCTGCTAATCCACATTATGGAAATGATGTGCACCTCCGAATTTCAACATTTTGAAAATGACCCCCAAATGCTAAATTAATGTCGTTCGATAAAAATAATTTTGTACTTCTGATGCATACACAATAGTATTTATGCATACACAGTCGGTCAATTAGAAGACTGAATATTTCTTTCAAGAATACTAATATTTTTTCTTTTCAATAAAAGGTAATTTAAATTGAATTTTGAAAGAATAGGCAATAATTGGATAAATTTGTGAATTTTTGAAATTTAGGAGGCTAAATATGATATTATGAACTTTAGAGGGGAAATGTAATTTCGATGTTTTTAGGGACATACATGAATTGCCCCTTATTTTTTTCTAATATAAATTCAATACCGCAACGTGAAAAATGTTGAATGAGACAAGATAAACTGAAAAGAATCAAAGAGGTAGCATCAATGTACACACGTTACAAATTACAATATCTAAAATCATTGGCCACTACTACTTGTCGCTAAGAAAACAGAGAATCCCTTCAACGGTCAAAAACAGGGATGAAAACGGTATGCATCCGTATTTGTACCGTATTCGAAAACTTGATGTTAATATTTGATATTTGAATATATGTGTAAATAAACAAAATAAGAATATCGAATTTCAATTATCTGAGATAGTAGATATATAGTTATCATATGTTTTAGTATATATTATGAAAAATTTATGTTATTCATTATTATAATTAGATAAATATTTAAATTTTATTACTTTTTATATTCTTTTAATAAATATCTAATCTGATGTATCCGTCTAATATATAGTAATATCTATATATGATTTTACCACTATCCGCTCCGTGTTTGCTCCGTTTTCATTTCTAGTCAAAGATCATAAGCTACTATTTCTTTATAATTTTTTTTTTTTGGTTTATTCCGGTCCAAGTTTGATTGTCGGTGCTTAAAACTCAAACTTATATAATACAAATTGATCCAAATTGGCTGCTTGCAATTGATACCATTTTCATCCTTTGATTTTTTCTTTTTCTTTCTTCTCTATTTTTTTTTATAGAATTAAATATGTTAGGCAAGCAAGCTATTTTGACCATTTCTAAATCTCCAGCTTATAAACAACAGAAAAGTATAATACTTTATGCAACGTATCTTTTATTTAATGAATTAAAAGATACTGTGGTGTGGTGAGATGCATCCATGTTTTGTTCCATTTGAATAAGGTACCTTATACCTTGAGTTTGAGTCTTGTTAGTTCGTTATTTATTGGCACAAATCTTAAAGGATCCGGTGCATTACCAGATTGGCCCTGATTTTGATCAGACGGTCTGAGTTTCGGATTAACCTTCTCTTTTAAATGGAGTTTTTGAATAATTACTGTATAATTTTTAGGATAAATTGTGAAAACGACCTCCAATAAACATTTAAACAAGAAATAAAACAAGAATAGAGCTAACTTCAAAATTGAGAATAGTAACTAACCCAACAAAATATTAAATTAGTAGAATAGTGAGAAACCCACAAAAGATAAACAAAAAATAGTCTATATTTACTAATCTAAATACATCCAAACCAAAAATAATAGTTCAGAATAATACTAATCCACATTAGTGAATATTCTTCGTCCATTCAAATTCACACTTGGCAATAACGGACTAGGGTGTACACTATACAGTTGCCAGATAGCAATGAAAAATCATGTACCAGTCAACGGATAAATCATGTCCCAGTCAAAGTCTATAATCAAGACCTTTTCAATTGGTATGATAAGGTAAACCAAATAGGATTATCATTATCACATTCTATCCAAAATTGAGAAATGTTATAATTAATTTAATTACCGTTAATCACTTGGTAAGGAAAAAGAGAAGTTTAATTCTCCAAACAAGCACAATCACTGAATAAAATCATGCAGTAACAAGCCCAGAAAAGAGCAAATATTTGTTTAAACAGAACATTCTCCAAACAAAACAAAACAAAAAAGAAGGAAAAATTAGCAACAAAAAAAAAAAACACCAGAGGGAAGCAATTTGAAACCCTACTTGAGCAGAAAGCTATAAACACAATCAAATGCACAAGCACACAATGTCACCTATTTATTATTTATTAACAACAACATAACCATTCGATTATCTAGCCGTAACCCCTGATTCACTAGTCGATGTTGATTCTTCCCTCTTCGGGTCCTTCTCCACTGTTAGATCCAAGCTATCTTCACTTCCTGAAGCATAAACTCCGGCTGTCAGATCGGGAACAAACAGTTCCTGATTCTCCAGCTCCTCGAGCTTCTCCCTCGACTCCCCTTTCAACAATCCGACTACTTCTTGCATTGTGGGCCTCTTCTCGGGCTCGTTTTGCACACACAGAAGCCCAACAAGCACGACCCGTTTCACCTCAGCCTCCACAATATCACCCTTCAGTCTAACATCTACTATTTCCTTAAATTTGTTCTCTTTAGCCAGCAGTAAAACCCAGTCAGCAATTACTCTTTTTGTGGTCGGGTTTACCCTCTCTATGGGTCTTTTACCGGCTACTAATACTAAGAGAAATATACCGAAACTATACACATCACAGCTTTCAGAAACCTTGCCGAACATGGCATACTCGGGTGCGAGATAGCCTAGAGTGCCTTTTACTCTTGTTGTGACATGGGTTGCTCCATCAGGCATGAGCTTGGCAAACCCGAAATCCGCAACCCGAGCACGGAATTCGACATCAAGAAGTACATTGCTCCCTTTTATGTCCCGGTGGATTATGTGCGTCGTTGCATGGTTGTGTAGATAGCTATAATTATAGAACAGAATCACAGATGCAGCAAAATCAATTACAAGCTATAATACAACAAACATAGTATCATCAATTATAGAAGAAGAGGGGGATTCAAATGCCTTTGGTCTTTTATGCCTCATCCGCACCTCACATTCTTATCTCCGTTTTCAAAGTCCAAACAGTCGGTCTGAACCGCTCAACGTCATCACCATATTAAAATATGCTTGGAGACCAATTATATATTTTTCTAAATTCTTTACTATTTTTTTAGATAAGTACACAATTACCCATTTTGGATGGTCTAGAATCTTTTGAAAAACAGTGATTTCCAAAAAAATATAAATCTTCTGTAAAAAATTTCCAAAAAAAAATATAAATTGGTCTCCAAGCACATTTTAATATGAAGATCATATTGAACGGTTCGGATTAATTATTTAGATTTTGAAAATGAAGATAAGGATGTGAGGCACAAATGAGGCATTTGAACCCTCCTCATAGTAAAGGGTTAAAATAAAAACCCATTATACATGTAATGAACCATATCAGTACATGCCAATATAATAAAAAAAATTAGACTTACGCAATCCCCTCAGCTGCCCCGATGGCAATGTTCATCCTTCTGCCCCAATCAAGTTGGCATTCGGCTGCATGCTGCCCATGGAGATGTGATGTCACACTCAAATTTGGCATGTAGTCGTATACAATCAGCCGCTCTTGGCCTTCAGCACAGTACCCACGCAAGGTGAGCAGGTTCTTATGCCGCACCTGTCAGAAAAATAATGCATCAGTATGTGGTCTAGGTACACCAAGTCTATCCATTGCAAATTTGTAGTTCTTGATGGACTATTTTTTTTTTTTTTTACCTTGGCAAGGACCTCAATCTCAGCTGAGAACTCCATTTCTGCTTTGCTGCTCCAGTTTTTTAGCCTCTTCACCGCAATCTAGAGATACAAAAATTATCAAGTCACAAGTTATAGTAAAGTATCACAGACATTATTTTTTAATCCAATATACTCCTTATAATGTACTGGACTGTTTTAAAAAAAAAGGATGTAACAAAGTTGTAGGCATCAATTATGAAAGATAAAGGAGTTTCTTAAAATCAGGTATTATGGTACAAAAAACATGTAATAAATTCAAGTTGATGTCTACTTGCATGGCATTTAATTCATATGTAATAAATTCAAGTTGATGTCTACTTGCATGGCATTTTTTTCATATGCAATAAATTCAAGTTGATGTCTACTTGCATGGCATTTTTTTCACGTAACTATCAACACATATATACAAATTAGAAAGTTCAACACAAAAAAGGACATGTAACCCACTAAAATTCATAAGAAAAAGATGTGCCAAGAAGGTTACAACTGTCATGTTGACCTTAGTTTTGAAAATCAACAGCAAGACCTTTGTATTTGCCTATTTACTATTATTGCAATTCCATAAATGTACCAGGCTATATTTTACATGCAGTAACTGCCAATTGCAATATGCCAAAAGTTAAGTGGCTAACTGAAAAATCACAAAATTTGGGTAACTGATTGCAAATTCCCTATAATAGTAGTGTGGAAATTAAGTGCCCCAAAAGCTAGTTGAAGTGATAAGAACCATTGAAGTCATTTTCAATAGCAAAGAGGCAATCATTTTCATAAAGAAAGTTCAAACCCTTTTTGGTCTAATGATAATCCAATTTGGAAATGGAATTTCTATAATAGGATAAGGCTCAATTCAGCCCCTCTGTTGCACTAATTTTCATACTATTAAACAGTTAGGAAATAATTCAACAAAATATAAAAAAAATCAGCAAAAACTTTTCTTTCACCAAAGTCTTTTTTATCATGTGATCAAGATAATGCTGGGGTTCATCTCATATCGAATTTTTTTTTGGCTACCAGTATGCACCGGTACCAAAACTGACATGTGGTACCAAAACTGGTATCAAGTTTTTTTTTTTTTTTTTGGACCAAGTGAATAATGGTTCACTACAAGGGTATAAATTAAAATATACATCTCCAGTATCCACCGGTACATACCAAAACTGACATGAAATGGTACAAAAACTGATATGAAATGGTACCAAGTTGTTGTTTTTCTTTTCTTTTTTGAGACAACTTGGATTCTTACAGAAATTAAGCATTAAATAATGCAAGAGGAAACAAGGAAAGGAAAATTTATTACTGGTACGATGAACGATTTGTCTGGTACAGAAAGATACTGACCTGAGTACCATCCCAAAGCTGGCCCCAGTAGACACTACCAAATCCTCCTTCGCCGAGTTTATTGTCATAATTGAAATTATTTGTTGCCGCTTGCAACTCCTTGAGAGCGAAAACTCGCCATGCATCTGATTTCTTTTTCTTCTTTCCTGGCTGTAACCTGACATAAAACAAGAACTGATAAGGGTTTTCTGATAGAAAATCAGAATCCAAACTCTGAAAATTTCTTTTGTTTACAATACAAAAATGCGAAGAAAATGTTCGAATTTGTAACGATAAAAAATCAATCAAACGAGGAATAGAAGGACTTACGCATCGTTCTTACAACAATAGCACACAGGCATCTCTAGATTCTCTGTTTATCTTTCAAAAAACCGTTTTGGTATCTCCGTCTTGGGCTTCTTCTCTTTCAAATTTCAACGCTTCCTCTTATTTAGAAGAGATTTCTTCTTCTTGTTTTGCTAATTATTTAAATGAAAGGAGAGAATGGGTTGGCCATGAAGAGAAGAGAAGACTTGACCAGAGAGAGAGAGAGAGAGAGATTTTGAAGCCGTCAGTACTCATCTCTGTCTTTTGACAAAGGAATTCATTCACCTAAGGTAACAGAATATTTCTGTTTCGATCTAAACCGTTCAATCAGAATCTCCACGACTATTAAAGTATCCCTGTTCTTTCCACCTCGGGCCGGATTGGCACGACTTTCTATCGGACGGTAATGATTCAAACAGAAATATTCTGTTACCTCAGAGAATATGTATTCATGATAGAGATCCGTTCACATATATTTTTAAATTCTAAGTAAGAGTACGACGCTTTTTATCGCTTTGAAGTAAGAGCTTCACCGTTTCAAAATTGAAGGTTATTTTACTGTTTAGTCCTCGTAATGTCTAAATATGCTCTTCAGATCCAGAGGTATTAACCGAGGGAATTAAAAGAGTCAACAATCTATGAGGTAACACCGTAACACCGTAACAGAATATTTGAGCTTAGATCTGGACCGTCCGATTAGAATCCGGGTCAAAGAAGATCGGACGGTCGGGATATAAACACAAAATTCAGTTACCTGAGGTAGTGAGGGGATATGAATTCGGAAATAAATGCACGTCCCAAATCCCAATATAGCTTTTCTGTATTTTTTCTTACACTTTTTTAATGATGATTCTGTACACATTTAATATTGAATTTAAATTCCAGTTAAAGTTCCTTCGACACTTTTTATCGCTTGGATCTCTCCTATTTCAAAATTTTAGTAGTAGTTTAGGAGATAGGAGTAGGTCCGATGGGCATCGGATCTACTTTTAGATTCGATTAGCTCTAACACCGTACGATTATCATTAAGATTTATGTGCACGGAAATTGAAAATACTTGCACGAATTTTATTTAGTCCACACGAATTTTGATACAGATTTGATGGTCATTTCACCCATCGAACCAAATCTGATGGGCATCCGACCTACTCTCAATTTGTAGTTTAGAAGTGTTTTTACTGTTTAACCCCCGTAATATATAAATATGCTCTTCATATTGTATTCCAGCTTGATTTTCACTCCTTGTATCTCTTTTTTTTTTTTCATAATGTAACTTATCCTCTTTTTTTTTTGACCTTTTCCTTCCTGCTGTGTTGTAATACTTGTAATTACTCTTTTGGTTACTGTTTTGTTTTGAATCATTCTAAAACTGGTTTTTGAGTTTTTTTTTTCTTCCTTCTGTGTTTGACAAGTGTCTTTTTAAGAAGGGTAAAACTCTATGATATATTAATTGGTTGGTTGGTAGGATCAGCAATTAATGTACAAAATGAGCACCTGAGCAAAACTAAGCATGTATAAAAGATGGGAATAGTTCGCTACATAATTGCGTGTAACTAATCTTGTAAATTTATTTCTTTCTTTAACAAAATAATAGTAAATAATTGGCTACTAAAATGCAAAAAACAAATAACACTGATAAACTTGGAGGTTTTTGTTCACCCCATGCCAGGGCATGCTTGCCATTTTCTTCAAAGCTATAAAAGTAAACTATGAAATGCAGTATGCTGATAATTGATAATCGTATAAACAAAATTATGTATTGAATACTTAATTTACTTTCTGATTTTTTTTAATGAAGTTCAAAATGGTGTGAATTTGGACATATAATTGTATAAACATCTAGCAGTGACTGTATTGAGCGTGTAAAACCTCACACGCGGACGTAGTTTTTTCTTTTTTTGGAGTATAGCTAGGGAACTACTGTATTGTTGATGTAAAAAGGTAAAACAATTGGAGTTAGAACACCGTTAGATGCTCTTTATTGTGATTTTTCCTAGAAGGATATGATGGTATTCTTCATTCTTGTACATTGTTGTTGTTAACTGTGGATAGAGAACTAAAAAAAAAAAAACAAAAAAAGAAGAAGAAATAAACTAAACAAATGATGGGGCTCTCAATAAATTGCACGGATGGAAAGTGATTAAGAAATGGTACGGATAGTGAAACAAATTACAGCCGTACACAAAGCACAAGAATAGTAAAACAAAGATGCCTATCAGCAATTCCACTTTTGCTAAGAAAACCACTGGTACAAAGGCAGCAAACAAACCTACACCAGTATATTAATTAGTGGTACTTGTCAGTAGGAAAGACAATTGGTACTTAACAAAAGAAGCTTCTGCCGAGAACAATCCCCCTCTGGCCTCTGACATAAAACAAGTCCCATGTGATAATCATAAAACTAGAAACATCAAACATAAAACAAGACCATCTTACATGAAAACCCCGTGATAATAAAAAATCACCAACAGCAGCACAGGGTCCTGAACAATAAAATTTTACCCAAAAGGCAGCCCCCAAAGAACCTGAAACGAAACATCTAAAACCACATCACAACCAAACTATAGCCAAAAATCCATGCTGACTCCATGATATTAGGCATCTGAAAATCTTCCTCAGATACCCCTATATATTACCATAAACCTAATACATAGTGTTTGTTATATACATATCTACTAACTATCCCAAATAATCAATTTACAAGTTAAAAATCTAAATGAAGAACAGTCAGTCACAACTAAATAAACAAGCAGCTAAATACACAAGCAATATAACTAATAGGACAAAAGAATAATCAGTCAGTCACAACTAAAGTATATATAGACAAGCAACTAACTACACAAGAAATAATAACTAATAGTTTAGCACATCTCCTCAACTCCATAACATAACTGAAACAATTTATGACATCTCTCTTAGATTTCAGCAGTCACCAGTGAGAGGAGAGTTAGGTCGAGGCTGAGATTAGTGGGAGGGGGTGGAAGGCGGGGCCGGAGGAAAGCGCCCGCATCCAGGCGGATACCGACGCACGGCGGAAACACGGCGACGCTTGGGAAGAGGAAAGGGCCTGCAGCCAGGGACCCACTGACGAACATCTAGGGGGACACTGTGAGCAGAGGGAGAGGGAGGGGGAACACGTCCGCATCCTGAGGGCCACCGGCGGACGGCCGAGACTTGGCGACGCTCCAAATTGCACGCTGATGGTGCCTCGGAGATCCTCCGTGGTGGCTTGGGCTGTGGCTCAGGCTCACCATTGGGGCATGCAGTTGAATGGCAATTCCTTGGGCCCCACTCGGTGCTAGAGCACACCGTCTCCAACTCAGAGAG
Organism: Carex arenaria; assembly: GCA_964058825.1. Taxonomy (NCBI): domain Eukaryota; kingdom Viridiplantae; phylum Streptophyta; class Magnoliopsida; order Poales; family Cyperaceae; genus Carex; species Carex arenaria. The sequence goes on along the minus strand of CAXKVW010000087.1, from coordinate 403,760 downwards.
GTTAGAGAAGAACCACTCTCTGGAGATATTGTCAGTGGGATGTGAGGGCATCCCAGGGCTATTCTCCCCCACCTCTGAGTGTGGGATCAGCCCTGCCAGTATGTCCGCAACTCGTCTGAAAAATTAGCGGCTTATTTAAATCAAATATATGAAAACTTATTTCGTCATGTTTGCTATTTGGATCCACTATCTGATTACAATTTTGTTGGTACATGTTATTAACACAGGTTCTTCATATATATTATTTTGTTGTTGTTATCAGAATAAATTCTGACAAAGTTCAGCAACTGTAATTGTAAATAAAAGTTTTCCCAAAAGCTAAAGCAATCCCTAATTATATGTGCAACTGGATAAAAAATAACATAACAAAAATAAGTTACCATACTATAGTTTTGACTGGTATGGTTACCGTAATTTGGATGCTGTCGGTGCCTGTGTTCTAGTACCGCATCACTGGTACCTTATATTGCATCTGAGTCTGTGCAAAATTGGGTCTGGTATAGGCCAGTAAGGTACCAGACCTAGTCCATAATAATCTAACAGAAAATATGGACTAAAGTGCACCCAATTATTTGAATTGAATCCCCTGCAGCAAAATTTTATTGAATAATATCCAAATGTTAACAGTGGTTGATGAAAAGATTTATAACAATTCCTTGTAATTTATAAATAACACCCTGTACCAGTGGTTAATGTGTAATTACCTCTTTTGTCGGCAGTCAATACCAGCACCAGTGAGGGGAGACGAAACAATTGCTGCAGCAGCAACAGGCCTGTCATGTTGGAGTTTAGAGCAGGCGGTGTCCTCCAATTCCTCTTCAGATGCCGGGACCTGGAACCCCATGAGCTTCCCATCGATGCGTGCAGTGGAGAGGCAATTCTGTGGGGCCCACTCCGTTCTAGAGAATGACGCCAGCATCTTCGTGCGGTCGGCTTCCGAATCAGAGGGGGGCCGACAAAAGAACCATGGGGAGACGAAACTGGAGTTCGAGGATCTCCCCAGGCTATTCTCCACCGCCTCTGACAAAACTGGAGTGCGACTGTCAGATGTTCTAGAGCATGACGCCTCTGACAGGCTCAATTTGGGCAGCATGTTGAATGCTGACCTGAAAAATTAGCAGCAAATTAATTTCTTTATTTTGTTTTTTAGGGTTAACATTAATTTATATAAAAACTTCAAAACAGTTCAATTGAACAGGTACCAGAACCACGCCTCGTACCAGCAAGTGCTGCACAAAGACAAACACCAAACAAACAACCAAACCCCTCATACCGGTAAAGACATTATCAATCTTTATGAAGAATTCAATGTCACCTAACCGTAACCCTAACCCTAAACCTAACCCTAAGGCCGAGAATGGCGGAGAACGAGAGAGAGAGGGGTAGCAATAGCATACCGAGAATGAGAATGGAGAGACGGAGAGCGACAGGAACTTAGGCGTCGTAGGATGAAGGCGCTGGGCAACGGAGAAGAGAGCGAAGCCAAAGCCTCGGCGAAGAGGGTATGGAGCAGAGCGCGGAGTCGGAGTCGAGACGAGAGCTGGAGCTAAGAAAAGAAATGAAAGGGGAGCGGAGAGCGGGAAGGGAGAAGAAATAGAAAAATCTATTTTTGGCATACTTCATCCTAAATTAATCAAATCTTGAGTTTACATCTGGACCGCTAAATTTATTAATACGGATTCTGATCGGACGGTTGCGGTATGATTGAGTTATTTGAGCCGACGAAAATAGAAATACAAAATAGCGCTATTTTTGTTCAGTCCTTTCTGATCGTCAGATCTAACTAAAAACAAATGTTGATGAGCATAAATGTCTCTATCCTAACAATAGAACCTCTTAATTAGCATGTCACACTCTCAAATTTACTTTATATCTATATATATAAATTGTAAAAATAAAACAATTTAGAGTTAGAATAATTTTAATTACTATTTGTATTTTCTTGAATAATTTTAATTACTATTTGTATTTTCTTGTAAAAATTTGTAATTACAATTTAACTTTGCTGGTAATTAAAGTATGTAAAGGCTTAATACTAATATTATTAAAGCTTAAATTATTTCTTTCAAGCCAAATAATATCCAAATAAAGATCATCTAACCGTTTCCATATATTATTTGTAAATCTTTCAATGGGATGTATATATGTAACAAAGCATCTTGTTTCCATAGATCATTCTCTGTATCGCAATTAAAATTAAATCCATGGTAGCTATGCATTTTCTACATTATTTCAAACATTATTTCAAACACCTGTACAGTTGGGTCTTGATATCGATTCCCCATTTTAGATTTATTCATTAAATCTAAATTTATTATCCCTAAACCCTTGTTTTTTTAGATCTCCATACTATAAAAATTGCTTTCTCAATTTATCGGTATGTAATTGTACTTTTTTTAATTACTATTTGTAAATATGTATAATGTTAATTTTTTTTTATTTGTCTTTGTAATTATGTTTTTTTTTTATTTGTAACCAGATTTGGAGCAATTGAACAAGGTTTTTTTAATTACCTTTGTAATTATTGAATTGCCAAATATGAAAGCTTATCCATGGTATTGATAGCAGGCAATTCTAATTTTTGTGTGATATGAACATTTTATACAGACGGACCTAGGATTTTCGTTGGAGGGGCAAATTTTTTTTTTTAAACATCCAGGGAAGCAAAAAACAGTGACAAACTCAAGATTTTCGATCGAAACGTTCCGATCTCTACTAAAACTCACTATCCAGGAGGGCATCTGCTCCCCCTAGATAGGGGTTTTCATAGGGTCCTGTTTAATCGGTTTTGGACCAAACCGAATTAGATCGGTTCAAATGGTTCGGTTTTTTTGGTTTAACGGTTCGGTTCGGTTCGGTTTGAAATTTTTAAAACCGAAATAACCGAACCGACCAAACTTTTATATATTATGAATTTGGTCCGGACCACCCCGGTTTATTTCTTAATATTCCGGTTTATTTCTTAATCAATTGCTTTAAATACTTCGGTTTATTTTTAATATCCCAATTTATTTCTTAATACTCCAATTTATTTCTTAATATACTTCGGTTTATTACAAAATAATTGCTTTTAATTAAAAAATTGATATATTTCGGTTTGAACCGAACAAACCGAACAATCCGAAATAAAATTTTGGTTCGGTTCGGTTCAGTTACAATGCTAATTCGGTTCGGTTCGGTTCTATTTTTAAAACCGAATTAAAACTTTGGTTTGCCTAATTCGGTTCGGTTTGAACCGAATCGAACCGATAAACACCCCTACCCCTAGATGCACAGGGGTCCGTCCCTGAATTTATATGAAGTTTAATTAACAGTTCTGATTTCCTATCAAAAATTCAACTCATGTAACCAATTGTGGTTAATAAAATAAGAGCTTGACCCCTGTTGTTTCCTAAAACAAAAGTTTAATTAACATTGTTTTGTGTTTGTACCTGCCATGTTGGTACCAAACTACCTGTAGAGTTTTACAACTAAAGTAAACACATGAAAAGAAAGATTACACAGTTTTAAAGCATCAAACATATATAAAAGTCAGATTTTAATTTTGGGACCAAGTTTTTACTTCTTAAAAGTTAGGAAGTCACTGTCAAAATTTAAAATTTTCTTTCTAATTTTAGATTGATAAGGACGTTCAGGTTGACTAGGACAAATTATTTGAAACAAAATTTTAAAGATTTTTTTAACGGAAATTAATAACTCTATTAGATACTTTTATAACAACCTAATCTTTTTTTATGGTTACTTTTTGACTATGCTATCCAGATACTCCTAAGTGGCTAGCATACCTGTGTCCGACACACCTCCAATACGGCTACGATACGTATCAGGTACGCCAGCTGGCATATCGGGTGAGCTGGCGTGTCCCTACCCTCTTGATACGGTCTCTGATACCACGTTGAAACGTGCCAATACGGCAGGATACGCTGTGGATACGTGTCTGGTCCATGAACATCGCCTGTGAACCGAGCTCGTGCGCATCTGGCCTATGAACCGAGCTCGCGCCCGTGAGCCGCGACTGTGAACCGCACCGGTGAGCAGCGCATACACTGGCCACATATGCTATTTTTTCTACTCTCTGTGTGATTCGATCTTGGGAAGTCCAACTTTGGAGCAAACCTTTATCCACTGCACCAATGTGTCATATATGTCTAATACTAGTAAATATAATATTTAATGAGGAGGGTTAAACTGCACCATATTTTGTGCTCCAAATTCATTCCAAATCCTGAACCGCTTATTTCATTTCAGATCAACGGCTCAAGACTTTTCTCCGCCCCTGACTCTTCGTTTCCAAACACACGCGCTCAATTCTTTCCTTTCCTCTCCAGTGAACAAAATAGGTAGTATTTTCTCTCCAGTGCAGGTTGCTTCGAATTCTCTGATTCTCTCCTGTGAACAAAATAGCCATGCCTCGTTCTCCTTCTCAAAGAAATTAACTTTTATCTTTCTCCAGTGAATGACATTACGGCTGTAGTTGCTGCCTCCGCCGTGCCTACCAGCGAACCAGCCATGCTTTCAACCTCCGTCGAGCCCTCATCGCCATCATCTTCATTCTCTGACGCAATCTACTTTCTTTAAGTTCCTATTTAATTTCTTTCAATATGCAAGACAACGAAATCCCAGTATCAATAAAACGCAAAAATATGATTAGTTCCGAGAGACTAGGCACCACCAAAATTGATTTCACACGGTTTTCAATTCCTTTTCTTTCTAGCCGAGAAATTATTAAATCAATTTGAGGTTCAAACACAAAACAGATTGTGTGCTTCTTTTCCTTTTTTGTTGCTAGCCGAGTAATAATCAAATCAATTTGGGGCTCAACCAAAAACCAGATTTTGTGCTTCTTATGAATATAGATAGATAGTCATCGGTACAACTGGAAGCATTTTTCTATTTTTATTAATACTATGCAAAATCAACATTGTAAAAGAGTCCGAGAGGGGTGGGGAGAACGAATGGAGAGAGAGAGAGGGGTCAGTATTTTTGTTCACTGGAGAAGATTGAGCGCATGCTTTTGGAAACAAAGAGTCCGAGGCGGAGAAAATCTGAGCCATTCATCTGAATTGAAATAAGCGGTCCAGAATTTGGAACGAATTTGGAGCATAAAATATTGGTGCATTTGAACCCTCCTCATATTTAATTTATACTTATGTTAAATCTTTCATTTTTTGTATAAATTTGATTTAAGTTATGATTATTTAAATACAATATAAAAAATAATACATATAATAGCGGTATTGTATTCTAGATTTTTGAAAATTGTCGTATTGACGTACCCGTGTCGTATCCAAAACGATACCCGTACCGTATCCATGAAGCATAGCTTTTTGAGAATCATAAAAGATTCTCTCTACCAATCTTTTTTTAACAAATTTAAAAAATGACAGCTCTCTTTCAAAGATATAATAACAATATGTATAATAATTTGGCAATAAAAAAACAATATAACAAGCCAACTATTCCGAGGCCATTTGACTCGTAACAGAAAAATCTACCAGAAGGTCGTTACATTTTTTTTTTTCAATTAAACACATCTCTTTTCTCTTATTACGTAGATTTCCTCATTCATCAAAGACTGTGATTAAAAATTAAAATTTTGGAGTGAATATCAGCCCTCCTATCAAATTGTCTTGTCTTTGTTTAATTCTATGCATCTTTTTTATATTATTTTATGTGTAGAAGTTCAAATTTATTTAGACACGTACTCGCCAATGCCTTTTGAGCATTCTCATCTCACATAATCTATGTTTCCTCCTCTTTCCTCATTTTTTTTCGAAAACTTTCCTAAACTCCTTATTTAATTGTCAGATACTCGATTTTCTGATTGACATTAATGATTTCTAAATAAAATTTTCAATGTTTTTTAAGATTTTTTTGATCAATTGATAATTAATTGGTCATTTAAATGAATTTTTAGTGTGTTTTTAAATTTTATCATCCATACGAGTATACGACATATGATTAGTTGAATTTTTATTTATTATTTGAATTTAGAACCAATCAATTTATATCATTTATAGATATTATCTAGTTGAGTAATTAATTTTTTTCATTGGTCTATTTATTTCTATAAAATAAAGTTATTTTGTATGAGAATTTCTTTCTATTTTCTTATAATATAACCCTGTTGCAATACATGAAAACTATACTAGTATTAATTAATTGAAGCAAAGTAACACACTTGATCTCTCTGCTCTCTCGATCTGCATTTATTATATTTGTATCCTATAAAAAATCAGACTAGTTAATAAAAATCGACAAAACTAAGAAATAATCTAGTATATTAATTCCTTTAAAACAAACTACTTAACAAGCCTCTGTACCTTATAATAAATAATTTAAATATTGCACTACCATCCTTAACATTGGAACCGTATCCTCTGCTACAAATTTATTTCTCGCATCCTGCTGCACTTTCGGACGGCCCAGATTTAATCTCAGCCAGTGAGTGCTCGGATGATAGAGGAGGCAGTATTAAATTTTCTTTAAAATTCGTACCAAAATCTTATTTGGTCCGTCCGATAAAAAACGAACGGACCAGATTTAAAGTGTAGCAGGATGCTGAGAAATAAATTTGCAGCAGAGGATGTGAATCACCTTAACATTAGTTTCAGTACCAAACTATATATTTCCCCTTTCCTTTCCGTCATTAATTAATAGTTTTTAAAAGCCCAATGGAAATCCCATGGAGCCCGGCCCATATCTTCCTTGCTCTTGCTTAATTAATATTTTACGGATGGATAGTGATTAAAAAATTGGAGATGTAAATGTAATGTTTAATACTTTTTTTTTGTGAGTTAGGGTTCAGCTAATGTTTTCTCTGCTAAAAAAATATTATATAAAATTATATAAAGTGGTGAATGCATGAGATGTGTTTAAACTGCCAAAATCCTATGCCTACAAAATATATATCTAGTATTTTTCTTTACTTGAATAATCCTTCATGAGTTTTAGCTGTTTTGATAATGTATTGATGGTATGACCTAACAAACTTAACACTTTGCAAATGACTGTTCTATATCTATTACATTTTTCATATTTTATGTTTTGTTTCAATATAGACTCACAATATATATACAAGTGCTTTAGGTTTATTGCACTACAAGAAAATAAATCCATAAATTGAAAGAATATTGATGTATAATTTATTGGCTGTCTACAATTCTTTGCTTATTCTAACATTTATTTGGTAAAAAAAGAATTGAGATTTTGGAGGAAACTAATTAATGGACTATTACTTATTATTGAACAATTCAATGCACCACCCATGGGTGCGCCAATGGTGTGTCGAAGATATATCACAGCGGCTTGGGTTGAGGCTCAGCGATCACCATTGACTGAGGAAAGAGCAAGCATCCATGGGGCCACCAGCGAACGGTGGAGACAGAGTGACACTTGAGATTATGCGCCGCTGGTGCTTCAGAGATCTGTTGCAGCGGCTTGGGCTCAGGCTCAACAGTCACTGTTGGTATAGACTCACAATTGGAGCGTGCAATTGGCTGACACTTCTGTGGGCCCCACTCTGAGCTAGAGCAGACTCGCCAAATCATAGAGGTTACAGAAGAACCACTCTCTGGCGAAACCGTCAGAGAAGTACCAGGGCATCCCAGGGCTATTCTCCCCCACCTCTAAGTGTGGGACCAGCCTTGACAGTATGTCGACCACTCACCTTAAAAATTAGCGGCTTATTTAATATCTTAAAAATTAGAGCCTGAAAAATATCGCAACATAATTTCGTCATGTTTGGACTGGTAATTGGACCAAAAATAACATGAGAAAAATAAGTTACCATACTATGGTTTTACTAGTACAGTTATCATCATTTGGCTGTAGTCGGTCTAGTACCACAATACTGGTACCTTATGTTGCATTTGAGTTGACTTTACGACTGTGCAAAATTGGGTCTGGTATAGGCCAGTAAGGTACCAGACCTTGTCCAAAATACCCTAGCAGCATAAATGGACTATTTTGCAAAGTGCACCCAATAATTTGAATTGAATCTATAATTTTATTTATAATGTTGCATCCAATATATTATCCTGCAGCAATTTTTTTTTTTAATAATATCCAAATGTTAAATTGTCAGTCAGTACCAGTAAGGGGGGACGACACCATTGCTGCAGCAGAAGCCCTTTCATCTTGGAGCTTAGAGGAGGCCCTGTCAATTTGCTTGGATTTTTGTAGATGCCATAATTTTTATCTTTTCTGGTAAGGATTCTTGTTTTGTTCTAATTGAGTATTGGTACTTTTGTATATTAGATACATTCATTTATTTTATTTTGGCGACAGAGATTGTATTAATTAATACTCTTATATTATTGTATGAATTTTTTTTTTTCATATTTTTTTGAAATTAAAGTGTCAATTTACAATCATTCAACTAAAAAAATAAATCCTCTTTCATAGCCGATGTGTCAATTTTTTTTTTAATGTACTTGTAACCCAGGACATGCTTGCCATTTTCTCCAAAGCTATAAGCATGAAAATTGTGCTACATTCAAACTATGAAAGGCAGTATGCTGATAACTGATAATAATAAAAACAAAATTCTTTATTGTATACATATTTATTTTTTGACAAAGTATTGTATACTTAATTTTCTTTCTGATTGTTTAATGAAGCTTAAAGTGGTGTGAATTTGGACATATCATATATATTGTTAAACATCTAGCTATCAGTGAATAAATGTATAAACACCCATATAGGCAGGGGTCAGAAGCACAGGCGCCATGACTCCAGTTTGTTGATGTAATTAAATGGTAAAATAATTAGAGTTAGAACACCGTCAGATGCTCTGTTTTATGTATTTTCCTACAAGGATATGAATCATATCATATGATGGTATCCTTGTACATTGTTGTTGTTAACAGTGGAGAGAGAGTTCTTCCAATCAATCACATCACATAACATCATTTTTTTTCTTCTTTTGGTACAGCTACGAGGCTTCTGTAACAACCAATTCTAAGAAAAAGCAAATCTAAATATGGTTATGCTTGCTGCCTGCAGAGATTAAACAATGATGCCTAGCAGCAATTCCACTTTTGATAAGAAAACAACTGGTACAGAAGCAGCAACCAAATCTACACCAGTATATTAATTAGTGGTACTTGTCAGTAGAAAAGACAATTGGTACTTAACAAAAGGAGCTTCTGCTGAGAACAATACCCCTGGCGTCTGACATAAAACAAGCCCCATGTGACAATCATAAAAATAGAAGCATCAAACATAAAACAAGTACTTGAGAGTAGTTCCGATGCCCATCGGACCTACCTTTTTCGATGGGTGAAGTGACCATCAGGTCTGCATCAAGATTCGTGCGAACTCATTAAAATCCGTGCAAGTATTTTTCAATTTCCGTGCGCACAAGTCTCAATATAAACGTACGGTATTAGAGCTAATCGAACCTAAAAGTAGGTCCGATGGGCATCGGACCTACTCCTATCTCTAAAACAAGACCATCTTACATGAAAACCCTGTGATAATAAAAAATCACCAACAGTAGCACAGGCTCCCTGAACAATTTCACGTATACTCCTGAACAATTTTACCTAAAAGACAGCCCCCAAAGAACCTGAAATGAAACATCTAAAACCACATCACAACCAAACTATAGCCCAAAATCCATGCTGACACCATGATATTAGGCATCTGAAAATCTTCCTCAGATACCCCTATATATTACCATAAACACAATACATAGTGTTTGTTCTATACATATCTACAGACTATCCCAAAGAATCAATTGATAAGGTAAAATCTAAATGAAGAACTAATAGTTCACAAGCAGCTAAATACACAAGCAATATAACTAATAGTAGTACAATGAATAATCAATCAGTCACAACTAAAGTATATATAGACAACCAACTAACCACACAAGAAATAATAACTAATAGCTTAGCACATCTCCTCAACTCCATAACATAACTGAAACAATTTATGACATCTCTCTTAGATTTCAGCAGTCACCAGTGAGAGGAGAGTTAGGTCGAGGCTGAGATTAGTGGGAGGGGGTGGAAGGTGGGGCCGGTGGAAAGCGCCCGCATCCAGGCGGATACCGACGCACGGCGGAAACATGGCGACGCTTGGGAGGAGGAAAGGGCCTGCAGGCAGGGACCCACTGACGAACATCTAGGGGGACACGGTGAGCAGAGTGAGAGGGAGGAGGAACACGTCCGCATCCTGAGGGCCACCGGCAGACGGCCGAGACTTGGCGACGCTCCAGATTGCACGCTGATGGTGCCTCGGAGATCCTCCGTGGTGGCTTGGGCTGTGGCTCAGGCTCACCATTGGGGCATGCAGTTGAATGGCAATTCCGTGGGCCCCACTCAGTGCTAGAGCAGACTGTCTCCAACTCAGAAAGGTTAGAGAAGAGCCACTCTCTGGAGATATTGTCAGTGGGATGCAAGGGCATCCCAGGGCTATTCTCTCCCACCTCTGAGTGTGGGATCAGCCCTGCCAGTATGTCCGCAACTCGTCTGAAAAATTAGCGGCTTATTTAAATCAAATATATGAAAACTTAGAGCCTGAAAAGTATTGCAACCTAATTTCGTCATGTTTGCTATTTGGATCCACTATCTGATTACAATTTTGTTGGTATATGTTATTAACACAGGTTCTTCATATATATTATTTTGTTGTTGTTATCAGAATAAATTCTGGCAAAGTTCAGCAACTGTAATTGTAGATAAAAGTTTTCCCAAAAGCTAAAGCAATCCCTAATTATATGTGCAACTGGATCAAAAATAACATGAGAAAAATAAGTTACCATACTATGGTTTGACTGGTATGGTTACCGTAATTTGGCTGTTGTCGGTGCCTTTGTTCTAGTATCGCATCACTGGTACCTTATATTGCATTTGAGTCTGTGCTATAATTGGGTCTGGTACAGGCCAGCAAGGTACCAGACCTAGTCCATAATAACCTAGCAGCAAAAATGGTCCAAAGTGCACCCAATTATTTGAATTGAATCCCCTGCAGCAAAATTTTGTTGAATAATATCGAAATGTTAAAAGTGGTTGATGAAAAGATGTATGACGATTCCCCGCAATTTATAAATAACACCATGTACCAGTTGTTAATGTGTAATTACCTCTTTTGTCGGCAGTCAGTACCAGTACCAGTAAGGGGGGACGAGACAATTGCTGCAGCAGCAACATGCCTGTCAGGTTGGAGTTTAGAGGAGGCGGTGTCCTCCAATTCCTCTTCAGAAGCCGGGACCTGTAACCCCATGAGCTCCTCATCGAAGCGTGCGGTGGGCAGGCAATTCTGTGGGGCCCACTCCGTTCTAGAGCATGACGCCGGCATCTTCGTGCGGTCGGCCGCCGAATCAGAGGGGGGCCGACAAAAGAACCATGGGGAGACGAAACTAGAGTTCGAGGATCTCCCCAGGCTATTCTCCACCGCCTCTGACCGAACTGGAGTGCGACTGTCAGATGTTCTAGAGCATGACGCCTCTGACGGGCTCAATTTGGGCAGCATGTTGAATGCTGACCTGAAAAATTAGTAGCAAATTAATTTCTTTATTTTTGTTTTTTAGGGTTAACATTAATTTATATAAAAACTTCAAAGCAGTTCAGTTGAACGGGTACCAGAACGAGATCATTGCAAGAAAAGGGGTAGCAAACCCTAGAAAGAGATAAACCATATACAATAATAGCATACCGAGAGAACGAGTGGTAGCAAACCCTAGAAAGAGATAAACCCTATACAATAATAGCATACCAAGAGAACGAGAGAACGAGAGACCGAGGGGAAGCAATAGCATACCGAGAATGGAGAGACAGAGAACGACAGGAGCTTAGGAGGTCGGCCGGCTGGAGGTGCTGGGCGACGGAGGAGAGCACGGCGAAGAGAATCGTACGTGGAGGAGAGCGCGGAGAGAGAGAGACAGAGGAAATGAAAGGGGAGTGGGGAGGGAAAAAAATAGAAAATGTTATTTTGCGGCAATTCCTAAATTGACTCAAATTTTGACTTTAGATAGAATATGGACTTGCTAAATTAAGAAATAAATCTGCTGCGATTCAGGCTCCCTGCTTTTCCATCAAATTTTCTTGAATGCACGAATCTCATAATAAATTAGTGGTTGGATATGAAAAAGCAGTCTCCTGCGATTTCTTAAGCTTTTAGTCCTTTACATATTTTACCAGCAAAGTTAAATTGCAATTACAAAAATATAGTGTAGAACATTATGTGGTGTTGGTATTAGTTTGATACGCTAATTATATAATTTGTATTTTCGGAATGAAAATCGGTGGGTTTTCCATTATTATTAAAAAAAAAAACAAATAGTAATTAAAATTATTAGCAATACTAACAAAAAAAATAGAAATAAAAAATAAAATAATTATTCTAACTAAATTATTTTATTTTTACAATTTATATATATAGGTATAAAGTAAAATTAGAGTGTGACATGCTGTTCTATTGTTAGGATAGAGACATTTATGCTCAACATTTGTTTTTAGCGCTATTTTGTATTTCTATTTTCGTCGGCTCAAATATCTCAATCATACTGGGACCGTCCGATCAGAATCGGGAATAATACATTTAGCGGTCCAGATGTAAACTCAAGATTTGATTAATTTAGGATGAAATATTCCCAAAATAGAATTTTCTATTTCTTCTCCCTTCCCGCTCTCCTCTCCCCTTTCATTTCATTTCTTTTCTTGGCTCCCGCTCTCGTCTCGTCTCGACTCCGACTCCGCGCTTTCCTCCACACCCTCTTCGCCGAGGCTTTGGCTTCGCTCTCTTCTCCGTTGCCCAGCGCCTTCATCCTACCGACGCCTAAGTTCCTGTCGCTCTCCGTCTCTCCATTCTCATTCTCGGTATGCTATTGCTGCCCCTCTCTCTCTCGTTCTCCGCCATTCTCGGCCTTAGGGTTAGGTTTAGGGTTAGGGTTACGGTTAGGTGACATTGAATTCTTCAGAAAGATTGATAATGTCTTTACCGGTATGAGGGGTTTTGTTGTTTGTTTTGTGGCTGTCTTTGTGCAGCACTTGCTGGTACGAGCTGTGGTTCTGGTACCTGTTCAACTGAACGGCTTTGAAGTTTTTATATAAATTAATGTTAACCCTAAAAAACAAAATAAAGAAATTAATTTGCTGCTAATTTTTCAGGTCAGCATTCAACATGCTGCCCAAATTGAGCCCGTCAGAGGCGTCATGCTCTAGAACATCTGACAGTCGCACTCCAGTTTTGTCAGAGGCGGTGGAGAATAGCCTGGGGAGATCCTCGAACTCTAGTTTCGTCTCCCCATGGTTCTTTTGTCGGCCCCCCTCTGATTCGGCGGCCGACCGCACGAAGATGCCGGCGTCATGCTCTAGAACAGAGTGGGCCCCACAGAATTGCCTGCCCACCGCACGCTTCGATGGGGAGCTCATGGGGTTACAGGTCCCGGCTTCTGAAGAGGAATTGGAGGACACCGCCTCCTCTAAACTCCAACCTGACAGGCCTGTTGCTGCTGCAGCAATTGTCTCGTCCCCCCTTACTGGTACTGCTACTGACTGCCGACAAAAGAGGTAATTAAACATTAACCACTGGTACAGGGTGTTATTTGTAAATTACAGGGAATTGTTATACATCTTTTCATCAACCACTGTTAACATTTGGATATTATTCAATAAAGTTTTTCTGCAGGGGATTCAATTCAAATAATTGGGTGCACTTTAGTCCATATTTTCTATTAGATTATTATGGACTAGGTCTGGTACCTTACTGGCCTATACCAGACCCAATTTTTCTCAGACTCAAATGCAACATAAGGTACCAGTGATGCGGTACTAGAACACAGGCACTGACAACATCCAAATTACGGTAACCATACCAGTCAAAACTATAGTATGGTAACTTATTTTTGTCATGTTATTTTTTATCCAGTTGCACATATAATTAGGGATTGCTTTAGCTTTTGGGAAAACTTTTATCTACAATTACAGTTGCTGAACTTTGTCAGAATAAATTTATTCTGATAACAACAACAAAATAATAGATATGAAGAACCTGTGTTAATAACATGTACCAACAAAATTGTAATCAGATAGTGGATCCAAATAGCAAACATGACGAAATTAGGTTGCGATACTTTTCAGGCTCTAAGTTTTCATATATATGATTTAAATAAGCCGCTAATTTTTCAGACGAGTTGCGGACATACTGGCAGGGCTGATCCCCCACTCAGAGGTGGGGGAGAATAGCCCTGGGATGCCCTCGCATCCCACTGACAATATCTCCAGAGAGTGGTTCTTCTCTAACCTTTCTGAGTTGGAGACAGTCTGCTCTAGCACTGAGTGGGGCCCACGGAATTGCCATTCAACTGCATGCCCCAATGGTGAGCCTGAGCCACAGCCCAAGCCACCACGGAGGATCTCCGAGGCACCATCAGCGTGCAATCTGGAGCGTCGCCAAGTCTCGGCCGTCCGCCGGTGGCCCTCAGGATGCGGAAGTGTTCCTCCTCCCTCTCACTCTGCTCACCGTGTCCCCCTAGATGTTCGTCAGTGGGTCCCTTGCTGCAGGCCCTTTCCTCCTCCCAAGCGTCGCCATGTTTCCGCCGTGCGTCGGTATCCGCCTGGATGCGGACGCTTTCCTTCGGCCCCGCCTTCCACCCCCTCCCACTAATCTCAGCCTCGACCTAACTCTCCTCTCACTGGTGACTGCTGAAATCTAAGAGAGATGTCATAAATTGTTTCAGTTATGTTATGGAGTTGAGGAGATGTGCTAAACTATTAGTTATTATTTCTTGTGTAGTTAGTTGCTTGTCTATATACACTTTAGTTGTGACTGACTGATTATTCATTGTACTATTAGTTATATTGCTTGTGTATTTGGCTGCTTGCGAACTATTAGTTCTTCATTTAGATTTTACCTTATCAATTGATTCTTTGGGATAGTTTGTAGATATGCATAGAACAAACACTTTGTATTGTGTTTATGGTAATATATAGGGGTATCTGAGGAAGATTTTCAGATGCCTAATATCATGGTGTCAGCATGGATTTTGGGCTATAGTTTGGTTGTGATGTGGTTTTATATGTTTCATTTCAGGTTCTTTGGGGGCTGTCTTTTGGGTAAAATTGTTCAGGAGTATACCTGAAATTGTTGGTGATTTTTTATTATCACAGGGTTTTCATGTAAGATGGTCTTGTTTTATGTTTGATGTTTCTATTTTTATGATTGTCACATGGGGCTTGTTTTATGTCAGACGCCAGGGGTATTGTTTTCAGCAGAAGCTCCTTTTGTTAAGTACCAATTGTCTTTCCTACTGACAAGTACCACTAATTAATATACTGGTGTAGGTTTGCTTGCTGCCTCTGTACCAGTTGTTTTCTTATCAAAAGTGGAATTGCTGCTAGGCATCATTGTTTTACTATTTTTGTGCTTTGTGTACGGCTGTAATTTGTTTTACTATTGTTGTGCTGTGTATGTCTGTAATTTGGTTTAATATCTGCAGGCAGCAAGCATAACCATATTTAGATTTGCTTTTTCTTAGAATTGGTTGTTACAGAAGCCTCGTAGCTGTACCAAAAGAAGAAAAAAAATGATGTAATGTGATGTGATTTATTGGAAGAGCGACAATTAAAAAAAATGATGCTGGGCACCCACAAATAGCATTCATTTATTTACTATTTTTTCTTTCAGGAAAATGATGTGATGATATTGATTAAAAAAGCATTTTTGTCCTTCATAAAAACTCCAACACAGATTCACTGTTAACAACAACAATGTGATGTGATGTGTTAGCATTTTTTTCTTGACACAGTTTTTTAGCTCATAAAACATTAGCTGAACAATAACTCACATCCAAAAATTACATTGGCCCTCTAAGATCTCCAATTACTTAATCACTTTACATTTGTACAATATATTGAGAGAACTCTCTCTCCACTGTTAACAACAACAATGTACAAGAATACCATCATATGATATGATTCATATCCTTGTAGGAAAATACATAAAAGAGAGCATCTAACTCTAATTATTTTACCATTTAATTACACCAACAAACTGGAGCCATGGCGCCTGTGCTTCTGACCCCTGCCTATATGGGTGTTTATACATTTATGCACTGCTAGCTAGATGTTTAACAATATGATATTTCCAAATTCACACCATTTTAAGCTTCATTAAACAATCAGAAAGCAAATTAAGTATACAATACTTTGTAAAAAAAAAAAAAATATATGTATACAATAAAGAATTTTGTTTTTATTATTATCAGTTATCAGCATACTGCATTTCATAGTTTGAATGTACCACCATTTTCATGCTTACATTTATAGCTTTGAAGAAAATGGCAAGCATGTCCTGGGTTACAAGTACATTAACCCCAACTTAAATTGCACTAAAAAAAATTGACATATCGGCTATGAAAGAGGATTTTTTTTTTTAGTTGAATGAGTCTAAATTGACACTTTAATAGAAAAAAACTATGAAAAAAAATTCATACAATATATAATATAAGAATATTAATTAATACAATCTGCGTCGCCAAAATAAAATAAATGAATGAATCTAATATACCAAAGTACCAATACTCAATTAGAACAATACAAAAATCCTAACCAGAAAAGATAAAAATCATGGCATCAACAAAAATCCAAGCAAATTGACAGGGCCTCCTCTAAGCTCCAAGATGACTGGGCTGCTGCTGCAGCAATGGTCTCCTCCCCCCTTACTGGTACTGACTGCCGAGGAAAAAGGTAATTACAAATTAAGAGGGTGTTATTTGTAAATTACGGGGAAATATTATCTGGTGACAATTTAACATTTGGATATTATTAAATTTTTTTTTGCTGCAGGGTATTATACTATTATGTTGGATGCAACATGATAAATAAAATTATTGATTCAATTCAAATTATTGGGTGCACTTTGCAAAATAGTCCATTTATGCTGCTAGGGTATTTTGGAGTAGGTCTGGTACCTTACTGGCCTATACCAGACCCAATTTTGCACAGTTGTAAAGTCAACTCAAATGCAAGATAAGGTACCAGTGTTGTGGTGCTAGACCGACTACAGCCAAATGATGATAACCGTACCAGTAAAACCATAGTATTGTAACTTATTTTTCTCATGTTATTTTTTGGTCCAATTACCAGTCCGAACATGACGAAATTATGTTGCAATATTTTTCAGGCGCTAATTTTTCAGATATTTGATTTAATTTTTTTTTAAAAGAGGCAAAAGCCCATTTTATTAAATTGAAGGGTGAGTTACATCCAACACATCATGTTCAATCTTTGCCACATGCAACTCAAAACCGATATTTGATTTAAATAAGCCGCTAATTTTTCAGGCGAGTGGTCGACATACTGTCATGGCTGGTCCCACACTTAGAGGTGGGGGAGAATAGCCCTGGGATGCCCTGGTACTTCTCTGATGGTGTCGCCCGAGAGTGGTTCTTCTGTAACCTCTATGATTTGGTGAGTCTGCTCTAGCTCAGAGTGGGACCCACAGAAGTGTCAGCCAACTGCATGCTCCAATTGTGAGTCTATACCAATGGTGACTGCTGAGCCTGAGCCCAAGCTGCTGCGACATATCTCTGAAGCACCAGCGGCGCATAATCTCAAGTGTCACTCTGTCTCCACCGTCCGCTGGTGGCCCCATGGATGCTTGCTCTTTCCTCAGTCGATGGTGATCGCTGAGCCTCAACTCAAGCCGCTGTGATAGATCTTCAACACACCATTGGCGCACCCATCGGTGGTGCATATAATTGTTCAATAATAAGTAATAGTCCATTAATTGGTTTCCTCCAAAACCTCAATTCTTTTTTTACCAAAAAATGTTAGAATAAGCAAAGAATTGTGGACAGCCAATGAATTATACATCAATATTCTTTCAATTTATGGATTTATTTTCTTGTAGTGCAATAAACCTAAAGCACTTGTATATATATTGTGAGTCTATATTGAAACAAAACATAAAATATGAAAAATGTAATAGAAATAGAACAGTCATTTGCAAAGTGTTAAGTTTGTTAGGTCATACCATCAATACATTATCAAAACAGCTAAAACTCATGAAGGATTATTCAAGTCAAGAAATATACTAGATATATATTTTGTAGGCATAGGATTTTGGCAGTTTAAACACATCTCATGCATTCACCACTTTCTATAATTTTATATAATATTTTTTTAGCAGAGAAAACATTAGCTCAACCCTAGGTCACAAAAAAGTATTAAACATTACATTTACATCTCCAATTTCTTAATCACTATCCATCCGTAAAATATTAATTAAGCAAGAGCAAGGAAGATATGGGCCGGGCTCCATGGGATTTCCATTGGGCTCTTAAAAACGATTAATTAATGACGGAAAGGAAAGGAGTTAATTGATTTGTCATCCGCAAGTTCGGATCCAAAATTGCAACTTTCTCCGGTTAATTGATTTGTCATCCTAATTCTCTCATCTTAGAAATGAAATCAAATGTGGGACTAATGATAAAATGTATCCGGACTTGTTTTTCCCCACCTGTATTGATAGGATAAGTGTCTGTATCTATTCAACGATGTTTTTTTCCCACCGTGGATTGTTTACATTTTTTTTAATCATAGTGTAAAAATATAACTTGTTTGAGTCTGATTAATAGAACTCAAATGTTTTAAACAAATAATGGTAAATTTTGTTGGATGTCACATATTTGTGCTATGTCACAAATTAGTTATTCAAATTTAATTTATCTTTTTTGTAGCCATAGGATTTTTTTCTCTGTTTAATTTTCTGTAACAGACAGTTAAAGAATCAGTTTAAAGTGCATTTGCAATGAATTTATAAGTATAGAAATAAGATAACTTCTTCTTCTTGTTTCTTCTTTTTCTGGTATCTGCAGTAATTTTCTTCATCTAATTATATAGAAGTAGTTAAAATTTTATTTTCTTCATCAAATTTCTTCTAATCATATAACTACTCAAACATAACTTGAAAATAATTTCATGAACATAACAAAAAGTTATAAAAAAGAGAACATACCAGAATATTTGTGCCTCTTGATTGTCTTTTTTTTTTTTTTTGGAAAGACTTGGTAGCAGCTATCAAGCGTACAAAAAAATAGATGTAATGAACATCCAGTCTTTACCTTCCTACAACAGCTCAGCCACGGTGTTGTTTCCTCTTTGATTCGTTGTGCCAGAATAAACTGTGGCAGTTGAGTGCCTCTTGATTGTCCTTGTCTTTCGGAGAGCAATGAACCAGCGAAAACCTTCATTTCTTTTTTTATATCCTAATTCTTACCATCTAACTTCTAAAATCTAGTTAAGAGATTTTACAGCTTCACTCTCTTCTAAAGAGAAGCACATATATATATATATATATATATGCAGCGTCAAAATAAGCATGCTCACGCTATTTATAAGCACATATAATCAATTTTAACCGTTGAATGAGGTATGTACAATCCTAAACGAACAAAATCATCTTCACTAAATACCTAAATAACCTGGTTTTAAAAAACCACGCCGCAGAAAACATCGCCGTTGTTTTTAAAAAGCACGAATTAACTATTCCTGCACAGCACATTACCCTGTGGGAGGTGCATAAAAAACAAATAGAGAGAATTAATTTATCAATTTGGTTCTATTTGGTTCAGGCACTAAACTGAATCATGACATAATTTCTATTTGGTTCAGGCTGTAATTTTGGTCTTCTAGTGTACCAGAGGAATATAAGGAAATAAGATTATATGCATATCAGTGTATCCAAATAACAAAGATTCTAAACTTTAAATATGTTTATTTCCTTTTTAGGGTACATGATATTAATTAGTAATCCTAACACATTCTTTCTTCAATTAAAATAAATGTACACTAACTTTTTGTTTGTCTTTCCTTTTCCTAAACCATTCATGCTGAAATACAAGATGTATATAGTTCGTCTGGCCACAACATAAAGATGAAGAAAGTTTATGTTAGCTGTAATTGCTTTCTGGAATATCAATTTTTCTTTGCAAACAGAACAAATGAATTAAAATATAATAATTTTGTCAAAAGCATGCATGCATGTTCTGTCATTAATCATACAACTCTTTTGCTTGTTATGTCTAGATTAAATATTGAAGACTGCACCTCTCATATCTTGTAATTTAACCAATACAACTGTTATTTTACTTAACGAACTTCAAATTAAAATGCACTGAGCTGCAATTTAGACAGTACTAGAATCTCAATTTTGTTGGTAACTTTGTGTATTAAAAATTCTTATGGGATAACAACATTAATTGCATCAGCATGAAATTAACTTGGACAATGAATAATTATGTAACATTTGTGAGTGCCTGTATTTACTAATTGCCATCTTAAATCTACATGTTCAACTATAAATTAAACTATCAGATAACCAATTTTTTTTGAGAAAACAGATGAATATAACACAAAAAAAAAAGACAAACATTAATCTTGTTTTCCCCCAAAAATATTACCGGTGTTAATATTTTTGCCGTAGAAACTGTTTGCGAGACATTCTTCTTTGAAAAACAAAAAATTATAAATTTTACTGTAAGATTCTGAAGATAATATCGAACGGAAAAAGAAATTTGATTTCATAATTCAATTCAATTTGTGGCAAATATTTTGATGAGTTTTCAGTTTATGTGGTAATTATATATTAGATTTTGTAGAGACAAATGATATATTTGCAGTTTATGATAATATTTCAAACTATATAATTATGAATGAAAAATAAAAAAAACACCTAAAGAATTAAAGACATACCTTAAGCAAAATTCTGACAAATAACATAGAATGGAAGCTTGGCTTAATTTTCTCCCAAATACTTGATGCATGAGGATATATATTGTGGGATCATGTGGTTCAGGTTTACTCCTTTTATAATTGTATAGAGGAATGGTTTCTATTAAATAGGCAATGTGGGATTAAGCAATATACGAAACCGATGTCACCGATCTTTTTATTTTTAATAAATTGGATTTTAGATGGTATAATAGGCAAGTTATAATGACTACAGAGCAATTAACGTACAATGCCTGCTTGTGTATGACCCATATTTTACAACTTTTTATGAACTTACCCATATTAGAAAAAAAACTGAATATTCTTACCAAAAAAGTTTTAAAACTATATTTTTATTTTTTTAGGTTTTGATCATATCTAGTAAAACCTTGTACATGACTGCTTGTAGTCTTGTAGAAATTAAATCCCATCTGCTATCATATATAATTTTGTTAATCGTTAAGCAACAATAGATAAACAAATATTTTGGTGAATTCGAAGTACAAATTATCTAAAATAATATTAGGAGAAAAATTGCGCATCTTTCATTACTTAATTTGTATATATCCTATTTGTTTTTTTTTAATTTAGTTATATTTTTGTTTCAGTATTTAATTATATATAAGTTTAGTCTTCATACAAATTTGATTAGCACTTGTTAATGTGCGGTTCTTATCATACTAATTAAAAATTACCACTAATGTAATTATAGGTTTATTTTCAGACAATTAATAAAACTTAATAATCAATGCCTTTTTTCTTTCGTATATATATATATATATATATTTTTTTTTTTTTTTTTCTTTATAGATCTGATGAATTTGCCTTTCTTTTCTATAGATGCCATCGCTATGGCTTTATCATACAAGAAGTGAAGCATGAATTTAGGTACTTATTATTTTATTAAATTTTTTGTTGAAAAAAAAAATATCAATTGAGTTATATTCAGAGAAAAAGTACACAGCAGGCCAGAAACATACTCAATCTAAAAAAAGTTTGCTAATATACAAAAAGAAAAAAAAGAAAAAAGTATCTCAATAGTATTTTTGTTGCATCAGTCCTTCAAGTCATTGCATTGTCTTTTTGGGGTGCTGCCATTAGGAGGTCATCAGAATTGCTACCCGAATTCCTATGAAACACCATTCAATAAAACATTTTTTTTTTGTTAGAACACAACTAATAATAGGGGTATATATATTATGTAATATGTATATATTTCATTTTTAGGGGTGGTACATGTCGAACTACGAGCAAAATAAAGAAAAAAAAAGGAAAGAAATGCAAAAATAAGTACATCAGATCATTGCCATTTAGAGGTGCCAGATGGTTCATCGCCGAATGTTGAACGACACTGGTACTAACATTGGCTCTTTCTCTGAGCCTAGACATCTTCATCTGATTGTCCAAATTAAAAAAAAATAACAAAGAATCAATCGCTATTGTAGCTTAGTAGCTCCTATTATAGAAATAAATTAAAGACCATTTGTGTAATTTCATTTAAAATGTATGCACCTTCTTCTTTTCGGTAAGCTCGATACAAGTTTCAAAGGCAGCTTTTAGGATCTTCAATTGTTCCATGTTTCTGTACATACAAAGAATTTGCAAAAAAAAAATATTTTCCATACCCTAATTTGTTCAACTCAACTTCAATTAAGATGATTTGTCTTGACCCAAATTTGTTATTAATTATGCTATACTAATACTCACAGAACAGGAAAAGAAAAATAATAGTTCAACTACTAGTTCAACTGCTTATCAAAATGTGCACTCCATTGCTGTCAAAAGACAAAAGAAAATTAAACGATAACTTGAACTAAGAAGGTTTGGTGAAATTATTACCCAAGCTCGGCAAATTTTTTATCCTTTGGATATATTTCCTTAGTCAGGTTAAGAAAACTCTGCTGGTCCTGTAAAGAAAGAGTATAGTCAGTACTTAAAAAGAGAACAAAAGAAGCAAAACACATATGACATTGTAGTGAAGTTACAGTGAGGCTATGGCAATATGCATATTATGGATCGATCCGTGCTATGTATTCATATCTCTATTTTTTAAAGTTCAAGTAGTCAATTCAAACCATTAAACATGATCTATCTAAATATATACTTGAAGAACAAATTTTGCATTTTTGTAGAATTTACTTATTACTTTTTTAAATAGATAAAAAAAATCATCACTTTCAGATGGTCTAGAATTTTTAGATCAAGTGATTTTCTACCTATCTTATAAAGTAGTTAAAAAGTTGTAAAAACATACAATTTGGTCTCTAAGTATATTTTCATACAAAGATCATGTTTAACAGTTTGGATTGACTATTTAAGCCTTAAAAATAGAGATATGGATTCATTGTACGGGTCGATCCATAGTACAGAGGTAATATTACGTTTAAATGAAGTTCTAAAAAAATTTGGTCCTTCAATGGGGTGGAACGAAAAGATAATCAATTTGTTTTCAGACATTTTATTTTTTATATTTCTATAAATAAAAAGTTCGGGAATGCTTTCTGCACAAGGCAATAAAATGCAGTACATTATAATACCTGCTCGATGGCATGAGAGGTTCCGGATCCCCTGAAAAAGATCATTAAAAAAACATGTATAAGATTTGATTCAATTGACACAGAAATTAACAGAATTCTCCATCTCTCTGTTTACATTCATTTTGGTGAACAGCTGGTAGACCAAGATGTAACATGAAATGAAGAATAACAGGGATCAAACAGGTACCAAATATGGGGCAATTGTTGTCAGAAAGAAAAACATATGAATAAAACTAAGTACCCAAGATTCATGCGCTGTTGAACATCGATTTCATGGTCGCTGTTCTCTTTGAAGGCTTCTTTTAAAGCCTATTTACGGAATGTTTGTATCAGATTAATATTAGTTATAGCCAAACTTTTTGGAAAAATTTAAAATAAATAAAATATTGAAAGAGCTAGAATTTATTATGTCTACCTTAATACCTTCCAGCTTACTGCTCATATATAGATATAAGAACACACCAATAATATGAAAAGAGAAAAATATGTTAATAGAAAAAGATGTAATTAGAAACATCTGAAAAAACAAAGAAATGCGTACATATTTGAAGCAATGCAATGACTAACATACCTTTCATATCTCTCTTTTGGACTCAAATTAACAAACCTGTTTACCATGTCCTCAAATTTGCTGAAAAAAGAATACAAAAATAATCAGATAATTTTACTGGCACTTTATTATAATCGTCAAATAATTTTCCAATATTATCATTTCATCAAAATCAGCTCTACTTGTTCTCCGTTTGCAAAACAAAGCAATAAATTTGAGAATATAAAACAAAAACTGTAACATTATGAACAGAACAAAAATCTGGTAGACTGATACCACATCTTGGTTATACTTTGTAAAAGACTCACCAGGAACTTTTCTTCACTAATTTAGATAATTAAACCTCAATTGTCTGATTAAGAAAACAAAAAGGAATTCTTACAATTTATCCATAAATTCAATTAACACAGATTACTCTTTCACCGATAATGTAAATAAGGACTAAACATATGCAAGATAAGAGACAAAAGATAAGGAATTAGAGGTTACGTATTCGGTCCTAAGACAAGCTCTGCCTTCCCATTGGGATTAAATGAGAGGAAAAGAGTTTCGGTATCACTTAAAATGGACAATTCTTTCGCCTTCTTTGCCATGCCACTTATCCTCCTTTGATGGCTGGCTTCCTTATTTCCATCCATTTTCTTCTTATTAACATCCATCCTATTAATTTTCTTAAAAAAAAATTAATGAGTTGTTATTTGTCAAAGCAACCTAATTCTCAGAACAAATAAATGATTTTTTATTTATCTCTTCTGACAATATAAGTTATTTATTTGAAATAACCTGGAAAAAGGGATTAAAGATCAAATAATTAAATCCTGCAGTTAAACTTGCAAATCATTGAAGCAATCCAAGTAATTAAAGATCAAATCTTTAGAACAGTACAACTACACCCAGGTGAATCAAAGAATATATTATAAACCTCTCAAAAGAGCATCGATCAACTGGAGCGTGCAACTGTTGGTAGAAAGAATTAAGAGAAAGGTTCATCCATGCGAGGGTTTAAAATTAAATATATCTATTTCAGTTTTAAGCAACTAATTAAGGAAAAGGAAACAGAAATAGGGAGCTAATTAAAAGAATACTTCTTGGAATTCATGTGATATAGAATGCAAAAAACTACTTTTAAAAAATCCAATTACAAAATCAAGAAGGTGCCAAGAAACCTAAAATACAAATCGACTAACTAGCTAGTAAAACAATTCACCTCAAATCAATTGAGGCACTCCCATTTGCTATAACTCGCAACAAATTGCAAAAAGAAACAAACTAAACATGAACCAGCTAGTAGAGTAGAGAGAGAAACCTTGGAGAAGAAATAAATGGGGAGACAGGTACCTCCAGTTGTTCGATGTAGCTAGTGCCTTAGCAGAGATGTAGAAGAAACAGAGGAGGTGAGAGAGAAGAGAGAGCAAGAGGAGGTAAAATAAAATTGACCGAGTAAAGGGAGTCGAACTGTTTAAGTGATCAAGTGGAGAGTGAGGAGGTTTTGGGTTTCCCAGATTGGGATTTGCAATTTTACAATTTTAATTGGGCCGAGATGATAACTAATTTTAGTTTTGGGCCAGCTAAGGAAAGCTACTCGTGGGTTGTAAGAGCTAAGAATGGGCCTACATATATATCCATCGTAAATTCATGATTTAGATATTTACCCATTAAAAAATTTAAATTAATTTTTCTCCATCTAAACCATCCTCACATTTTCATCTCATCAATTCAAAGTACATATTATATTAAATAATAAAAATATTAAATGACGATTAAAATGTATGGTGTTGTTTAGTACCTGAAAGAGCTCTAAAAACTATCATTTTTTAATGAATTTCTTCTGAGCTGTGTCTGCTCCCATATATGGCCACTAAAATTCGTTAAAGAAGGCGGAGATGGGGAGAGGTGAGAAGGATTTTGGGAATTTGAATGGGGTAGTACTAGAAGTTCATTTCACATATTTGAAATACAACCCAAAAAGATATTAATAATAATAAAGAGATTTGACATATTTGACATACTTGGGCCAGAAATTAAGGGATTTATTAATAAAGCATAGCCCATTTTCCTTGGAAGAACCCACTCTACTTATATTTCATGTTAATCCAATTAAGCCCAATCAAGATATAACATGTATGGAAGGAATGTATTGAAGGGTTCATCCCATTTCTCTTTCATTAATTTATTTCTCCTTCAATATTAGCAAGTGCTTTTTGCATATACTAAATAAGCAGGGTTTTTTTTGCAAGATTTCTTGATATTGAACTTTTAACTTTTTTTTTTCTTTTTAAAGCTTTGATGTTATTCGAAAGAAACATATAGATTTTGCACTGTATTGACCAATGAATTTTTTTTTTGCATTATTTAAACCTCAGAATGACAATTTCCATGTGCAGCTTAGTAATTTTTGAACTTAGTGTAATTTTTTATGAATACTATAATTCAATTTTGAATATGTGTTACTTTGTCAGAAGAGACCCCGCAACAAATTAGCATACTAAACTTGAAGTACGGGATATCTAGAAACAAGACAGTTGACGCCCATGCGCCAATTTTGGTGAATGGAGAAGGGTCGGGATGAAAGAAAGAAAAATCAACAACATTTACAAAAGCTTATTATCATTACATTCAGAAGGTAAAATCAACAACATGGGAGTACAAGCAGATAGTAAAATTACCGGAATGAAAGAAAGAAATTAAGAAAATAGCAAAGAAAAGAAGGAAAGAAAACATGTTTTTAATTAATTGGTTCAAGCAATATTTTGGTTACTAGTTCCATGGTATGACTGCCGGGCTTGCCAAATCCATCGCCAATTTGGTAAAACCGTTGTGCCGTGCGTGGGATATTGAAAGCAATGTCGTTGATGGACTTCTCAAAAGCAGAATTGCCTACAGCTTCACCATTGAGTGATTTCCAGTTTTTCCAAATAAGCTCCTTTATTTCTTGGTGAGCAACAGATTCTGTGACACTTTTGTCACGCATATAACATTGAATGGATTTGTCGTTATCCCCCCGTGCTATCTCATCCTATAATTAGAATTGTGATGAGTAATGCAAGAAAATTGTTTGAAATGCTGTGTATAATACAAGAAATTGATTTCTTCTTTTTCATGAGATGGTTCAGGATCTTGATATTGATACCAACTTCAGTTTCAAATATCATTAAGGTTTTTCATCAAAAAAAAAAAATCTTATAAGGTTGTCTTAGTAATTTTGAAATAATAGGAACTAAATCTGGTTGGTTATGTACCCCCAAATTTATTTGGGCAACACCATAAAATTCATTATTATTACCTCGTTCTATGCATATTATTTTAATTCACTTACAGTGGATGTTCCTAAGTCATCATAAAGTCGTTGGTTCATCGATCCATATCGAAAAAAGTCAGGATAACCAGATGAGAACTGCTCTAGATCTTTAGCAGTAACATAATCCTTTATACAGTAGGCATTGGAAAGCACTAAGTGGCCTGAAATGGAGATCCATGCGTTCTCAAGGTATTCCTCCAATGTTGGTTTATATCCATTGTGATACCACCTTGCTTCTACTAGGTACGATTTGCATAGATCAATCCACTGCCAAATTGTTTCAAAAATAAAAGTACAATAAGAACAAGTGATTTTCACCACTGATTCCATGATTAATGGAAGTGTATGTCTCAGTCAGCCTTCATTAATTTTCATTATATTTTTTAATGATCAGATGGTAACCAAATTGTCAGAAAGAAATAACTGTAAACTGGATTAATTAATTAATTACCGCTCGCCTTAGATACGGGATAACATAAAGCCCTTTTTCTTTTAAGACTTTATTAGCGTGATCTTCGACAGTATTAAAGACAGCTAAAATGCACATCCGAAAGATTTCGGGAAGCCCCTCTGTAGCAGTGACATCCCACCTTCAAAAGAAAATTATGATTAATAATTGAAATAGCCTCTATATATATATATATATTATTCAGAATGAATCAAAATACATGTTACACCCGTAAAGTACTTACTGTTCGATGGCGTTAGTAAAGACCTCTAGTTCATCCATTGACCCATAAACATCATAGATATCATCAACTGTTACAATCAGGCAGTTTGACTGTGCCATTACCATTCTATAACTTGAATTCTTTGGGTGATCAGAAGCATAGCCTTCAGCCCACAAGTAGTTCTCAACGAGCCTGTCGCGGATAAACGGTAGTTTTTCATAAAGCCCCAAGTCAGTCCACCATCTGGACAAAGGATAAGTGAAAGCAAATTTAATAAAATACATAAAAATAAAGCTTTCTCAAAGTAAAACACCTGAATACTTCGCCTTCGCCTTTTTTTGAATAGCTGTAGAGTAAAACAGGGGTTAATTTGAATCATGGAAATTAATTAAATGTCATTTCCTTATTTATTGAATTATTTTATTTATAATTATTGATATGTACCTTGACACTTGCTTTAGTTCTTTCTTGTACAAGTTTTGAATTAAATTAAAATCCAAAACAGACAGTTCCCTCAGTGCAGGTCTGCTATGCTCGTCTATCTTGTATTGCTCGATAAACCAGTGATTGTGTAGTCTTTTCCACCTCCAATGCAGAGGGAGCTCCAGTGCATGGGCAACTTGTTCTTTAAGCCTTGAATTATCATACTTAGAGCACTCCAAAAATTTTGTTAGGTGTTTGGTTGTGAAGTGCCTGGCCATCTCCAATAACTCTTCTCCTTCTTTCGCATAAAAAGAAGCCTCGTACAAACTGATCATCTCTTTAACGTTTGATAGATTTGCTTTGCAGTTTCCTTTGTCGTCGAAGTAACTATGGAATATATCTGCTCAAAGTTTTTGCGTACTTGTGATATCAGCAACATATTTTCAAATTAAAGTAAATATCAAAAACTGAGGACCAGCATTTAGTCTAGTAAAATTCTTAGGAATAGTCTATTATAATAAGACAAAAAATTTGAATTTCTTATTCTAGCTATTCTAACTCAATTAAACATCAAATAGGATATTCCGAATAGTCTAATCTCAAAAAATAGCCTATTATGAACCCAACCAAACATACCCTAAGGCAATAGTACATTTCGCATAGGAGAATTAGGTTTAAAACCCGACTGAAAATTTCTTTGGAATATTCAACGTTAAAAGGCTTGACTTCCATCTTTGAACTTACAAAAAATAATTAAAAAACCAAAATTATGTAAAACTGATAATATATCCTCTAGTATAAAATTTGTACCATATAGACAAAAGGCCAATTCTCCATATTTTGTAACTCTAACAACAACCCATATATATGAAGAAAATAACTAACAACAACTTAATTAATGTGTTTCCAATATTATCTCTATTAAAATAACTATTAAGAATATGGAGTCCGCCTTCCAAAGCTGATAATTCATTTAAAGTTGAAGGGGGAATTTCACATATACCCCTCAAAAACTTCAAAATTACGTATTTCCCCCTCTAAAATTTGAAATTACATATTTTCCCCTCCAAAATTCAAAAACTCACAAATTTACCCATTTTATTGTCTTTTATATTAAAACTCATTCTAAATTTATAAAATACCCATTTTACCCTTTATTAAAAGTATATAAATCTTATCATACTCAAATTTGAATATGAATGGTTCCTCTACCGTTCGAACTGCCTTTAGATTTGTGCACACAAGATTGGCACGAATCTTGATGAAAAAAAAGCACGCATATTAAAGCAACATGCACAAATCTTAATGCGAGACACGCTATTCAAAATTGCTTTAAGATTCGTGCACGTTAGATTAGCACGAATATTGAAGCGACGGGCACAGATCTTAATGCGATGCGCACAGATCGGACGGTAGAGGAACCCTTCAGATTCAAATAATTTGTGTCTAATTAGGTTTATATATTTTTAATAAAGGGTAAAATAGGTATTTTATAAATTTATAATAAGTTTTAATATAAAAGACAATAAAATGGGTGAATTTGTGAGTTTTTGAAATTTAGAGGGGGAAATATGTAATTTCAAACTTTAGAGGGGGAAATACGTAATTTTGAAGTTTTTGAGGGGTATACATGAAATTCCCCCAAAGTTGAATCACTAATTGTGGAAGTGAAATATAGAATAGCTGACAACTGAATCTTATCTTAGGAATATATAAAGATACAAAAATATATACCTTCATGTACACTAAATCCATGCATCCTGAACAATCTGAAAAGAAGTGATACTTCATAAAGGTCATCAAGCATTACAGATGGTGAAATATGATCCATTGATTCATGGATGTTGGTAATCACGCTGTTTATCTCATCCTTGAAATGATATGAGACTCCGAGCTGTTGCAAGGTATCAACAAGCTCTAATTTATCCCTGAGCAACTCTTCCTTGTATATCATTTGACTCACCTCTTTCTTTAGCTTGCTTACTCTTTCCATGTTTTTACCCTCCTTCATGTACAAAAACAAACAAAATGTGAGTGTCATTTATATCTAGTTAGCTTATTAATGATTGTACATGTGTGTGTGATGTGTGTATTGAGCTTAAGGTGTTTTCTTTAGATACATCTAATTGAACTTCATGAACGCGCGGTTTCCTTAGTGATATGTTTATTTGCTTACATTTTCGTCTCCAGTATCTAACGACTGTATGAAGTTATCATTCCATATGGTCGGTGGATAGTGTCCCGATCGTCGCTCAAGCTCTGGAGACTGTAAATTTGCGTAAATACGGAACCGACATGAAAACACTTTTATTTGTGTCTGGAGAACGTTAACCGGGATGAATACTCTCATTTGTGTCTGGCGAACGTTAACCGGGATGAATGATGGAACTGCTAAGCATAGAGCCATTTATGCAAGGAGCTGTAATTAAATTATAGGAGACACTTGTGGTTGTGCATATATTAATTTCAGATTGCTGCACTTCCTCTTCCATTTATAGATATATATATATATAATTATATAGTCTCTGATCATACTGTATTATGATTTAGGGACAAAAGATTTGACAATGACGGAAGCCATGCACCAAAATGTCATTGATTTCCTTTTTATTTTTTAAGTGACTTTTCTCGTACGTAACAACTATCTTACACGTGTTTCTTTCAAATGATTGTATATATATATATATATATTTAGGTAGAAGACTATATATATATATATATATATATAGTAGAACTAGGGTGCTCCTAAGTTCATCAAACCTCTTGTGAACTTGACTCTAAAATATATCGAATCAACTTTAAACGATGAATCCAAACCGTTAAAACCCTTTTACCTAATGAGTGATGCGTCTACATGTGAAAATTTTAAAGTTTTGAATTAATTTAATATAGAGTTAAGTGGTCAAAAGTTTAAGGTTTATAAATTAATTTTAATGCATTCATTTTTTGAACTCATTTGACCACTTGATTTTATATTAAATTAATTCGAAACTTTAAAATTTTCACATGTAGACGCCTCAATCATTAGTTAGAAGAATTTCAACGGTTTGGATTCATCGTTTAAAGTCGATTCGATATATTTTAGAGTCAAGTTCACAAGAAGTTAGGTGAACTTAGGTCATATATATATATATATATAGAAAGATGGATTTCGTACTGATGGAGTAGTATATATATGTAGAAAGATGGATATCTTACCGATGGACATCGATATATTTTAGAGTCAAGTTCACAAGAAGTTAGGTGAACTTAGGTCATATATATATATATATATAGAAAGATGGATTTCGTACTGATGGAGTAGTATATATATGTAGAAAGATGGATATCTTACCGATGGACACCATGCACCTACATGTAATTAATTACCTTTTCTTGAAATGACTTTCTCTCCCCAGTTAACATCGCACCCGTATTGCATACGGGCACCAGTAATATAAAATAGAAAAACAATAATAAGAATAATTATTAGAATCCTTCCTCTTGAATCTCCGCATTGTCGATTTGCATCAACTTTCCTCTATTGATGTACTATGGTTCTCACTGTTTATATGGTTCTCTTTTTTTATTGTTCTCCAATCGTCTCCGTATCAACCTTTCTCTAATGAAATAGTGGGAACTCCGTATCTCTATATCAAACTTCTCCAATATATCGTCCCCGCATCAACCTTTCTTTAGAAAAAATAGTTCACCTCATAGGTATAAATATTTCAGTGCATAAGTATAAATACTTGCAATACTTGATATTAATATTTTCAGATATCATAAAGTGCCATATGTAAAAAAAACTTTGAGTGCCGTATCATTGATTAGGTAACTCACTGGCTTGCGCTTGTTTGAGAATAGTCTTCTGTTCCGCTCTCTCCAGAGCCTCCATGCACCCGCTGCCCAAATTGCACTCCATGTTTTAACAATTGTTCACTTTATTGGTATAAATATTTCTCTGCATAGGATTAAATAGTTGAGAATGTTAATATTAACATTTTAGAAAAAGTTTTCAGTACTGGAATTTTGCGGTTCCCTCAGCCAATTATAATCTCCAAAGAAAGTTATGGTCCGAGAATTTTAGTGTGGATACTGTACCAAAATAATGCTGACACTGTACCAAAATAGTGAGAATAGAAATTTTAGTGCGGATCGATACTGTACCAAATTCTACTAGAATGGTTCGTAAATTGTACCAATTAAAAGTGTCCAACTTGTACCAAAATGCATGGTTCGTAAATTGTACCAAAAGTGCCCAAATTGTTCCAAAGTGGTTTGTAATGTATATTTTGTAACCCAAAAATATGATAATTATATATGTACTAGGTAGAATATGCAATTTGGGCCGTTATTAGTTTTCTTTAGAGTGAACGCCATCGCTCATTATTTGGGCCCTTATTTGGGTTAGACCTGTTTCATTGTAGAAAGTATTCCTTCCAACTTTCATGAAAGCAGTAGAAATTATTTCATTGTATAATCAGTAAACTTGCTGTGTTCATTATAGGAAAATGATGTTGAGCATTTTTTTTCCTTTTTTTTTTTTTTGTATTTTTCATGTAGGCTGTAACATTGTGCATGCTGTTAGATATATGTAACATACTGCCTTATTTATGGTTCAATTAGCATGATTTTTGGTAATAAGTTGCTAAACTACTCTCACGTCAACTCAATTATTGATTGTTTAGTTTATAAATATTTTAAATTACAATTGGTGTGCAAATAAGATGAAACTTTCATCTTATTGCTTGGGTTGTTCATTCAACAGGCCCTGAATTGGGTTTGGAGAAATAAAGATAGCTGACAATTCTTTGGGCTGGGCTTCTTTCTGTTGGCATAAAAGGCCCTGCATTGTTCATATAACAGTTCATGTCACGTTTTTTTTTTCTTTTATTATCCAGGAAGAATAGTAAAATACCACAGTTCTTACTAGGACCCCTAAAACCAATTTTTTTTTTATCTACTTCCTGAAAAACAAATGGTAACCAAATGAAAAAGAAGAAACTTGACATGGAATATTTGCAATATCATAGAAAAGCTCATTAATGATGCCACATCATAATTAGCAAAAGTACCATAGGACTTTAAAGAAAATTAATTATTCGTTCAAAACAAAAGGTTCAATTAGGAAAACATCCTCAGAAATTTTCAATTAAACCGTGACCATAAAAATAAGAAAAAACAAGGTCAAAATTACAAAGACATATCGATGCTACTAAACAAGCATCAATACTTTCAGCAGAAACTTTTGAAACCAGAAAAAATCACAATATATCAAACCCAATTTGTCCCATATAAAAAACAACAAGCAGTCTTATCATACATATTTCCACAAAAATAAACTGATAATACATTAAATGCACACCGCATATATAAAGTGACTAGCACCAGTTCATAAACTCAAAACAATTAAAACAAACCAACAACTCTCAAACATAAAAAAAACACAAAAAAAGTACCACATACAAATAAATAGGACAGAGACAATAATATTGTATCACTCGGACATAAATTATTGTACGTACGTACAATATATTTTTTTCTTTTCCTTTTTTTTCCCTTTTTTTTATAGTTTTCCAAGAACAATTAAAGCATCAAATAAGTTCGACAGTTACACGAAATTTTACAATCTCCCGGCAATAATTGTACGGGAGAGTGAAGATATAAAAAAGATGGATACAACAAATTTCTTCTAAATGATAATCAAAGGAGGATCTTTTTATTCTTTTCTTTTTTTTTGGTATTTTTGTTCTTATTTTGATTTTTTAGTTTTTTTTGTTGGGGTTTTATTTTTTTATTTTTGTGGTGAGGTGGTATGGGGGATATGAATATTGGAGATAAGGAGAGACAGCATAGAAGAAACTCGAGAGAGTGAGCCTAACAATAATGGTAACATAAGCCTCCTCCTGCAAAAGAAACAGAGTTGTGAAGAAAAGATTAGCAACTTACAGCATTAGCATAGTAGAAAAAATTTATGGCTTTCAGATTGCTAATATATAAATATTGCAATGCCAGCATTAATTACTAACAACGTAAATACAACATTGTGTTTGTGAAACTAGATATATATTTAAATATGTAAACGGAAGTAGTTTAACAATGAATAAAAAAGTTACAAAAGTTGTATATTGCTGTGAAATGCTGTAAATTAAAAAAGTTTCTTCTGGGAAATATAACTTTTATACTTTTTCTTTGGAGAAAATTTTTAGAGAATCTGTGACTGAAATACACCAGCACAAAGATGAATTAAAGAATTGGTTTACTGAATACAAGTTGCAAGTTCGGAACAAACACAGTAAGACTAAAAATGAATGGCCAAGGAATTATAAGTACAGTATACCAACAAACCAGAAATCAGAGTATGAAAAAGGAAAAAGGAAAAAGGAAAAGAGGTCTGGTACAGTGGTACCGTTCATGAGTGCTAAACCATATTAGCAGTCCAGCACAAAACCAGACCAGCAGGAGGATGCCTTATCTCCTCTTTTAGTTTTGGCTTTAATTAGCCAAAATCTGGGAAATTATGCTCCTTAATGTCAAGTACCAAGGTTGTACCAATAAGGTCTTTTTTTCTCAGATTTTGTTCCAGATGCCTTTGAATAGACTCCATCGATTTTCCAGTCACGGACAAACAGCAGAAATTTAAATGCTTTGGTCATGAACCAAAAGGATAGAGGGGGTCTAAGAACATGTGTTATTAGAAAAAGATGCCTTACCTCTAATGACTGATCAAAATGATGTATCCATCAATAAATAAATGATATAAAATTAAAAATAAAAGTGGTTTCCTGTGGGGTCTCAAAAGTACATTACCTTCTGTTGGAAATACCAAAGTTGTTCTTCCATTGTAAAACCAGATCCGGTAAGGGCGACCAATGTCGACCTTCTCCGTCAGAGTTCGATAGTTTTCAATTGCCTGCTCATCGGGATTCCTGGCCAATGGCAATTCACATAGGTTTCGACAGTTTTGTATTTCCAAATACCTGAGAGTGTTAGTGTTGGTGTCCTAGACCCAGATTATATGTATGATATGCTTAGTTTATTAGTGAATGATTTTATCATTTTGTAACTTGAGTATTTATATTAGTGGATCATTTGAGTCGATGACTTAAATTGTAGAACTTCACAATGAATAAATTTATTTGCTCTTAAATGTCCCTTATCTTGGCAATCAGCAAGGTACACTGGTTGATCATATAAGATAAGTGTAGTGATTAGATGATGACCATGTTCTACAGGTTATACGATAAATAGTTATCGATCTAATCGCACATGTGCATACATGGAGATATATGGCACTGGACAGACCCAAGAATGAAATATCATATGGATTGTGTTCTGTGTCATTGATATTTCATTGTGTCTAGAATTCTTTGGTTGAGATATTTATTTTTCTTACATAAGGGATGTGTATTATACTAGAAAATAGGCCAAAAGTTCTTTTTATGGATTGACCCCTTGGGGTATATATAGGCCTTACATCATTCATTATAGTCCCTACATTTACTCTATATTCCTATTTTACAAATAGGTCCCTAAACTTATAACAAATACCAACACTCCCTCTCAAGATGAGCCTATGGACGAAAGATATCCACTAGGCCCATCTTGTCACAAAACTTCGACAAATCTAACGAACTAAGACCTTTAGTGAGACAGTCCGCTACTTGCTCACTAGTAGCTACATATCTCAACTCAAGTAATCTGCTATCCAATTTCTCCTTGATGAAGAACCTGTCTATCTCCACGTGTTTGGTCCGATCATGCTGCACAGGGTTATTGGCAATGCTAATGGCCGACTTACTGTCGCACCACAGCTTCATTTTGCCCCTTTGGTCCATCTTGAGCTCCACCAGTAAAGCTCTCAACCACAACAATTCCGCTACACCCAATGCCATGGCCCTGTACTCTGCCTCGGCTATGGATCTAGCAACCACCGACTGCTTCTTGCTCTTCCAGGAAACCAAATTTCCTCTCACAAACATGCAGTACCCAGACGTGGACTTTCTATCATCGGCACAACTAGCCCAGTCTGAATCACAATAGCCCTAAATGTTCAAATGCCCGTTCAAAATCAACCCCTTCCCTGGTGCACTCTTCAGGTACCTCAAGATCTGGTATACGGCATCCATGTGACCCTTCCTAGGATTATGCATGTAGCGACTCACCACACTCACCGCAAAAGAAATGTCGGGACGAGTGTGACTCAAATAGATCAAGCGACCTACTAACCTCTGGTACTTGTCCTTGTCAACTAGCTCTCCTGCCTCAGCACTCAGCTTAGCCTTTTGATCAATAGGAGCACCCGCAGGCTTGTATCCTAGCATACCTGTCTCTGTAAGCAAATCTAGCACATACTTCCTCTGAGATAAAACTATACCCTCTGCACCACGAGCTATCTCAATCCCAAGAAAGTATCTAAGCTGCCCCAAGTCCTTCACCTCAAATTCCTTACCCAATCTCTCCTTTAACCGAGCAATCTCACCCTCATCGTCACCGGTGATAATCATGTGGTCCACATACACAGCAAGTATCGTAATGTGAACTCCATGTCACCTAAAGAACATTGTATGGTCCGCATTGGTCTGCCGATACCCCATGCCTACCATAGCCCTCCTAAACCTGTCAAACCAGGCTCGAGGAGATTTCATAAGTCTGCACACCATCCTCTCCGTCTGCTTTGTGCCAAAACCTGATGGTACCTCCATATACACCTCCTCCAACAAATCACCATGAAGGAAGGCATTCTTCACATCAAGCTGGTGCAACTTTCACCCCCCATTCGTTGCTAAGGAAACAAGCATTCTCACTGTGCTCATCTTCACCACGGGTGCAAAGGTCTCATCATAGTCGATGCCATAAGTCTGACCCGGTTTTTTTTTATCTAACACCCGGATAAATCAAAATTAAATAAAAAACACCCAGATCCAAAAATCTCAAAAATTGACACCCCCGCAAGCTCAGATTGCGCACCAAGTCAGAACCGCAAGCTCAGATTGCGCACCAATCAGAACCGCAAGCTCAGCTTGCGCACCACCTGGTCCGCAAGCTGAGTTGGCGCACCTAGGTCAGTCCGCAAGCTGAGTTCGCGCCCCGCTTTTTTCTGCTATAAAAATAGTTTTTTAACCACTGTATTCATTCCACAATCAGCAGACAGCAGCGCAAGAACTGTAAGTATTTTTTTCTCTTTAGTCCGTTTTTATTTATTATTATTTTATATTTTTAATTGACTGTAAATTTATTAATTGTTAGGTTTTGTTCAACCAATTATGATTGGAATTGCCTGTTATTTTGATGGTGAAGTTTTAGTCGGGCCAAATGGTGCTTATTACAGTACCCAACCTTCGAAAATGTTCAATATCAACCCAGATTTAGATTTTAGAGGTATAACTAGAGAAGTGTATCAGCAAGTTGGTATTGATCCGAACTATTATGAACTGGTAATTTCTGCAAGGATCAATATTGGTCAAGGCAACCAGACCTGGTTCCAACAGCTACCGGTACAAGACGATAATAGCTGGGGGTTGTATACCCAAATGACAATGAATTTGACAACTCCTTTCAAGTTCCTAGAGTTATATATTGTAGCTAACCTTAGACAGAACCCCAGACGTAACCCAAACCAAAATACCAGAAATA
Source organism: Carex arenaria (assembly GCA_964058825.1). Lineage (NCBI taxonomy): Eukaryota > Viridiplantae > Streptophyta > Magnoliopsida > Poales > Cyperaceae > Carex > Carex arenaria. Next base: position 365,940 of record CAXKVW010000087.1, on the reverse strand, counting down.
ACCCCAGACAGAACACCAGACCTATGCCGCAAATGACACAGGGTAGGGTTATTGAGCAATCTGTGACGGGTCCTGTACGGGCCCTAACTTTGGGGAGTACTAGTCGGGCCCAACCTGAAATGGGACGTCATAGTACTAGCTCTAGTTGGGTCCAACCTGAGAGGGGACGTTATAGTACTAGCTCTAGTCGGGCCCAACCTGAGATGGGACGTCATAGTACTAGCTCTAGTCGGGCCCAACCTGAGATGGGACGTCATAGTACTAGCTCTAGTTGGGTCCAACCTGAGAGGGGACGTCCTAGTACTAGCTCTAGCCGTGCCCAACTTGATAGGGGACGTCCTAGTACTAGCTCTAGCCGTGCCCAAACTGATCGGAATCGATCTCCAACCCCGGAACCGCTTTATTATGCTGAAAATACAGATGAAGATCCCGAAGAGCGGGAGGCAGAAGAAAATTGGGAAGCCAGTGATGGCGGTGGGGCAACTGATTTCAGTGATGTGGATACAAATTTTCCTGTACTTGGTAGACGACAGTGGCAGGTGTCGGGTGGTGCATCAGGACACCCGTTCGAGCAATTTCATGACACATCAGGGTTTGAAGAAGCTGACAGCTCTTTTTTTGCAAATTCTGAGGTGTGTTTTATTTTTAATTAATTTTTAAAAAATCATTTATAAATTATGAAATTTTTATATTCGTTAATTTTTAAATTTTTAAATTTTTGAAATAGGATGGAAAACTACATCCATTGTCTGAGGGGATGACATACTCCAGCAAAGAGCAAATGCAAGAAAAAATAGGCCATTGGCATATAAAGAAAAATATCGAGGTGAATCAAACACATAGCGACACAAGAAGGTTGAGGTTTAAGTGCAAGAGCGACCGTTGCCAGTGGGGATTGGTTGCGAGGGCTACCGGTTTTGGTAATGACTGGGCAATCACAACACATAAGGGACCTCACACATGCTACGCTGAGGCATCCAGGTCAGATCATGCGCAGTTGACGTCGGCAATGGTCGCCAACTGCATAAAATTGTCATTACGAAAAAATGTTGATATTAGTATCAGGGCCATCACCGATCTGGTTGCTCAAAAGTACGAGGGAATCGTCCCTAAGTATAACAAATTGTGGCGTGGTAGAGAGTTAGCCATTGCTCGGGCATTTGGTAGTTGGGAGGGGTCTTACGGGCTTCTTATCCCTTTGTTGGATGCAATTAAAAGGGCAAATCCAGGAACCAAATATAAAGTTGTTTCAAAGCGAACAAAAAAAGATGGGTACCGGTATTTCATGAGATTAGCATGGGCTTGGGGGCCATGTATTGAAGCAGTGAGTCACCTCAGACCAGTAATCAGCATCGATGCTTGTTTCCTATCAGGTAGATACAATGGTAAATTGTTGATTGTCACCGGATATGATGCGGAGAACCAGTTAATCCCGCTAGCATTTGGGCTGGTAGAGAGTGAGGAATTTGAGAATTGGGGGTGGTTTATGAAGTGGGTGAGACAGGTTGTAATTGGTCCGAATAGATTCATGTGTGTGGTATCTGACCGGGCCATGGGCATAAAAAAGGTGTTCATACAGGATGATCTGGGTTGGTCTGAGGAGAACGGGGAGTGTGTTCACAAATATTGCTCTCAACATGTATTTGAGAATTTTGGTAAACACTGCAAGGATAAAGTTGCTGCAGGTTTTTTCAAAATCTTGGTGAAAAAGAAAAAACCAAGAAGAATGGTAGAAGGTCTCGATGCAATCGGAAGGAGAAATCCCGAATGGCTGAAATACTTAGATACATGTGGAAAGTACGATCCTAATAACGAGGCAGAACTGTCTAAGCCATGGAAGGTATATCAAGCTATGGATAACGGGGCTCGTTGGGAAATCATGACTAGCAACGGTTCTGAATCGCTCAACAATGTCTTCAAAGCTTCCCGAAGGTTTGTGTTTTATAATCAACGAAAATTTTATTATTTATTGACGGTTTTATGTTTTTTAATTTAATAGTATGTTGTAATTTTCGCAGGTTACCAGTTGCCGCAATTGTTGAGGAGACGTTTGCCAAGTGTGTCGACTGGTTTGTTAAAAGAAGAGAGCGTGCGGTGGGGTTGCAATTGCAGGGTCAACTTTTTTCCACTCGTGTCCATGAAAAGATGGATAAGCACATTCGCAAGACCCAAAAAATGAGCTCGATCACATTCGGCCGTAACGAGTGGCAGGTGACCTCCCATGGTGAGAAAATCACATATGACATGCAAAGAGACAGCTTGTCACAAATGGAGCGAGACGCCACATACAGAGTCGTACTTCAGGACAACAATCGCATGGAATGCACCTGCCAAAAGCCTCAGCTAAGTGGAATACCATGTGTTCATGTGATGTCTGTGTGTCGTTTAAGGTACCAATCTGTGATGATAATTTCATAACCATCGCATAGTAATTTGATAAGATTGACATTATTTGTGTAAAATTGTAGAAATTTGGATCCAAATATTTTCGTAAATTACTACTACACCATTGAAGAATTACTCGCCACATGGAGTGGTCAATTCCACGTGTATGACAATCAAAGTGATTGGCCAGCCTACGAAGGACCGATCTTAGTTCCGGAGCGCAAAATGGTGAAATTAGGCAGGAGGCGACATAATCGGATCCGAATGTGGATGGATATACTGGAAGGAAGACCAGCAGGTCACCAGCCTGACAGAGCAACTCTGGAAAGGAATGCGAGAACGAGAAGGAATGCACGGGGCAATACTCAATAAGGATAGACTGAATATGTTGCATTGTGATATTTGTATTATTTATTAGCGGACAATATTATGATGTTTGTATGTTGTATTATTTATTAGCGGACAATATTATGATGTTTGTATGTTGTATTATTTATTAGCGGACAATATTATGATGTTTGTATGTTGTATTATTTGTTAGCGGACAATATTATGAGGTTGTATGTGTGAAATAAAATAAGTCTCAAACACGAAATAACAACATAAAATATACATAACAGTCCAAAATAAAATATGCATAACAGTCCCAAAATATACATAACAGTCCAAAATAAAATATGCATAACAGTCCAAAATAAAATATGCATAACAGTCCCAAACATAAAATCTAAATAAAAGTTCCAACACAAACTAACAACTAAGATCGAAATATCAAGGGGAGGATGGTGTGTAGGGAACCTTCTTCTTCTTAAGCCTCTTGCTGCGTCCCTCCTCCTGTACGTCCTGAAACCTCGGCATATAGGATTGGGAGGGCTGTGACGCCTGTGGAGCCTCCTCCTGTATCTCACCAAACCAACTCTCTGCAGGTCCGCCCTGATCTGAGCCTGGACCGAATGTGGTGTTGGGTCCGCCCTGATCGGGTGTATCACCTACATAATTCTGCTGTGGCTGTGACCAGAATATAGGAGAAGTAGGGTCATCCTGAGAAGCAAAGTCCTGCGACTGCGTGTAGTTACCATACTGATTTCCCAGCTCAAACGTAAAATCTCTTGCTGGCGGCTCCACCTCATCACCTGGGCGATGTGTACGTCCCTGAAATAAAAAGATAATTAGATTTCACAATTAATATAACACGACATCACTTTTTATATTAAACACATATCGCCACATCACCAGCTGTCGCGAATGCCTCCTCAGGAGTCGCAGCTGCGTGAATATCTGACAAATCTGGCTCAGCAGTGCTCCCAGGTGGTGCAGAGTCGGTACTGTCAATGCGGTGCAGTTCCTCATAGGCCGGGAGATCTGACAATACCAGAATCTTATCTAGATGGGACTTGTATCCTGCGACGACGACAGGCGGTGCAGCCATGCATAACCATCTCTTTCCGAACTTCTTCCACCCTCTTGTGATTGACAGTCTTGCGCTTATCAAGCATTGCTTGATATTCATCAGCACCTTCAAATAAATTGTAAATAAATTAGGTTAGAATAAATGAATAAATTGTTACTTTTGAAATAATAAAGGAATAATAAAATCTTACAATCTGTGCAGCCGGACCACCGCATGGAATGTAGCCGTAATCTTCAGTATTCATGTCACGTCGTACTGCGAGCGGCCTCTTGTTCATCTCCGAAATCTGACCGTACATGAAAACCGTAAACGCACAGTACTCCTGGTACCAACGGCGGTACTCCTGGTCGTATGCCTCGAACGCATAAGTCTGGAGGTGCTCAGGAATCATGTCCTCCGGAGCCATGGCCTCAAGTCGCTGCACATAATCCTCACGTATCGTTCGCCAGTTCTTCCCCTCTTTAGTGTCTAGTGCTTTGTGTAACAGGTACCACTCGTCTTTACTTATCGAATCCGGTACAGGAAAATACTGAGACATGCCGAACTGTCTCATGACCCGTCCAGGATAATAATGCTCTATAACCTGGAAGTAGACAAGCGGTACCTGCAGATGCTAAAAATATAAAATTGTAGGAACTATAAATTTTATGAATTAATCTTTTAGCTAAGAATACAAGCGATACCTGAGCAAACCAGACATGTCGCTCCTCCGAGCATATCGCAGGCAAGTCATACAAGAAAGAGTGGAAGCCATAACCATCGGTGCTCGGTACAAGCTCGTCGTATGGGCGCCAACAAACGTGCTCATCTGGCCTCATCTGTTCGAACTGTGACCTGAAAAAAGCAACCCCCGTAGGTCGTCCGTGTGGGGTATGGGTGAAAGCCTTCCCCTCCGAGCACCATCTCTGAGCATAGGAAGGACATGTCTGCGGATTTGGCTGACCCCACACTGGAGCCCAACCCTTCACTTTTGGCGATGGACGGCCGAATGGAAACCTCGTCCATGACCAATGATGCAGGAGCGCAATCGGACCGTAAAATCTCTTTTTTGTCGCCTGTTTTAATAGAAGTTACAGTTATTTTTATACAAATTGTTTAAATAGTAACCACAAAAAATTGTTTTTAATACCTGACATGCAGTGCATAAACCGCGGTATAGACATGCCAAGACAGCCGCACCCCAATTCATCTTACGCGGGTTCTCCAAGTCCACCAGAAACAATAATAGAGAGCCGGGAACAGTGTCCCCAGATGAATCTGGGAACATCCAAGATGCGAACAACTCCATGATGTAAGCCCGTGTCCACCGTGCAACCTCAACAGGATCGGCGTTTTCGGCTAGTTCTCCACTGCAAAATTATTATATACAATGTAAATGCTGCAATCAAATTATTTAAAAATTTACATGCACACAATTAATTAAATTTAAAGTCACCTGAAACGCTGCCGCAAAGCTGGTATACTGATGTCGTTCTTGGAGTCGATCGGGCCACGCAGTGTCTTCCTCTGCTTCATCAACCCATCACCCAGCAGATCGGTCACGACCTGAACAAAGTCTCCGTACTCCACACCGGTCACAGCATCTCCAGTAATGGGCAGACCCCATAGACAACTCACGTCCTGGAGAGAGATGGTAATCTCTCCAACGGGTAGGTGGAATGTGTGGGTCTCCGGCCGCCATCTCTCGACCAACGCAGATATCAGTACGGGGTCTGCGGTTACAGGGGAGAGCTGTGACACATGCCATAGCCCCATTCTCTGTAATGTCGGTGCATAGCGCACGTCATATTTTAGGGTCATGAGGTTATTTCTCACCTCCGTCATCTCATGATCCTAAAATAAATTACAAATGAAAATAAAAATTAACAATTGAGATATTTTTTCAAATAAAAAAAAACGGGTTAAATTATTTCTCAAATGTAAACTTACATATGCTAGGGAGATCTTGTGGCCCTTGATCGGAAACCAACAGATGGGGCTAATGCAATCACCTCTCAACTGCGGAAATATGGTAGAGATCAACTCCTTATCCCAATCAGTCTCATCCAATAGGGTTGTGCCGCTCGTTGACGCCATACTAAAATGAATTATACATTTTTGCTCAAATCTTAACATAATATGAATTTTCGAGTTGTCTAGGAAATTCTAGTAATTTTGGGCAACCAATATAAAAAAAATGTACAATTTTGGTCCAATTGTGCATTTCTAATATATTTTGGTATATGGTACTAAAATTATCCAATTTTGCATTTCTAATATATGTTGGTATATGGTACTAAAATTATCCAATTTTGCATTTCAAATTAAGATCAATTTTGGTACAATTACTAATTTTGGTCTCTATTAGAACTATTTCGAGTGATTTAACAAAATTATAAATTATTTTGAACAACTAAATAAAAAATTAAACTAAAAAATACAACTAAATTATATTTACTAAACTACAACTAAATTATCTATACTAAACAAAGTTAATTATCTAAACTAAATTACCTACACTACAATTAAATTACAACTAAATTATATCTAAACTAAATTATAACTACCAACTATAACTAAACTAAATTATATCTAAACTAAATTACTTATACTACACTACCAACTAAAACTAAACTATAAAATTAAAATAAATAAAAAAAAAAAACAAATTTACCTTTTTACTGTAGGGAGAGCTGCTGGGGCCGGTGTGGGGTAAAAAAGTGGTGCGCAAGGGTTTTATAGCACCAGAGCTTGGTGCGCAAGCTCAGCTGGCGAACCGGGTCGGTTCTGGCGAAACGGGTCGGTGCGCGTTCTCAGCTGGAGAACCGGGTTGGAACGGGTCGGTGCGCGATCTGAGTTGGCGGACCAAGTGGTGCGCGATTTGAGTTGGCGGACCGGTTGGTGCGCGAACTGAGCTTGCGGGGGTGTCAATTTTTGAGATTTTTAGATCTGGGTGTTTTTTATTTAATTTTGATTTATCCGGGTGTTAGATAAAAAAAAAACGGAAGTCTGACTGTACCCATTCGCCACCAATCTGGCCTTGTAGCGCTCAACCCGACACTCTGGGTTTGCTTCATAGTAAAGACCCCTTGGGATGTGTATTATACTAGAAAATAGGCCAAAAGTTCTTTTTATGGATTGACCCCTTGGGGTATATATAGGCCTTACATCATTCATTATAGTCCCTACATTTACTCTATATTCCTATTTTACAAATAGACCCCTAAACTTATAACAAATACCAACACTCCCCCTCAAGATGAGCTTATGGACGAAAGATATCCACTAGGCCCATCTTGTCACGAAAGATATACTAAACTGTACTAAACTACCTAATTTATAAGAAAAATTGGAACATTTCTAATGAATTGGTAGCAATTTATAACAATTTCTAACAAACGGTAGTAAATTATAACAATTGGTAGCAATTTCTTCCTAATTTATAAAAAAAATTAGAACATTTCTAATGAATTGGTAGCAATTTATAACAATTTCTAATAAATTTTAACAATTTCTAACAAACGGTTGCAATTTACAACAACTGGTTGCAATTTCTAATAAATTTATAACAAATTATAACAATTGGTAACAATTTCTAATAAATTTATAACAATTGGTAGCAATTGTAATAAATTTTAACAATTTACAACAAACGGTAGCAATTTACAACTATTTTGGCCTACTGAATAATATAAAATAAAATATAGGAAGTTACTTGCAAAAACAGATAGAGAAGGAGAAATCTGGGAGAAAGAGAGAATGTGAGGAGAGATAGCTAGTGTGAAATTTGATGAAATGAAATGTGAGAAAATTTCGGAACAGTGCACCCTTATAAATAACCAAATTTTTTGGAGCGACCGGCGGCTTAATAGCCGGTTTGGTTATTTTTGATATAATTCAGTTTTGATGGGTAGAATTGGCGAAATGTAAGTTTCGATGGGCATGGATAAAAATGACGGAAGATAGAACATGGAAGGAATGTATTGAAGGGTTCATCTCATTTTCTTTCATTAATTTATTTCTCCTTCAATATTAGCAAGTGCCTTTTGCAAATACTAAATAAATAGGTTTTTTTTCTTACAAGATCTCTTGATATTGAACTATTCACTTTTCTTTTTTCTTTTTAAAGCTTTGATGTTATTTGAAAGAAACATATAGATTTTGCACTGTATTGACCAATGAATTGTTTTCCTGCATTATTTAAACCTCAGAAAAACAATTTCCATGTGCAGCTTAGTAATTTTTGATACTATAATTCAATTTTGAATATTTGTTACTTTGTCAGAAGAGACCCCGCGACAAATTAGCATACTAAACTTGAAATACGGGATATCTGGAAACAAGACGGTTGGTGCCCATGTGCCGATTTTTGGTGAATGGAGAAGGTTCGCATTGCAAAGGCCAGTTCTGTTGGAAATTGATATCAGATTGTTGGATGGTATAAGAGAGGAGTTTATATATTAATATCTTTTATTATCCAAGAGGATTACAAAATATTTGTTACACTCACGGCTCACTATCTCTATCTTTTCTCTCATTCACACACATGAGCTCTACACCTATATATACTTGTCTAAAGTCGGTGGTTATTTTCTAGATTGTACTTGATACAATATACTACTATAAAATATTACTTTCTAGTAAATTCCTAAACTACCGACTTCATAGGTCAGTTTAGAATATTATTGATTGTTTAGTACAAATATTAAATTAATACTTTCTAGATTCTTCTTCATTACCAACGTTGATTAAACTTAGAATGGGCTGGGCCGTCGGTACTGTAGACTCCAACAAGTTCTCGATCCCAGTGTGGCAGTTGGGAGTCCAAGAAAGTGAACATCAAAAACATCACACATTTACAAAAGCTTATCATCATTACATTCAGAAGGAAAAACCAACAACATGAGAACATGGGAGTGCAAGCAGAATGTAAAATTACAGGAATGAAAGAAAGAAATTAACAAAATAGCAAAGAAAAGAAGAAAAGAAAACATGTTTTTAATTAACTGGTTCAAGCAATATTTTGGTTACTAGTTCCATGGTATGACTGCCGGGCTTGCCAAATCCATCGCCAATTTGGTAAAACCGTTGTGCCGTGCGTGGGATATTGAAAGCAACCTCATTGATGGACTTCTCAAAAGCAGAGTTGCCTACAGCTTCACCATTGAGTGATTTCCAGTTTTTCCAAATAAGCTCTTTTATTTCTTGGCGAGCAACAGATTCTGTGACACTTTTTTCACGCATATAACATTGAATGGATTTGTCGGTATCCCCCCGCGCAATCTCGTCCTATAATTAGAATTGTGATGAGTAATGCAAGAAAATTGTTTGAAATGCTGTGTATAATACAAGAAATTGATTTCTCCTTTTTCATGAGATTGTTCAGGATCTTGATATTGATACCAGCCTCATTTTCAAATATCATTAAGGTTTTTCATCAAAAGAAAATCTTTTATTGTGTTAGTCATTTTGAAATAATAGGAACTAAATCTGGTTGGTTATGTGCTCACAAATTTCTTTGAGCAAGAACATAAAATTTATTATTATTACCTCATTCTATGCATGTTATTTTAATGCACTTACTGTGGATGTTCCTAAGTCATCATAAAGTCGTAGGTTCATTGATCCATATCGAAAAAAGTCAGGATAACCAGATGAGAACTTCTGTAGATCTTTAGCAGTAACATAATCGTTTATACAGTAGGCATTGGAAAGCACTATTTGGCCTGAAATGGAGAACCATCCGTTCTCAAGGTATTCCTCCAATGTTGGTTTATATCCATTGTGATACCACCTTGCTTCTACTAGATACGATTTGCATAGATCAATCCACTGTCAAATTGTTTCAAACAATAAATATACAATAAAAACAAGTGATTTTCACCACTGATTCCATGATTAATGGAAGTGTATGCCTCAGTCAGCCTTCATTTTCATTATATTATTTAATGATCAGATGGTAACCAAAATGTGCAGAAAGAAATAACTGTAAACTGGATTAATTAATTAATTACCGCTCGCCTTAGATACGGGATAACATATAGCCCCTTTTCTTTTAAGACTTTATTAGCGTGATCTTCGACAGTATTAAAGAGAGCTAAAATGCACATCCGAAAGATTTCGGGAAGCCCCTCTGTAGCAGTGACATCCCACCTTCAAAAGAAAATTATGATTAATAATTGAAATAGCCTATATATTATTCATAATGAATCATAATACATATTACACCCGTAAAACACTTACTGTTCGACGGCATTAGTAAAGACCTCAAGTTCGTCCAATGAGCCATAAACATCATAGATATCATCAAGTGTTGTAATCAGGCTGTTTGACTGTACCATTGCCATTCTATAACTTGAATTCTTTAGCTGATCAGAAGCATAACCTTGACCCCACAAGTAGTTCTCAACGAGCCTGTCGCGGATAAACGGTAGTTTTTCATAGAGCCCCAAGTCAGTCCACCATCTGGACAAAGGATAAGTGAAAGGAAATTTAATAAGATGCATACAAATAAAGCTTTCTCAAAGTAAAACACGTGAATACTTCGCCTTTTTTTTAATAGCCATAGAAGGGATTAATTTGAATCATGGAAATGTCATTTCGTTATTTATTGAATTATTTTATTTATAATTATTGATATGTACCTTGACACTTGCTTTAGTTCTTTCTTGAACAAGTTTTGAATTAAATTAAAATCCAAAACAGACAGTTCCCTCAGTGCAGGTCTGATATCCTCGTCTATCTTGTATTGCTCGATAAACCAGTGATTGTGTAGTCTTTTCCACCTCCAATGCAGAGGGAGCTCCAGTGCATGGGCAACTTGTTCTTTAAGCCTTGAATTATCATACTTAGAGCACTCCAAAAATTTTGTTAGGTGTTTGGTTGTGAAGTGCCTGGCCATCTCCAATACCTCTTCTCCTTCTTTCGCATGAAAAGAAGCCTCGTACAAACTGATCATCTCTTTAACGTTTGATAGATTTGCTTTGCAGTTTCCTTTGTCGTCGAAGTAACTATGGAATATATCTGCTCAAAGTTTTTGCGTACTTGTGATATCAGCGACATATTTTCAAATTAAAGTAAATATTGAAAAGGACCAGCATTTACTCTAGTAAAATCCTTAGGAAATAGTCTATTATAATAAGACAAAAAAATTGAATTTCCTATTCTAGCTATTCTAACTCAACCAAACACCAAATAGGATATTCCGAATAGTCTAATCCCAAAAAATGGCCTATTCTGAACCCAACCAAAGATACCCTAAGGCAATAGTACATTTCGCATAGGAGAATTAGGTTTAAAACCCGACTGAAAATTTCTTAGGAATATTCAACGTTAAAAGGCTTGACTTCCATCTTTGAACTTAAAAAAAAAATATTTAAAAACCAAAATTATGTAAAACTGATCATATATCCTCTAGTATAAATCAATTTCAATCTTTAAAGTGAAAATGTTATAATTTTATCTATTTTATTTTGGTTGTTGGTGTGTGTGTGTGCGGTGGGTGGTGGGGTGGGTGGGGGGGGGGGGGGGGGGGGGGGGGGGTGGGGGGTTGGACTACATATTTTGCAATTTTTTTTCTTTTCTTATTTAAATGTTGTGGGAGGGGTGAAGCCTGAGAAAAGGCCAGTTCAGGTTTTAAACTTCCAATCTCCCAAACGAAAGAACATTAATTTTTACCATATAGACAAAAGGCCAGTTCTCCATATTTTGTAACTCTAACAACAACCCATATATATGAGAAAATAACTAACAACAACTTAATTAATGTGTTTCCAATATTATCTCTATTAAAACTATTAAGAATATGGAGTCCGCCTTCCAAAGCTGATAGTTCTTTTGAAGTTGAATCACTAATTATCGAAGTGAAATATAGAATAGTTGACAACAGAATCTTATCTTAGGAATATATAAAGATACAAAAATATATACCTTCATGTACACTAAATCCATGCATCCTGAACAATCTGAAAAGAAGTGATACTTCATAAAGGTCATCAAGCATTACAGATGGTGAAATATGATCCATTGATTCATGGATGGTGGTAATCACGCTGTTTATCTCGTCCTTGAAATGATATGCGACTCCGAGCTGTTGCAAGGTATCAACAAGCTCTAATTTATCCCTGAGCAACTCTTCCTTGTATATCATTTGACTCACCTCTTTCTTTAGCTTGCTTACTCTTTCCATGTTTTTACCCTCCTTAATTCATGTTTAAAAACAAAAACAAACAGAATGTGAGTGTCATTTATATCTAGTTAGCTTATTAATGATTGTACATGTGTGTGTGATGTGTGTATTAAGCTTAAGGTGTTTTCTTTAGATACATCTAATAATTGAACTTCATGAACGGTTTCCATACAGATATGTTTATTTGCTTACATGTTCGTCTCCAGTATCTAATGACTGTATGAAGTTATCATTCCATATGGTCGGTGGATAGTGTCCCGACCGTCGCTCAAGCTCTGGAGACTGTAAACTTGCGTAGATACGGAACCGACATGAAAACGCTCTCATTTGTTTCTGGCGAATGTTAACCGGGATGAAAGATGGAACTGCTAAGCATAGAGCCATTTATGCAAGGAGCTGTAATTAAATTATAGGAGACACTTGTGGTTGTGCATATATTAATTTCAGACTGCTGGACTTCCTCTTCCATTTATAGATATATATAGTCTCTGATCATACTGTATTATGATTTAGGGACAAAAGATTTGATAATGAGGGAAGCCATGCACCAAAATGTCATTGATTTCCTTATTAATTCTAAAGTGACTTTTCTCGTACGTAACAACTATCTTACACGTGTTTCTTTCAAATGACTATATATATTAATATATATATATTTAGGTAGAAGACTATATACAAATGGTCTCCATCAGTACGAAATCCATCTTTCTAGATATATACATACTTCCATCTTTCTAAATATATACATAGTGTATATATATATATGTAGAAAGATGGATTTCGAACTGATGTAGTATATATATGTAGAAAGATGGATATCTTACTGATGGACACCATGCACCTACATGTAATTAATTACCTTTTCTTGAGATGACTTTCTCTCCCCAGTTAACATCAGTACTGCATACGGGTACCAGTAATATAAAATAGAAAAATAATAATAAGAATAATTATTAGAATCCTTCCTCTTGAATCTCTGCATTGTCGATCTGCATCAACTTTCCTCTATTGATATACTATGGTTCCCATTGTTTATATGGTTCTCTCTTTTTTAGTTCTCCAATCGTCTCCGTATCAACTTTTCTCTAATAAAGTAGTGGGAACCCCGTATTCCTATATTAAACTTCTCCAATATATCGTCCCTGCATCAACCTTTCTCTAAAAAAAATAGTTCACCTCATAGGTATAAATATTTTAGTGCATAAATATAAATATTTGCAATACTTAATATTAATATTTTTAGATATCATAAAGTGCTATAGGTAAAAAAAGCTTGCATAATGAGTTATAAATCGATGACTAACCCAAATATACTTCATTATATATCTCACTTGAAATAGAAAATTACGTAGATGATGTCCGTGATTTTAGATTCGCAAAATTCCACATAGATCATCAGAAGTATGGACGAGATTGAACGGAGAAAAAAAACTCAGCTCTTAAAACATGTAAAGTTTCAATTTCATTCAACTAGCTAGTTCCACAATATTTAGAAATAGAACGAACTAGCATGTAACATGTCCAATACACGGAAGCTTAATTGTAATTAATATTTTAGTTATTTCAATTGAAGAACATAATCTTTCTCTCATATGATCATTAAAACAAATTCTCTTATATAAATAAGAACATTAGATTTGGAGCTTATTCACTGCGGGCTATTGTTGAATTGATCCAATATTTGCGGATAATCAATGCTAAAATCAACACATCAATGACCTTCTCGGAGCAAGCTCTTGAGATCATACAAACACACCCCCATTATAGTTTGAGTGATCCCCATAGGTATTTATGGTGTGGGGACATTTGGAGAATTTTGTTGGAGGGACAATTATTTGTATGTATAAATTGTTCACTTTTTTTTTTTGATAGTTGGCAACTAAGCCATCAATAGATATATTGATAATAAAAAGATATTTACAAAGGTTTTTTTTTTTTAAAAGTAAAAACAACAGATGTTGTAGCTCCCACCCAACTATACAATTGGAGCTTTTCTCAATTTATAATCCTTGCCCCAACCTGTGTTTGACCCCAATTGCACGCATGACCTCTAAGTCTCAATTTCGAGTGCTGTATCATTGATTAGGTTACTCACTGGCTTGCGCTTGTTTGAGAATAGTCTTCTGTTCCGCTCTCTCCAGAGCTCCAACGCACCCGCCGCCCAAATTGCACTCCATGTTTTGACAATTGTTCACTTTATTGGTATAAATATTACTATGCATAGGATTAAATAGTTGAGAATGTCAATATTAACATTTTAGAAAAAGTTTCCAGTACTGAAATTTTGCGGTTCCCTCAGCCAATTATAATCTCCAAAGAAAGTTATGGTCCGCGAATGCGGATACTTTACCAAAATAGTGCGGACACTGTAACAAAAAATAGTGAGAATAGAAATTTTAGTGCGGATGCTGTACCAAAATAGTGAGAATAGAAATTCTGGAAATCTCTTTTGTAATAGTCTATATTTTAAAGCTTCTAGATATTTGTATATCATGTATTATCTAAAATAGTCTAACCGCCATAGAGTAGCCCAATTTTAGTGCGGATCGATACTGTACCAAATTCTACTAGAATGGTTCGTAAATTGTACCAATTAAAAGTGTCCAACTTGTACCAAAATGGTTCGTAAATTGTACCAAAAGTGCCCAAATTGTTCCAAAGTGGTTTCTAATGTATATTTTGTAACCCAAAAATATGATAATTATATATGTACTAGGTAGAATATGCAATTTGGGCCGTTATTAGTTTTCTTTAGAGTGAACTCCATCGCTCATTATTTGGGCCCTTATTTGGGTTAGACCTGTTTCATCGTAGAAAGTATTCCTTCCAACTTTCATGAAAGCAGTAGAAATTATTTCATTGTATAATCAGTAAACTCGCTGTGTTCATTATAGGAAAATGCTGTTGAGCATTTTTTTCCTTCTTTTTTTTTTTTTTTGTATTTTTCATGTAGGATGTAACATTGTGTATGCTGTTAGATATATGTAACATACTGCCTTATTTATGGTTAAATTAGCATGATTTTTGGTAATAAGTTGCTAAACTACGCTCATGTCAACTCAATTATTGATTTTTTAGTTTATAAATATTTTAAATAACAATTGGTGTGCAAATAAGATGAAACTTTCATCTTATTGATTGGGTTGTTCATTCAACAGGCCCTGAATTGGGTTTGGAGAAATAAAGATAGCTGACAATTCTTTGGGCTGGGCTTCTTTCTGTTGGCATAAAAGGCCCTGCATTGTTCATATAACAGTTCATGTCACGTTTTTTTTTTTCTTTTATTATCCAGGAAGAATAGTAAAATACCACAGTTCTTACTAGGACCCCTAAAACCAAATTTTTTTTTTATCTACTTCCTGAAAAACAAATGGTAACCAAATGAAAAAGAAGAAACTTGACATGGAATATTTGTAATATCATAGAAAAGCTCATTAATGATGCCACATCATAATTAGCAAAAGTACCATAGGACTTTAAAGAAAATTAATTATTCGTTCAAAACAAAAGGTTCAATTAGGAAAACATCCTCAGAAATTTTCAATTAAACCGTGACCATAAAAATCAGAAAAAATAAGGTCAAAATTACAAAGACATATCGATGCTACTAAACAAGCATCAATACTTTCAGCAGAAACTTTTGAAACTAGAAAAAATCACAATATATCAAACCCAATTTGTCCCATATAAAAAACAACAAGCAGTCCTATCATACATATTTCCACAAAAATAAACTGATAATACATTAAATGCACACCGCATATATAAAGTGACTAGCACCAGTTCATAAACTCAAAACAATTAAAACAAACCAACAACTCTCAAACATAAAAAAACACAAAAAAAGTACCACATACAAATAAATAGGACAGAGACAATAATATTGTATCACTCGGACATAAATTATTGTACGTACGTACAATATATTTTTTTCTTTTCCTTTTTTTTTTTCCTTTTTTTTCCCTTTTTTTTATAGTTTTCCAAGAACAATTAAAGCATCAAATAAGTTCGACAGTTACACGAAATTTTACAATCTCCCGGCAATAATTGTACTGGAGAGTGAAGATATAAAAAAGATGGATACAACAAATTTCTTCTAAATGATAATCAAAGGAGGATCTTTTTATTCTTTTCTTTTTTTTTGGTATTTTTGTTCTTATTTTGATTTTTTAGTTTTTTTTGTTGGGGTTTTATTTTTTTATTTTTGTGGTGAGGTGGTATGGGGGATATGAATATTGGAGATAAGGAGAGACAGCATAGAAGAAACTCGAGAGAGTGAGCCTAACAATAATGGTACCATAAGCCTCCTCCTGCAAAAGAAACAGAGTTGTGAAGAAAAGATTAGCAACTTACAGCATTAGCATAGTAGAAAAAATTTATGGCTTTCAGATTGCTAATATATAAATATTGCAATGCCAGCATTAATTACTAACAACGTAAATACAACATTGTGTTTGTGAAAATAGATATATATTTAAATATGTAAACGGAAGTAGTTTAACAATGAATAAAAAAGTTACAAAAGTTGTATATTGCTGTGAAATGCTGTAAATTAAAAAAGTTTCTTCTGGGAAATATAACTTTTATACTTTTTCTTTGGAGAAATTTTTTAGAGAATCTGTGACTGAAATACACCAGCACAAAGATGAATTAAAGAATTGGTTTACTGAATACAAGTTGCAAGTTCGGAACAAACACAGTAAGACTAAAAATGAATGGCCAAGGAATTAGAAGTACAGTATACCAACAAACCAGAAATCAGAGTATGAAAAAGGAAAAAGGAAAAAGGAAAAGAGGTCTGGTACAGTGGTACCGTTCATGAGTGCTAAACCATATTAGCAGTCCAGCACAAAACCAGACCAGCAGGAGGATGCCTTATCCCCTCTTTTAGTTTTGGCTTTAATTAGCCAAAATCTGGGCAATTATGCTCCTTAATGTCAAGTACCAAGGTTGTACCAATAAGGTCCTTTTTTCTCAGATTTTGTTCCAGATGCCTTTGAATAAACTCCATCGATTTTCCAGTCACGGACAAACAGCAGAAATTTAAATGCTTTGGTCATGAACCAAAAGGATAGAGGGGGTCTAAGAACATGTGTTATTAGAAAAAGATGCCTTACCTCTAATGACTGATCAAAATGATGTATCCATCAATAAATAGATATAAAATTAAAAATAAAAGTGGTTTCCTGTGGGGTCTCAAAAGTACATTACCTTCTGTTGGAAATACCAAAGTTGTTCTTCCATTGTAAAACCAGATCCGGTAAGGGCGACCAATGTCGACCTTCTCCGTCAGAGTTCGACAGTTTTCAATTGCCTGCTCATCGGGATTCCTGGCCAATGGCAATTCACATAGGTTTCGACAGTTTTGTATTTCCAAATACCTAAGAGTGTTAGTGTTAGTGTTCTAGACTCAGATTATATGTATTATATGCTTAGTTTATTAGTGAATGATTTTATCATTTTGTAACTTGAGTATTCATATTAGTGGATCATTTGAGTCGATGACTTAAATTGTAGAACTTCACAATGAATAAATTTATTTGCTCTTAAATGTCTCTTATCTTGGCAATCAGCAAGGTACACTGGTTGACCATATAAGATAAGTGTAGTGATTAGATGATGACCATGTTCTACAGGTTATACGATAAATAGTTATCGATCTAATCGCACATGTGCATACATGGAGATATATGGCACTGGACAGACCCAAGAATGAAATATCATATGAATTGTGTTCTGTGTCATTGATATTTCATTGTATCTAGAATTCTTTGGTTGAGATATTTATTTTTCTTACATAAGAGATGTGTATTATACTAGAAAATAGGCCAAAAGTTCTTTTTATGGATTGACCCCTTGGGGTATATATAGGCCTTACATCATTCATTATAGTCCCTACATTTACTCTATATTCCTATTTTACAAATAGGTCCCTAAACTTATAACAAATACCAACACTCCCCCTCAAGATGAGCCTATGGACGAAAGATATCCACTAGGCCCATCTTGTCACAAAACCTCGACAAATCTAACGAACTAAGACCTTTAGTGAGACAGTCCGCTACTTGCTCACTAGTAGCTACATATCTCAACTCAAGTAATCCGCTATCCAATTTCTCCTTGATGAAGAACCTGTCTATCTCCACGTGTTTGGTCCGATCATACTGCACAGGGTTATTAGCAATGCTAATGGCCGACTTACTGTCGCACCACAGCTTCATTTTGCCCCCTTGGTCCATCTTGAGCTCCACCAGTAAAGCTCTCAACCACAACAATTCCGCTACACCCAATGCCATGGCCCTGTACTCTGCCTCGGCTATGGATCTAGCAACCACCGACTGCTTCTTGCTCTTCCAGGAAACCAAATTTCCTCCCACAAACATGCAATACCCAGATGTGGACTTTCTATCATCAGCACAACTAGCCCAGTCTGAATCACAATAGCCCTCAATGTTCAAATGCCCGTTCTTCCTAAAGATCAACCCCTTCCCTGGTGCACTCTTCAGGTACCTCAAGATCTGGTATACGGCATCCATGTGACCCTTCCTAGGGTTATGCATGTAGCTACTCACCACACTCACCGCAAAAGAAATGTCGACGAGTGTGACTCAAATAGATCAAGCGACCTACTAACCTCTGGTACTTATCCTTGTCAACTGGCTCTCCTGCCTCAGCACTCAGCTTAGCCTTTTGATCAATAGGAGCACCCGCAGGCTTGTATCCTAGCATACCTGTCTCTGTAAGCAAATCTAGCACATACTTCCTCTGAGATAAAACTATACCCTCTGCACCACGAGCTATCTCAATCCCAAGAAAGTATCTAAGCTGCCCCAAGTCCTTCACCTCAAATTCCTTACCCAATCTCTCCTTTAACCGAGCAATCTCACCCTCATCGTCACCGGTGATAATCATGTGGTCCACATACACAGCAAGTATCATAATGTGAACTCCATGTCACCTAAAGAACATTGTATGGTCCGCATTGGTCTGCCGATACCCCATGCCTACCATAGCCCTCCTAAACCTGTCAAACCAGGCTCGAAGAGATTGCTTCAACCCATAAAGAGATTTCATAAGTCTGCACACCATCCTCTCCGTCTGCTTTGTGCCAAAACCTGATGGTACCTCCATATACACCTTCTCCAACAAATCACCATGAAGGAAGGCATTCTTCACATCAAGCTGGTGCAACTTCCACCCCCCATTCGTTGCTAAGGAAACAAGCGTTCTCACTGTGCTCATCTTCACCACGGGTGCAAAGGTCTCATCATAGTTGATGCCATAAGTCTGACTGTACCCCTTCGCCACCAATCTGGCCTTGTAGGGCTCAACCCGACACTCTGGGTTTTGCTTCATAGTAAAGACCCCTTGGGATGTGTATTATACTAGAAAATAGGCCAAAAGTTCTTTTTATGGATTGACCCCTTGGGGTATATATAGGCCTTACATCATTCATTATAGTCCCTACATTTACTCTATATTCCTATTTTACAAATAGACCCCTAAACTTATAACAAATACCAACACTCCCCCTCAAGATGAGCTTATGGACGAAAGATATCCACTAGGCCCATCTTGTCACGAAAGATATACTAAACTGTACTAAACTACCTAATTTATAAAAAAAATTGGAACATTTCTAATGAATTGGTAGCAATTTATAACAATTTCTAACAAACGGTAGTAAATTATAACAATTGGTAGCAATTTCTTCCTAATTTATAAAAAAAATTAGAACATTTCTAATGAATTGGTAGCAATTTATACTAATTTCTAATAAATTTTAACAATTTCTAACAAACGGTTGCAATTTACAACAACTGGTTGCAATTTCTAATAAATTTATAACAAATTATAACAATTGGTAGCAATTTCTAATAAATTTATAACAATTTATAACAATTGGTAGCAATTGTAATAAATTTTAACAATTTATAACAAACGGTAGCAATTTACAACTATTTTGGCCTACTGAATAATATAAAATAAAATATAGGGAGCTACTTGCAAAAACAGGCAGAGAAGGAGAAATCTGGGAGAAAGAGAGAATGTGAGGAGAGATAGCTAGTGTGAAATTTGATGAAATGAATTGTGAGGAAATTTCGAAACAGTGCACCCTTATAAATAACCGAATTTTTTGGAGCGACCGGCGGCTTAATAGCCGGTTTGGTTATTTTTGATATAATTCAGTTTTGATGGGTAGAATTGGCGAAATGTAAGTTTCGATGTGCATGGATAAAAATGACGGAAGATAGAACATGGAAGGAATGTATTGAAGGGTTCATCTCATTTTCTTTCATTAATTTATTTCTCCTTCAATATTAGCAAGTGCCTTTTGCAAATACTAAATAAATAGGTTTTTTTTCTTACAAGATCTCTTGATATTGAACTATTCACTTTTCTTTTTTCTTTTTAAAGCTTTGATGTTATTTGAAAGAAACATATAGATTTTGCACTGTATTGACCAATGAATTGTTTTCCTGCATTATTTAAACCTCAGAAAAACAATTTCCATGTGCAGCTTAGTAATTTTTGATACTATAATTCAATTTTGAATATTTGTTACTTTGTCAGAAGAGACCCCGCGACAAATTAGCATACTAAACTTGAAATACGGGATATCTGGAAACAAGACGGTTGGTGCCCATGTGCCGATTTTTGGTGAATGGAGAAGGTTCGCATTGCAAAGGCCAGTTCTGTTGGAAATTGATATCAGATTGTTGGATGGTATAAGAGAGGAGTTTATATATTAATATCTTTTATTATCCAAGAGGATTACAAAATATTTGTTACACTCACGGCTCACTATCTCTATCTTTTCTCTCATTCACACACATGAGCTCTACACCTATATATACTTGTCTAAAGTCGGTGGTTATTTTCTAGATTGTACTTGATACAATATACTACTATAAAATATTACTTTCTAGTAAATTCCTAAACTACCGACTTCATAGGTCAGTTTAGAATATTATTGATTGTTTAGTACAAATATTAAATTAATACTTTCTAGATTCTTCTTCATTACCAACGTTGATTAAACTTAGAATGGGCTGGGCCGTCGGTACTGTAGACTCCAACAAGTTCTCGATCCCAGTGTGGCAGTTGGGAGTCCAAGAAAGTGAACATCAAAAACATCACACATTTACAAAAGCTTATCATCATTACATTCAGAAGGAAAAACCAACAACATGAGAACATGGGAGTGCAAGCAGAATGTAAAATTACAGGAATGAAAGAAAGAAATTAACAAAATAGCAAAGAAAAGAAGAAAAGAAAACATGTTTTTAATTAACTGGTTCAAGCAATATTTTGGTTACTAGTTCCATGGTATGACTGCCGGGCTTGCCAAATCCATCGCCAATTTGGTAAAACCGTTGTGCCGTGCGTGGGATATTGAAAGCAACCTCATTGATGGACTTCTCAAAAGCAGAGTTGCCTACAGCTTCACCATTGAGTGATTTCCAGTTTTTCCAAATAAGCTCTTTTATTTCTTGGCGAGCAACAGATTCTGTGACACTTTTTTCACGCATATAACATTGAATGGATTTGTCGGTATCCCCCCGCGCTATCTCGTCCTATAATTAGAATTGTGATGAGTAATGCAAGAAAATTGTTTGAAATGTTGTGTATAATACAATAAATTTATTTCTTCATTTTCATGAGATTGTTCAGGACCTTGATAATTGATATTGATACCAGCCTTATTTTCAAATATCATTAAGGTTTTTCATCAACAAAAAAAATCTTTTAAGGTTGTCCTAGTCATTTTGAAATAATAGGAACTAAATCTGGTTGGTTATGTGTCCCCAAATTTATTTGGGCAACAACATAAAATTCATTATTATTTCCTTGCATGTTCTATGTAGGGGTGTCAACGGGTACGGTAAGGGTCGGGTGGAAGCATTTTCATACCTGTACCCGTTACAAATTGTTCTTATCCGTACCCTACCCGTACCCGCTACAAATTATCTTACCCGTACCCTACCCTTACCCGCTATGGTTGTTGGATAATGAAATGGTACGGATAACGAAATAGTAGCGGATAAATAACGGGTAATACTAATATAATAATTACTTTGATTATTTATTAAATAAAACATTAAAATATCTACATTCATTTTGACACATGCATAGTACTTTATTGAATTTTATTTTCTTATCATACTAAGTGCAAGTAAACCAATTAAAATACTCTTTTCAATGTCTATTAATATATATAATATATATAATTTTTATTTTATAATTACCCGTATCCGATAAGTTTACGAAAAAAAATCTTACCCGTACCCGTCTTATCGGATACGGTACGGATCGGGTAAACGGGTAAAAGGGTGCCATTGACACCCCTAGATCTATGCATATTATTTTAAATTTTTAATGCACTTACAGTGGATGTTCCTAAGTCATCATAAAGTCATAGGTTCATCGATCCATATCGAAAAAAGTCAGGATAGCCAGATGAGAACTGCTCTAGATCTTTAGCAGTAACATAATCGTTTATACAGTAGGCATTGGAAAGCACTATCTGGCCTGAAATGGAGAACCATGCGTTCTCAAGGTATTCCTCCAATGTTGGTTTATATCCATTGTGGTACCACCTTGCTTCTACTAGGTACGATTTGCATAGATCAATCCACTGCCAAATTGTTTCAAACAGTAAAAGTACAATAAAAACAAGTGATTTTCACCACTGATTCCATGATTAATGGAAGTGTATGTCTCGGTCAGCCTTCATTTTCATTGTTTTTTTTAAGGATCAGATGGTAACCAAATTTTGCAGAAAGAAATAACTGTAAAATTGGATTAATTAATTAATTACCGCTCGCCTTAGATATGGGATAACATATAGCCCTTTTTCTTTTAAGACTTTATTAGCGTGATCTTCGACAGTATTAAAGAGAGCTAAAATGCATATCCGAAATATTTCGGGAAGCCTCTCTGTAGCAGTGACATCCCACCTTCAAAAGAAAATTATGATTAATAATTGAAATAGCCTATATACTATTCATAATGAATCAAAATACATGTTACACCGGTAAAGCACTTACTGTTCAATGGCGTTAGTAAAGACCTCAAGTTCATCCAATGACCCATAAACATCATAGATATCATCAAGTGTTGTAATCAGGCTGTTTGACTGTGCCATAGCCATTCTATAACTTGAATTCTTTGGCTGATCAGAAGCATAGCCTTCACCCCACAAGTAGTTCTCAACGAGCCTGTCGCGAATAAATGGTAGTTTTTCATAAAGCCCCCAGTCAGTCCACCATCTGGACAAAGGATAAGGGAAAGGAAATTGAATAAGATACATACAAATAAAGCTTTCTCAAAGTAAAACACATGAATACTTCGCCTTTTTTTGAATAGCCATAGAAGGGATTAATTTGAATCTTGGAAATGTCATTTCCTAATTTACTGAATGAGTTTATTTATAATTATTGATATGTACCTTGACACTTGCTTTAGTTCTTTCTTGTACAAGTTTTGAATTAAATTAAAATCCAAAACAGACAGTTCCCTCAGTGCAGGTCTGCTATGCTCGTCTATCTTGTATTGCTCGATAAACCAGCGATTGTGCAGTTTTTTCAACCTCCAATATGCAGAGGGAGCTCCAGTGCATGGGCAACTTGTTCTTTAAGCCTTGAATTATCATACTTAGAGCACTCCAAAAATTTTGTTAGGTGTTTGGTTGTGAAGTGCCTGGCCATCTCCAATACCTCTTCTCCTTCTTTCGCATGAAAAGAAGCCTCGTACAAACTGATCATCTCTTTAACGTTTGATAGATTTGCTTTGCAGTTTCCTTTGTCGTCGAAGTAACTATGGAATATATCTGCTCAAAGTTTTCGCGTACTTGTGATATCAGCAACATATTTTCAAATTAAAGTAAATATTAAAAAGGACCAGCATTTAGTCTAGTAAAATCCTTAGGAATAGTCTATTATAATAAGACAAAAAAAATTAAATTTCCTATTCTAGCTATTCTAACTCAACCAAACACCAAATAGGATATTCCGAATAGTCTAATCCCAAAAAATAGCCTATTCTGAACCCAACCAAACATACCCTAAGGCAATAGTCAGGGCCGGTCCTGAAGATTTTGGGGCCCAGGGCGGGAGAAAAATTTGGGTCCTTTATATATAATTTTTTTTATGAGATCAGCTAATACGCTTCTATAAGTACTTCAACACTATATGTTTGTAAGTCTTTTTTGTATTTTCAAAGTTCAAACAATAAATTTGAACCGTTCAATATTATATCCATATTAAAACGTACTTGGAGACTATATTTTACAATTTTTGGAATTTTTTTTACTATTTTTTAAGATAGATAGAAAATCTATTGATTCAGAAGATTCTGGACCATAAAAAATAATGATTTTCTGCCTATCTTAAAAAATAGTAAAAAAATAAAAAAAAATGGGATAAGGTTTTGTTCAAATGGCTTTGGACCCGACACCGTTCAAAACCTCTAAAAATCGTACGATTAAAATCCGAACAGTCGATACGAACTGTTCAACATGATTTTTATATTAAAATGTGCTTAGAGACAAAATTTTTAGTTTTTTGGAAATTTTTTACTATTTTTAGATATGTACAAAATCACTGTTTTTGGACCGTTCAGAAACAGTGTTGTTGTACGTATCTAAAAAAAATAGTAAACAATTTCCAAAAAATATAAAATTTAGTCTCTGAGCACATTTTAATATGGAAATCATGTTGATCGATTCGGATCGACTGTTCGGACTTTAATTGTATAATTTTTAGAGGCTTTGGACGGTGTCCAGTCCAAAGCCATTTGGACCAAATCTTATTCCTTAAAAAAATGTAAATTTTGTCTCCAAGCACGTTTTATTATGGATATCATATTGAACGATTTGGATCGACTATTTGGACTTTTAAAATACAAAAACGACTTATAAGCATATGATGTTCAAGTACTTATTGAAGTCTATTAGTCAGTCTCATTTTTTATTGATATGTCAAAAGATAATACCTATTTACATACAAATTTGACCCCTTTATATATAAAAAATTCGAGATTTAATGTTTTATTTATTTTTAATATATACATAATTTTTTTATATATATACAAACTATTTTTTTTTAGGGGCCCCTTGAATTTTGAGGCCCGGGGCAGTCGCCCTGGCTGCCCAGCCCCAGGGCCGCCTATGGCAATAGTACATTTCGCATAGGAGAATTAGGTTTAAAACCCGACTGAAAATTTCTTAGGAATATTCAACGTTAAAAAGCTTGACTTCCATCTTTGAACTTAAAAAAAAAAAAATTTAAAAAACCAAAATTATGTAAAACTGATCATATATCCTCTAGTATAAATCAATTTCAATCTTTAAAGTGAAAATGTTATAATTTTATCTATTTTATTTTGGTTGTTGGTGTGTGTGTGTGTGTGTGTGGGGGGGGGGGGGGGGGGGGGTGGACTACATATTTTGCAATTTTTTTCTTTTCTTATTTAAATGTTGTGGGAGGGGTGAAGCCTGAGAAAAGGCCAGTTCAGGTTTTAAACTTCCAATCTCCCAAACGAAAGAGCATTAATTTTTACCATATAGACAAAAGGCCAGTTCTCCATATTTTGTAACTCTAACAACAACCCATATATATGAGAAAATAACTAACAACAACTTAATTAATGTGTTTCCAATATTATCTCTATTAAAACTATTAAGAATATGGAGTCCGCCTTCCAAAGCTGATAGTTCTTTTGAAGTTGAATCACTAATTATCGAAGTGAAATATAGAATAGTTGACAACAGAATCTTATCTTAGGAATATATAAAGATACAAAAATATATACCTTCATGTACACTAAATCCATGCATCCTGAACAATCTGAAAAGAAGTGATACTTCATAAAGGTCATCAAGCATTACAGATGGTGAAATATGATCCATTGATTCATGGATGGTGGTAATCACGCTGTTTATCTCGTCCTTGAAATGATATGCGACTCCGAGCTGTTGCAAGGTATCAACAAGCTCTAATTTATCCCTGAGAAACTCTTCCTTGTATATCATTTGACTCACCTCTTTCATTAGCTTGCTTACCCTTTCCATGTTTTTACCCTCCTTAATTCATGTTTAAAAACAAAAACAAACAGAATGTGAGTGTCATTTATATCTAGTTATCTTATTAATGATTGTACATGTGTGTGTGATGTGTGTATTAAGCTTAAGGTGTTTTCTTTAGATACATCTAATAATTGAACTTCATGAACGGTTTCCATACAGATATGTTTATTTGCTTACATGTTCGTCTCCAGTATCTAATGACTGTATGAAGTTATCATTCCATATGGTCGGTGGATAGTGTCCCGACCGTCGCTCAAGCTCTGGAGACTGTAAACTTGCGTAAATACGGAACCGACATGAAAACGCTCTCATTTGTGTCTGGCGAATGTTAACCGGCCGGATGAAAGATGGAACCGCTAAGCATAGAGCCATTTATGCAAGGAGCTGTAATTAAATTATAGGAGACACTTGTGGTTGTGCATGTATTAATTTCAGACTGCTGGACTTCCTCTTCCATTTATAGATATATATAGTCTCTGATCATACTGTATTATGATTTAGGGACAAAAGATTTGATAATGAGGGAAGCCATGCACCAAAATGTCATTGATTTCCTTATTAATTTTAAAGTGACTTTTCTTGTACGTAACAACTATCTTACACGTGTTTCTTTCAAATGACTATATATATTAATATATATATATTTAGGTAGAAGACTATATACAAATGGTCTTCATCAGTACGAAATCCATCTTTCTAGATATATACATACTTCCATCTTTCTAAATATAGACATAGTATATATATCTATATATGTAGAAAGATGGATTTCGTACTGATGTAGTATATATATGTAGAAAGATGGATATCTTACTGATGGACACCATGCACCTACATGTAATTAATTACCTTTTCTTGAAATGACTTTCTCTCCCCAGTTAACATCCGTATTGCATACGGGCACCAGTAATATAAAATAGAAAAATAATAATAAGAATAATTATTAGAATCCTTCCTCTTGAATCTCCGCATTGTCGATCTGCATCAACTTTCCTCTATTGATATACTATGGTTCCCACTGTTTATATGGTTCTCTCTTTTTTTAGTTCTCCAATCGTCTCCATATCAACCTTTCTCTAATGAAGTAGTAGGAACCCCGTATTCCTATATTAAACTTCTCCAATATATCGTCCCCGTATCAACATTTCTCTAAAAAAAATAGTTCACCTCATAGGTATAAATATTTTAGTGCATAAATATAAATATTTGTGATACTTAATATTAATATTTTTAGATATCATAAAGTGCTATATGTAAAAAAAGCTTGCATAATGAGTTATGAATCGATGACTAACCCAAATATACTTCATTATATATCTCACTTGAAATAGAAAATTACGTAGATGATGTTCGTGATTTTAGATTCGCAAAATTCCACATAGATCATCAGAAGTATGGACGAGATTGAACGGAGAAAAAAAACTCAGCTCTTAAAACATGTAAAGTTTCAATTTCATTCAACTAGCTAGTTCCACAATATTTAGAAATAGAACGAACTAGCATGTAACATGTCCAATACACGGAAGCTTAATTGTAATTAATATTTTAGTTATTTCAATTGAAGAACATGATCTTTCTCTCATATGATCATTAAAACAAATTCTCTTATATAAATAAGAACATTAGAATTGGAGCTTATTCACTGCGGGCTATTGTTGAATTGATCCAATATTTGTGGATAATCACTGCTAAAATCAACACATCAATGACCTTCTTGGAGCAAGCCCTTGAGATCATACAAACAGCCCCCTCATTATAGTTTGAGTGATCCCCCATAGGCATTATGGTGTGGGGACATTTGGAGTATGTTTGATGTTGGAGGGACAATTATTTGTATGTAAAAATTGTTCATTTTTTTTTATGGTTGGCAGCGAAGCCGTCAACAGATATATTGATAATATAAAGATATTTACAAAGGTTTTTTTTTTAAAAGTAAAAACAACAAAATTAGATGTTATAGCTCCCACCCAACTATACAATTGGAGCTTTTCTCAATTTATAATCCTAGCCCCAACCTGCATTTGGCCCCAATTGCACGCATGACCTTCAAGTCTCAATTTTAAGTGCCGTATCATTGATTAACTCATTGGCTTGCGCTTGTCTGAGATTAGGTAACTCACTTGCTTGCGCATGTTAACAATTGTTCACTTTATTGGTATAAATATTTCTCTGCATATGATTAAATAGTTGAGAATGTCAATATTAACATTTTAGAAAAAGTTTCCAGTACTGGAATTTTGCGGTTCCCTCAGCCAATTATAATCTCCAAAGAAAGTTATGGTCCGAGAATTTTAGTGTGGATACTGTACCAAAATAATGCTGACCCTGTACCAAAATAGTGAGAATAGAAATTTTAGTGCGGATACTGTACCAAAATAGTGAGAATAGAAATTCTGGAAATCTCTTTTGTAATAGTCTATATTTTAAAGCTTCTAGATATTTGTATATCATGTATTATCTAAAATAGTCTAACAGCCATAGAGTAGCCCAATTTTAGTGCGGATCGATACTGTACCAAATTCTACTAGAATGGTTCGTAAATTGTACCAATTAAAAGTGTCCAACTTGTACCAAAATGGTTCGTAAATTGTACCAAAAGTGCCCAAATTGTTCCAAAGTGGTTTCTAATGTATATTTTGTAACCCAAAAATATGATAATTATATATGTACTAGGTAGAATATGCAATTTGGGCCGTTATTAGTTTTCTTTAGAGTGAACTCCATCGCTCATTATTTGGGCCCTTATTTGGGTTAGACCTGTTTCATTGTAGAAAGTATTCCTTCCAACTTTCATGAAAGCAGAAGAAATTATTTCATTGTATAATCAGTAAACTCGCTGTGTTCATTATAGGAAAATGCTGTTGAGCATTTTTTTTCCTTCTTTTTTTTGTATTTTCAATGTAGGCTGTAACATTGTGTATGCTGTTAGATATATGTAACATACTGCCTCATTTATGTTTAAATTAGCATGATTTTTGGTAATAGGTTGCTAAACTATGCTCACGTCAACTCAATTATTGATTGTTTAGTTTTTAAATAGTTTAAATTACAATTGGTGTGTAAATAAGATGAAACTTTCATCTTATTGCTTGGGTTGTTCATTCAACAGGCTCTGAATTGGGTTTGGCGAAATTAAAGATAGCTGACAATTCTTTGGGCTGGGCTTCCTTCTGTTGGCATAAAAGGCCCTGCGTTGTTCATATAACAGTTCATGTCACGTTTTTTTTCTTATATTATCCAGGAAGAATAGTAAAATACCACAGTTCATACTAGGACCCCTAAAACCAAATTTTTTTTATCTACTTCCTGAAAAACAAATGGCAACCAAAATGAAAAAGAAGAAACTTGACATGGAATATTTGCAATATCATAGAAAAGCTCATTAATGATGCCACATCATAATTAGCAAAAGTACCATAGGACTTTAAAGAAAATTAATTATTCGTTCAAAACAAAAGGTTCAATTAGGAAAACACCCTCAGAAATTTTCAATTAAACCGTGACCATAAAAATAAGAAAAAATAAGGTCAAAATTACAAAGACATATCGATGCTACTAAACAAGCATCAATACTTTCAGCAGAAACTTTTGAAACCAGAAAAAATCACAATATATCAAACCAAATTTGTCCCATATAAAAAACAACAAGCAGTCTTATCATACATATATCCACAAAAATAAACTGACAATACACACCAAATATAATGCACACCGCATAAAGTGACTAGCACCAGCTAGCTGATAAACTCAAAACAATATTTAAAACAATCCAACAACTCTTAAACATAAAAAACACAAAAAAGGTACCACATACAAATAAATAAGACAGACAATAATATTGTATCACCCGGACTTAAATTATTGTACGTAGGTACAATATATATATTTTTTTTCTTTTTTTCATTCTTTTTATAGTTGTCCAAGAACAATTAAAGCATCTAATAAGTTCGACAGTTACACAAAATTATACAATCGCCCGGCAATAATTGTCCTAGAGAGTGAAGACTTAAAAAAGATGGATACAACAAATTTCTTCTAAATGATAATCAAAGGAGAATCTTTTTTTTATTTCTTTTTTTAGGTTTTTTTGTTCTTATTTTGATTTTTTGATTTTTTTTGTTGGGGTTTCATTTTTTTGTGTGTGTCTGGATGAGGTGGTATGGGGCGGATTTTTTTTTATTTACCACTCAGAAAAATCGAAATTAATTAAAAACCACCCGGTTTGACTTTCTTACACAAATACCACCCCCGCACAAGCCTTGTGCGCACCCGAAAACACGGATCCGCACAACCCTTGTGCGCACCAAATAAAACTGATCCGCAAACCGCTGTGCGCACTTGATCCCGACAAAAGTGGATCCGCACAACCCTTGTGCGCACTCGATCCCGACAAAAGTGGATCCGCACAACCCTTGTGCGCACCCGATCCCGACAAAAGTGGATCCGGATGGGGTAAAATCGGGTGCGCAAGGGGCTTTATAGCGCCAGGGGGGGTGCGCACAACCCTTGTGCGGATCCGATCGGTGCTCCAAATTGTTGCGCGGACCCGGTGCGCGAACTCTTCCGTGGACCTGCACTTCAGGTGCGCCAAACCCTTGTGCGTGCCCCTTTTTCGAGTGCACACAAGGCTTGTGCGGGGGTGGTATTTGTATAAGAAAGTCAAACCGGTTGGTTTTTAATTAATTTCGATTTTTCTGAGTGGTAAAAAAAAAATCCGGGTATGGGGGATTGGAAAATTGGAGATATGGAGAGACAGCATAGAAGAAACTCGAGAGAGTGAGCCTATTAAAAATAGTACCTTCCTTCTGCAAAAGAAACAGAGTTGAGAAGAAAAGATTAGCATCTTATAGCTTCAGCATAGTAGAAAAATTTATGGCTATCAGATTGATAATATATAAATATTGCAATGCCAGCATTAATTACTAACAACGTAAATGTACAATTGTGTTTGTGAAAATATATATATATTTAAATATGTAAACGGAAGTAGTTTAAAAATGAATAAAAATATTTCAAAAGTTATATATTGCTGTGAAATGCTGTAAATTAAAAAGTTTCTACTGGGAAAAACAACTCTTAAACTTTTTCTTTGGAGAAAAATGTTAGAGAATCTGTAACTGAAATCCACCAGCACAAAGATAAATTAAAGAATTGGTTTACCGAATGCAAGTTGTAAGTTCGGAACAAACACAATGAGACTTAAAATAAAAGGCCAAGGAAGAATAAGTACGGTGTACCAACAAACCCGAAATGAGAGTATGAAAAAGGAAAAAGAAAAAGAGGTCCGGTACACTGGTACCATTCATGAGTGCAAAACCATACTAGCAGTCCAGCACAAAACCAGACCAGCAGGATGATGCCTTGTCTCCACTTTTAATTATGGCTTTTTTTTTTTTTTGAAAAAGTGGATAACCACCTATTTTATTAGAAACATAATATTCATACAAAAGAGAATTAATTATGGCTTCAATTGGCCAAAACTGGGCAATTATGCTCCTTAATGTCAAGTACGAAGGTTGTACCAAGAAGGTCTTTTTTTATCAGATTTGGTTCCAGATGCCCTTTGAAACTCCATCAATTTTCCAGTCACGGATAATCAGCAGGAATTTAAATACATTGGTCATGAACCAAAAGGATAGAGAGGGTCTAAAGACATTTGTTATTAGAAAAAAGATGCCTTCCCTCTAGTGACTGATCGAAATGATGTATCCATCAATAAATAGAAGATTTAAAATTAAAAATATAAGTGGTTTCCTGTGGGGTCTCAAAAGTACCTTACCTTCTGTTGGAAATGTCAAAGTGGTTCTTCCATTGTAAACCCGGACCCGGTAAGGGCCACCCTTGTTGACCTTCTCCATCAGAGTCGGACAGTTTTCAATTGCCAGCTCACGAAGATTCCTGGGTAGTTCTTCCAATTCCAATTCACATAGGTTTGGACAGTTTTCTATTTCCATATACGAGACAGATGCAAGATTCTTCAAGTTCTTTGGCAGATGGGTAATATTGCAACGACAAAATGACAATCGCATGAGAGAGGTAAGAGATTGAAAAACCTCATCATCTGAGAAATCTCCTTGGAAGTTAAAAAATGCCAATTTTTTAATTGAGGAGATAGATCCATTTGATAGTATCAACTTCAGAAGGAACAGGTTGTCAATTGCAACTTCATTAAGTTCAAATGTGTACTTGTCCATGGGAGATGAGGGATTGATCCCAGGGCATACCACTACACAGAGAGAATTAAGTGCATTTAATGAATTCAATCCCTCCAAACGACCATTCCATCCCATTATATACAGCAGCATAAGATGAGACAGGTTACCAACATCAAGGGCACAAGTAACATCAGCGTTTGAGAATACACTCAATTTTAGCATCTCCAAGGAGGAAGGCAGTGGTTCATTTGATGGGTTCAAATTGTAGCAATGGCTTAATTCGAACACTTTCAGGGAGGTCACGGCTCCAATACCTCCTAAGGAACTGAGCAGAAAGCATTTTTCAATGGTAAGAGACTTGAGGTTCTTCAATGAACACAGGACTTCCTTGGGAGGAAGAGAGGTTAGTGTTTGAATATTAGATAGTTTCAGTTTAGAAAGGGAAACAAGGTATTGTATGCTGGTGCATAATGCATCACTACTAATGCTACATGATGATATCTCAAGGTGAGTGAGTGATGACGGTAAAACCAACTTGGACTCCTCATTTTTATTGAACATTGTTTCCATGTAGCAATGCATGCACCTAAACCACAAATCCAAATGTTGATCCCTAAAACTATTTTGGTATTGTGAACACGTGTGGCGGAATTTTGGTACAACTTCCAATCTTTCTTTAATAAACAGTAAAACTGGCCTCAAAAATGACCCAAATGGTAGTCCAAATTTCGGCCAGCACACTGCTATTTGCTTCACGCCCTCAAAATTGGATTGCTTTCTTTCTTCGTTCTTCAACAAATCATCCTCAGAGATATATGTAAGCCGTGGAAGATGGTGTATAACTAAATAAGTAAGATTTGGAGGAAGGGAAGGTATTTCTTTAAGGTTCTTGAGCCCAACTAGTACAAGGCTTCTACAATTGGGAAGTGATTTGTCAATAGATGACATTTCTTCTACTTTATCACAGATCATTAATGTTAGTGACGTGAGATGCTTTAGTGAATTCTGAATGAGCCAATTTGGTAATCTATCTCCTCCAAATCCTTCAAGTGTGAGAGAACTTATATTTGGATGAGGCTGCAATGCATCTAGTAATTGAACATGCTGAGTAGAGAGACCTGTAACATTAGTGTCTCCTTTATCAGATTTCCACTCAAATTTTACACCCTTAAGATGCTTTTTATTTTGCATATTGGCCTTTACAGCATCAGCTATACTCCCAACATTCTCAAGACCTGTAATGCATATAGAACCTCGAAGCTGATTCAAATGTTCTAGTTGGTGTAATTCATGCCCATGTTTCTTCCTTACATTGAAATGATCAAGGTATTGGAGGGACGTCAGCCTTCCAACCTGAGAAATACGATGATATGTCTCTGTAACTGTTCCCAAACCCCTCAAACTAATGAGCTCAGAAAATTTCTTGGGTAAGGATTTACAATTTGTCACGAGTACAAGTACTTTGAGGTGGTAAAGTTTGCAAATGGAATTAGGAAGTTTCTTAACAGGCCCAGAAACATGCATAAAAAAGAGGGAACGGAGATGCTTTAAATTGCCAATAGATTTTGGCAATTCATCACAACACTTGGGAAGTTGTAACACCCGCAGTTTTTTCATGTGTTTCAATATCTCTTCTAAAACTTTCATTTCGATAAAACCACCATCATTTCTGACACAAAAAGTGCGTATATTTTTTAAAACACAATTTTTTTGGTAATTGGTTTATCATGCTTGAGGGCAAACTGATGTGGCGAATGTTTTCGCTTCTAGGTAACATGGGGTCTAATTGGGAATGAATCTCTCTCGAATAATCTATTCTGATAAGATCATCACCTTGAACCCGCTCTGCAAGATCATGAAGTAGGTCATGAAGTTGATAACATCCTTCTTTTTCTGCAATTTGTTCCAAGAAAAACCTTGATACGAGCACTTGCAAGTACTTTTCACCAATATCATCCAACCTTTCTTCATTATCATTTGGCCTAATAAAACCTTCTGCCATCCAGAAATCAATTAAAATTGTTCCTTCTATTTGGAAGCCTTTTGGAAAGATGCTACAGAATGCAAAACAACGTTGGAGATCCCGAGGCAGCTGCTGATAGCTCCAGATCCTCCACTTCATGTTATCCCCCAACCAATCTTTTTCAGCTGTTTCCTCCCAATGCCTTAGGTCAGGTTTTCCACTCAACTGACGACCTACTAACTTAGCTGCACCAGGATCTCCTTTTAGCTTGACAGCTATTTTTTGACCTATTTTTTTGAATTCTTCCTTTTGCAAATGACAATTGCTAGGCCAAGCATAGTGCATGAAGAGGTCCAAGAATGGACCCTCCTCTATATCCTCTATATTATAGGTCTCTACTTCCGTAACACCGGGAATGCCAACCTGTTGTGGAGTATTTTTCAATTGAGTTGTAAGTAGAATTCTGCCCCCTAGTAAACAACTACTTAAGCAACAAATGAATGTCTCCCATTGTTCAAAAAAATTCTCAGTATCACTCCAAAAATCATCTAACACAAGTAGAACTTTCTTAGACCCTAACATGCTCCTTAATTCTGTTAAAAGAGCTTCAAGTGATGTAGAGAGATGATCTTTACTCTTTATGATTTCTATGATGTTCTTAATAACATCAATGGCCTTAAATTTGCGAGGGACATGCACCCACACACAATGATTGAAATGATCTTTTCCATCCATATGTTTATATACATACTGGGCAAGTGTAGTTTTCCCGACACCGAAACAGCCCGTAATGGCAATTATAGGAATAGCTGGCCTAGTGCTTGGTCCTGGCTCAGAATTTGATGGTTTTTTCGTGAGTAAGTTGACTACGTTTTCTTTATCTTTCTCACGACCGAAAACTCTGACGGGAGGCTCAGAGATTGTTTCCCTCTGAGCATCACTAGCACTAAAATTTTCATTGACCTCTAACAAATCACGAAATTCATGGGCCTCCTTTGCAATTTCTATGAGATTGTTTATACAACCCTTTAGCATGATCTTTTGACGGGAGAAAATAGATAAGCTATGTTTTAACTTTACCGAAGCAATCGTAAGAGGACGGAGACAAATTCGGGTTCCCCTCTTGTTTTTCCTCTTTTGTTCTAGTGTTTTTCTATCATCCTTTACCTTCTGTTTAAGCAGTTCATACTCAAATAGGTCGATTGCATCCTCAGCCTCATAGTACGCAACCTTGAGCCTATTGAGCCAGTTCACTAGCTTCTCCTTGTTGGGGCTCTTTTCGGCTTTCTCAATCGCCAGAGATAGGGAAGGAAGTGCTATGTCTGCAACTATCTTCCTTCTTTTGTCGATGCCAGTGCTGAGATAGTCATGCGCTTTGTCAAACATAATTTTGAACAAGGGGGACGCCAGCCACCCAAAGGGGGTTAAAGCGGCCACCACAGCCACCATGGCTGGCCTTCTCTTCTCTTCGATCTCTTCTTTTCGTCGTACAAGGAAATTAAGTTGAAGAAATTTTAGAAAAGTTGAGAAAAGTGGGAAGAAATGGTACAAAATTAGACTGCAGCTTGGTCTGTATTGTGGGAAACTTGATCGAGTTTGTATGAGGGATATGGACTGCAGCTTGTATGAGGGAATTGACTACTCACGCACTTTGGATCGCATGCCACATGCTAGGGGGACTCCGTAATTAAAGTTGTGTCACTTAGTTTTGGAGAGAGTTGAAGGAAGTTGAGAAAACTAGAAAGGAGTTAATGGTTCGAGATGAGATGGTAATGTGGGAAACAAACTTTGATCTGATCGAGTTCAATGGTTCTTTCTATGTTCTCTCTTTTTCTTTTTCTTTTTACATTAAAATTAGAACCATGCTTCTGAAAATCGGAATCGGAATCGGAATCGGATTCTTGACCATCGAATCAGAATCTGATGAATTGGCCGAAATCGGCCGATTTGACTAGGAAAATCGGATTTTTTTGGCAGAAAGCCTGTTTTGTAGCCAAAAGCCTAAAAACATAGGAAATAATTGGTATAAAAATTATTTGTAATAAAATTATGTTAAGACAAAACATTACACTCAAATAATTATGTTAAGACAAGACATTAATGTAGTGTCAAATTAAATGATCGGTTAATTTTGAGACACTATTACAATGATGAAATAATAATAATAATATTATTAAATATTAGATGAACAATATAATAAATTGTACTAAATTTATATATTAAAAACAACAAACAACAAAAATTTAAATCTTACCAAAGGTATAAAATTAAATGCTAGAAAAAATACTTTCAAACTTAAAATTTCTATTTGTGACCTATTAGGAATAAATGAAGGTATAAAAATATAATTGATAATAAAAATTATGAATTTGTTATAAAAATTATGATAACAATTCATTTATAATTTAATTTTTACAAGGCAACGGGATTTACGATCGAAATTTATAATAAGGTTAATGAATATTTGATCTTATATTCTCTCAGGCATAAATCCCAACCGTTCATTTTCTCTTTCCACAAAATTTTAAATCTTATTTTCTCTGCACAAATCTTGACGCAACCCCTCCCTCTCCATTTCGCGCCCCCTTCCCTTTTATTCATTTTTTACTCCCCCTCCTCCATTTCGCTACCTCCCTCTCCATTTCGCCCCCTTCCTTCTCTTCCCGTTCATGTTCTCTGCACGAATCTTGCCTAAACCTAACCCAGTCCGCCCCTCTTCTCTTTTGTTGTTCCTGGAGAAGGAAGCCAAGAGGCGACGACGACAACGCCGCGATGACGACGACGCCCCTCTTCTCTTTCGTTGTTCCTCTGTGCGAGGCGACGACGCCGTGAAACCAGGCTCGGCTTCGTCCGGGTCATATATCTCTCTTTCTTTCTCTGATTTTTCTCCTTCTTTCTATGATTTGGATTGCTTTTGTCTTTTGTCTTGAGAAAAATTGAAAAATTGCCGGAATCGGCCGGACTCGGAAAATCGGCCAGAAAATCGGTGTAAATCGGCTAAAAAATCGGAAAATCGGCCGATTCCGTCACTGTTCATCCGATTTCTCTCAGAAAATCGCACAACCGAGGAAATTGGGTAAAAATCGACTCGGTCCCGTCCGATTCCGATTCAAATCGGAATCGGCCGATTTTCGGAACCATGATTAGAACAATGGTGTTTTGGTGGAAACAGAGAGTTGACGCCTGTTGACTGTTAAGAGGAAAGTTGAGGAAAGTAGAAAGAAATGGTACCACAAAGTAAATTAATATGAAACTTTTATAAGTGCGTTCTGCTTTGGCAACAAAGTAAATTAAATTCCTTCACTAACATAAGGAAAGGAATAAATGGTTCGAGATTTCCTGTGGTCAGGCTGTACAACACAGTATGTGGTAGAGATGAAAACTGAAAGCTGTACCGTTGAAGAATGTTAAGTCACATTGTTGGCCACTGCATATATATATATATATGCTGCACAGAATAATGTAAGCTCTCCAACTCCAATTATAGGAGGTGGGAATTGATAACCCACCCACCGAATCTCTTCTTTTAAGACAATTATTAGAGTTTGTTCGGCTGTAATTCAAAAATTACTGTTTACGTGGGAATTTTTTTCCTCACATAAACAGTAAAATCAATTCAAAATATTTTTGTTCATCTGTCTATTTCCCTGCTCACTATAGAGCCGAACACACCCTTATTAATTTATCTAATTATTTTTCTCTGGCAAGCTACCGATTTCATTTTTTTTTTCAAATTGTTAATTTATCTAATTGTACGTATTTTCACATGAGAACTCCATCGAAACCATACTTTATGCGTAAGGAAAATAAGAAGAAGAAACTTGATCTGAAATATTTCATTGAAGTCACATCATAATTAGGAAAAATAATACAATAATATGAATTTGAAAGTCACATCATAATTAGGAAAAATAATACAATAATATGATTGAAAGAAAATTTCTTTTGGCTTTAAAGAAAAATATTCAGTTGGGCAAATTCGAAGTTTTATTAAAATGCGACCATAAACATAAAAAAATAAAATAAAGGGTAAAGTTGGAATGACATCCATGCATGCTGCTTAAACTCTTTTACAACCAGAAATAAGCACAATATATCAAACCAAATTTGTCCAATATGTCCGTCCGATTTGAATCCGAGACAATCCATCCAAAAGTGGAAAATGTCTATCCGATTTGAATCCGAGACAATCCATCCAATTTGAAAATGTCTATATACCCTTGGAATCTCTTCTTCTTAGACATTTATTCATCTAATTATTTCTATTCAATCAAACTACCAATATCCGGCCATAATAAGTATTATATTTCAAATTTTGTCCCATTGCACCAGCAAGCTTCAACAGTCAATGAAACATGGGAAGCTTCATTTCGCAAATGCAAAAGTACTAGCAGGCACAAGCAGCAATGGGCAACTGCCTTCATGGCAGTTCTATGGTCGCTATGGCGGCAAAGAAACGAGGTGATCTTTCGAGGAGTTAAGATGCCAACTTTCATGGTGGTGAACCGGGCAAGAGAAGACACGGTGTTGAGGAGCTGGTATTGTGGGAAGGGTGTAATCAGCATGCGGCAACAGGGCTGGGGCTCTAATGTGGATTAATTATGTAATAGCATAGGAATTTTTGTGATTCATTATGGTATGTGGTTGTAAACACATTTATTAATACAATCTTGGTAGCATCTACCAAGTTTTCAAAAAACAAAAGATATTCATTGGTACTTAATTTATTTTTTAATGACCATTGGTAGTTAACATCTTTTCAATATCAATTTCAAATTAATAATAATGTCTTACTTCATATTGTTTTCTATTTTTCATCAATATACAAAATAGTTTTATCAATTTTAATGAATTTTGAAACTAGGTATCTTTTCTGTAAAAATAAACAAAGTGCCAATATCGAACATCTCGTGTAGTATGAATATTTAACCAGGTGCCAATATTTTTTTATGAAAAAGTTTACGAACTTTGTACAAATTAAAAGTCATAAATGATTTATACTATACACAAATCATAATTGATCAATATTTATATACTATAAACAATTGATGGTATTTCAGTCTTAAAATTAAAAATTAGATAGTGAATTAATTACCGAGGGGGTCATTTATGAATTCGTATCCAGCGGGTACTGCAAAAGGGAATCTTTTAGAATGATTTCCTTTTTAGTGGATTTGGACAGTTCTTTTAACTTGGCACAAATCTCAAAGCCCAACAATACTGCCTCCTATTTTCCCTCGAATCTCAAACCGGCTGAGATTTAATCTCAAACCGTAAAGTGATGCGTATCCTCTGTAGTAATAGATACTACAGAAGATACGAATCCGTCATTTATCAATTGGATAGTTCAAGCAAGACTCTATATATAGCCTGGCTGTCTGGGTCCTCTGGGATATGACTATAGCCTGCATGAGGGAATTGACTTGACTTTGGAGGCCATGCCACATGCTTGTAGGACTCCCTGATTAAACATGAAAATGCCTATATACCCTTGGAATTTCTTCTTTTTCAACATTTGTTCATCGAATTATTTCTATTCTATCAACTACCAATATCCGGCCATAATAAGAGTTATATTTCATATTAAGTCCTATAAATATGATTTTTTTTTACGAAAAAGTTTACAAACTTTGAATAAATTAAAAAGTCATAACAGATGAACATTTATATACTATAAACAATTGATGGTATTATGTTCATTTAATTCTAAAAAATTAAAAATTAGATAGTGAATTAATTACCGAGGGGATCATTCATCAATTGGATAGTTCAAGGATGTAATTGTCAAAATTAAAATTAGAAGTTTGGAGGTCAGGTTTACAAATCGAAATTTTTTGGGGACTGCCACAGTACTAGAGAAGAAAATTTGTCACGGCGTGACTAGTCACGTCACGGAACGTCACGTCACGTATGTCAATTACGTGACGTGATTCGCGTGACGCGTGACGTGATTGTTCACGTGACGTGACAGCATTCGGGCGAAAATTACACGTCACGTCACGTCACGCGAACCAATCACGTCACATCACGTCACGGTATAAATCATAGAGTATCCAACTTTTTTGGTATGTATAGAGTATTCAGATTTTTCTTTTAGTGTAGATTCAGTGATACTGATACTTATGTAGTACTGATTTTTATTTTCTCTACTTTAGTCTAATGAATATTTGTAATTAAAATTTTTAAAGTAATGTCAAATGCTCAACAGTCTTTCCTAAAAAAAAATAATATTTACAACATTATTTACTTATTTTATAAATTTTCATATTTTTCATATTTTTTTCTAAATTTTCAATAATTTAAATTAAAATATAAAAAAAAAATTGATGTGACTAATATACTTTACGACACGTCACGTCACGTGTGATCACGTCATGTATATTCACGACATGATTATGCGTGACGTGACTATTTGCGTGACGTGACCACCCACCACCATTTTGATCATGTCACTTCACGTCACGAGAAAAAAAAAAGTTGATCATGTCACGTGACCAAATCACGGCGTGTTTGTCATGTCACGTCACGGCGTGTCACGTATTTCCTTCTCTACATAGTACTACCTCTTTTTTATTTTATTTTTTTTCAAGAGAAAATATGTCTGGACCAAAATTGTTAATTTCTTCTTTCCTAAGTTTCAAATTGTGGCTATTATTTTAATTGAGTAAAACTAGGATGCTCCTAGAAGTATCAAGTTTCTTTGTACTCTTAACTTTAAAACTTGTTAGATTAACTTCGAACGACGAATCCAAACCATTGAAATCCTTCTACATTACGAGTGATGCGTCTACATGTGAAAATTTTAAAGTTTCGAATTAATTTAGTATAAAGTCAAGTGGTCAAAAATTAAAAGGTTTCTAAATTAATTTTAATGCATTAATTTTTTTAGAAGACTTTTTTCCACTTTACTTTATACTAAATTAATTCGAAACTTAAAAATTTTCACATGTAGACGCATCACTCGTAAGATAGAAGGATTTCAACGGTTTGGATTTCGTCATTCGAAATTAATCTGATAAATTTTAGAGTTAAGAGTACAAAAAGACTTGGTCCTCCTAGGAGCACCCTAGTTCTACTCTATTTTAATTACATGTTCAATTTTGAAATTTTACAATTTAAAATAACATGATTCTTTAATCAAGCTACACGAATATATGTTTTAGTACGGATGCAGTTTGTCTAACACTACTACAAAAATATTAATCATACACATCATATATATCATACATGTACGTATGTAAGAAAATTCTATTAAATCTGTCTGAACACTACTACATAAAAACATTTCACCGTCGGACCAAATCGCAATCCGCAATCGAATTCCGAACCAATAGCTATCGCCTCGATAGGACAGGTATACATATTTGCCATCGGCTCAAACCAATAGTCTTTAGCTCCAATGCCATCGTTAGGAAATTAGGGACAAATGGAAATAATAGTTTTTCGGTCGTTAAATAAGCTGTTTAATATAGAACGCCATCATCTATTAAGTATTATTACCCGATTGCAAAGCTGTCTTACACTATCTGTTTTGTTTGAGTTGCGTTGGTAGATTCTAGTTTTTTATCTATTATTATTTTTTACCGTTGGCGATTTATTTATATATATTTTAATTATATACACCACTATACCAGTCATTGATAAAAGTTAATCACATGCTTCGCTACTACATGCACATGTTGCAAAGGGTAATGTAGCCTGGTTATGTGAGATATGGACTGTAGCCTATAGTAGAGAATTGACTTGACTGCCCACACACTTTGGAGCCCACATGGTGTGAGAACTCCATAATTAAAGGTGGAATTGTCTGGAACCCGAATCTCTTCTTTTCAGACATTTATTCATCTAATTACTTTTTTCTGTCAAACAACAAAAATCCGGCCATATATAATAAGGGTTAAATTTCAAATTGTGTCGTATAAACTTGATTTTTTTTTTTTTCTAATTCTAAGGAAGAGAAGAGTTGGAATTTTATTGCCCAGTCCTTGAAAATGAGAAATTCTAAATCAAGGCCCTTGCAAATACTGTCATATTCTTGTATAGTGAATAACGGTTTTTGATTCTTTTTTGAGATAATAATATCTTCTAGACTTATTTTGATTTTGACAATAATTTATTATTTAAATTCTCATGGGTAGCCTCATATAGTCATATATGATCCCGGGGCACCTATATCAGCTACTTGTATATTTTGATGAGATTCGTTTTTATTTTTTTCTTGGTGTGTATAAATTAAGGCTGAAAATATGTTCATTTTTTAAAAGTCTCAGTTCCATGACTGAAGATCGAAGGATGCAAAACTGGTTCCTGCGAGCCTCATATCTCATCAGAAATGATAAATTTATTATGGGCCCTTATTTCGAGCCGTAGTTTAAATTCAACAGGACCTGATTTGCGTTGGGCCGAATTAAAGAGCACTGAAAACTCTTTTCCCTGGGCCTCTTTAATTCGTTGCAGATTGAAGAATGACTTTTTTCTGTTTGCATCAAATTCTAACCAAATCTAACCATTTTTCAATCGGGAAGTAAACGAAATTTTCTTGTCTAAATTAAAAAAAAAAGAAACAAATTTGATCAAAATTAAAATAGAAATCAAGATCTGTCTTAGAGACACAGATAAAAAGAATGCAAGAATTGAGGCACTATTATCTTGACCCAATATTAATTTATTGTTAAAATGTCTCATTGTTTTCGTGCCCAATTCTCATCTTTGTTTAAAAAGTTCAAATAGTCATTCCGAACTTCTCAACATAATCTTTAGACTAAAATTTATTTGGAAGCCAAATTTTATATATATATATATATATATATATATATAGAGATAGGCTAATATCAAATCGATTGTTCCTGGACCATGGAGCAACCAACTTTTAAACCGTCCGATTTGCTTTAAAAATAGCACAGATCAAATTGATCAGATCTGAAAACTATCGCTGAAATTTAACATATCGCTGTCCAGTGACTGGACGGGTCCAGTGGAGTAACCCCTGAACGCTCTCTCTCTTTCTCTTCCCAAACCAGACTTAACCCTGCCTCCTCCCGCTCCTCTCCTCTCTCGGCGCGCACCGCACCGCCGCACCACTACTAAAACCCTAACCCCGCCTCCTCCCGCTCCTCTCCTCTCTTTCCCAACGCCAGACCTTACTCCACTCAAGTCCTCTCGCTCCTAACCTTAAATCGCGACTCCAGCCACCTCGCGTCCTAGCTCCACTTTTCCAGCTCTGTAAATGTACTCTCTTTTTTTGTAAGAACTTGTTTTTTTTTTTTCAGCTTGTATATGAGATTATTTCTAGTTAGTGCTCTTAGTTTGTTTTTTCTTAAGTTTCAATTCTTTTGATACGAGAGAGTTTGTTAGAATGTATGTTGGTTGAATTGCATAAAAGGATAAACAAAAGATGTAAGCAGTCAAGAAGGTGAATCAACAATGTCTTTTCCCTCCAATAGTGCTAAAATCAGAGATGAATCACTTCAATTAACTTGTAACTAGTTGATTAGAACGGAGATGAATTTGATGAGGGCTGAATTTGAGGTCTGAGTACTGTCTAGAGCAAATGAGAATATGAGCAAATTAGTAAAAGCAGTGTATAATTCTCTTTATGTATATTTCTTTTGTCTTTTTTAATTTGTTTGGTTTTTGTAGGATAGAGATTTATATTGAGTCATCTCAAAGCAATTAGCAGGAAAACCAGAGGATGGAATAGTAAGTTCTAAATCTGAAACCACTACTATCAGTATCAGTAAAAGACTATACTGTACCTATGTAAGTTCTAATGAAAAAAAAATGAATTATTTTAGGAAT
The DNA here is from genome assembly GCA_964058825.1 of Carex arenaria. Classification (NCBI taxonomy): domain Eukaryota; kingdom Viridiplantae; phylum Streptophyta; class Magnoliopsida; order Poales; family Cyperaceae; genus Carex; species Carex arenaria. The sequence goes on along the minus strand of CAXKVW010000087.1, from coordinate 321,972 downwards.
TACCTATGCAAAAAAAAAAAATGAGAACCCACGACAAGTGGGCTCAATTGTCATGATGGTGTTTAATATTTTGGCTTAAGTTTTGAAACTGTATTGTTATCTTTTATTTTTTCATGTAATTAACTAAATTAGATGATGGTACCAGTAAGTACCAGATGTAAGAATATTTATGTTTCAATAAAACAAGTGGGCATGCTCCACTTTTATCCAAAATTCTAATTTCAATATTGACATTTAATTTGATCCTTCTCATTGTTTGCAGGATATGAAATAAGTAGCGGATCGGTCTCGAAGCAATAATGAAGCATAATGGATGTATCTTTAGTTGAAATTAGTATTTTGATGCTTATGTAATTTGATATTTTGTGGGAGTAAACTGTGCTTGAATGTAAACAAACTTTCTTTTTGAATGTGCACTGTTGTGTATATTATAGGAGAGACATGAGCATGATTTGTAAGAAGTCTGTTTATAAGCAAATTTCAGATTCAATTTGAGTTTCATATTTCTATGAATCCTTTAATCCAAAAATCACGCTATATTCATGAATATGTATTCTCAAGCATCCTCTTTGAGCTGTACACATGTTTATAAACATGGCACAAAGCAAGATTTAATCAAAGAAATCAAATTACCAGAAATCAGGTCTATGGTGCTGACCAGTAAGAGAATTAGGCCTATGCTCAAAATCATGTAAAACCATGCCAGTATCAAATTCATGCTCATGTTAAAAAATGAAATACTAATTTATATTTTTTCCATGTAATATGCATATCACTCCAACTAAATATTTATACTACATACATCATCATAAAAACTCAAAAATAAAGACATTATTCATAAATATTGCTTTCCACAATTCACAAACAATTTCATTGTTCCAGTGCATTACATAACAAACAACATGATACATAAAAAAGATGCCAACACCCAGTCCCTCTTTTTTCTTTTTTTGAGAATAATCTGTAGGCTTGCTTCATTAAATATTAAGCAAATTACAATCACAAAAACAAAAAAAAATAATGAAAGGGAGATATTGTCTGCCTGCATCTCAAAGTCCTACTATCTCCCCTAATACAAATAAACCAGTATCCATTTGCCTATCTAATGTTAGCTCTTCCCAAAATTTGTTTCCAGATATGAGGTAAGACTGTTCCCATTTCTTCTTGCACAATTCACTAACAAGTGAGGTTACTTAAGCACAGTTATATATGGCACCATTGCGTACAAAACGAATTCATGCAGGAAGGTGGCTGGAGTCGCGATTTAAGGTTAGGAGCGAGAGGACTTGAGTGGAGTAAGGTCTGGCGTTGGGAAAGAGAGGAGAGGAGTGGGAGGAGGCGGGGTTAGGGTTTTAGTAGTGGTACGGCGGTGCGGTGCGCGCCGAGAGAGGACAGGAGCGGGAGGAGGCAGGGTTAAGTCTGGTTTGGGAAGAGAAAGAGAGAGAGCACTCAGGGGTTACTCCACTGGACCCGTCCAGTCACTGGACAGCGATATGTTAAATTTCAGCAATAGTTTTCAGATCTGATCAATTTGATCTGTGCGGTTTTTAAAGCAAATCGGACGGTTTAAAAGTTGGTTGCTCCATGGTCCAGGAACAATCGATTTGATATTAGCCTATCTATATATATATATATATATATATATATATATATATATATTAGAATTGTTACTATTTATTAGGCAGGTATCAATCTTTTGCAAAATAGTGATTTTGTACTATCTATAAAAAATTGTAAATTTATTTCTAAAAAAATAGAGAATTTGGTATCCATGTACATTTTAATATGGGGATAGTCTTGAGCAATTTGGATCGACTATTTGGACTTTAAAAACGGAAATAAGAAAGTGATGAGATATGATTGGAGCACAAAAACAACTTAGTATTTTTACTCCCCCCCAAAAGTCCACTCACTACTCTTGTCCCGCTTTAAAGTTTTGTTTGTTGCCGTATGAAGACAAAAAGGAATTATGGGCTTCAGCCCATTAAAAGGTTTTGTCGGAAGTTAATTTCCGAATGGATATAGCATGATCTCTTGAAGCCCTTCTTTTTTTTTTTTCTCCAAGCTCATTTTAAATTTCTTGCTCTCTTGATTCAATCCACCTATATATTTCGAAATCTCATAGATTAGTGTATGAAATTGTAAGAGAGTGTTAGATTGAGTGTTATTGGCTTGATTATCTCCTTATATTGTAAAGACTCATTTATCTAGTGAAGTTATGCCGTGTGCTCCCGTGATTTTCTTCCGAAAGAATTTTCACGTAAAATTTTGTGTTTGATTGCTTGTTTGTGTTGGCTTCTTGTTTGAATTTCATATTTCTTCATTTGGTCGGGTATTGGCATATGCCTGCAAGGTGTTCAATAAAATTACTCCTTAAGCGCTTCCGCATCGGTTCACCAACATTGTTTACAATCCTTTAAAGTAATTCCTAGTAAGTGTTTTAAACCTAAAACCTAACTAGTTCAGCTCCTAACTATTGTTTCTCTCAATTTGTCTCCAATCTATAAAGTGAAAGATTTTGACCCACTTTTTTTTTTGTCTGATCATTCTCATCTATTTTTCCACTGATATGTGATTTCCCTAAAATCTGGTTTTGTAGCAAAACAAAATGCTTTGAAGAACACAAAGTTGCTGCTCTGACAAGAAAAGAGGAAAAGTGAGTCCGCGAAAAGTGCTGTTCTATGCCATAAAGAGAGGAAAAGTGATTTGGGCCGCTGTTAGCTACCTTTAGAGTGAGTTCCATCGCTCATCATTTGGGCCTTGTTTTCGGTCGGGCCTGTTTATTCCTAGATTAAACTGTCAATAATTCCTACTTGGATCAAAGCAGCAGGAATTATTTCTTAATTTGTATCGATCGTCAGTTTCCTTTATTGCAGCCGGAATAAGTTTGTGATTTAATATGAGAAGACTCTTACCTGGTTAATAGTATTGTAGATTTGTATATGATTATCAGTGAACTTGTGTTCATCACAGAAAAATGCTGTTGATCATTTCTTTTTACTTCTTTTTGTATATTTTTCATGTAGGCTGTTACATTGAGCAAGTTCTTTGATAAATGCCATGTACTGCTTCATTTATTTTTATATTATCATGATTTTTTGTAAATAACTTGCTAAACTACGCTCATAAAGTTTTTAAATAACAATTGGTGTGTAACAAAAAAATTATCGTTTTCATTATATATATAATTGGTTAATTGCATCATTATACAAATACCAATTTTTGAGGGACTAATTTAGTAGGGAGCAAAATAGAAAAATGCTAGACAATACCATTTATGCAATTAAGTATGTCTTATGACATAAAAACTATTATACAATACATCAAAGCTCTTGTCTTCATTCATGGAAATAACAATCACCATCCCTCCTCTGTTTTTGTTTTTGTTTTCTACCTTTCTATTTTTTTTCCTGCTTTTCATTTGATGAAGCTTCGCCAGTGTGCCAATACCACTGCAAATAGTGAAATACCACAGTTCTTACTACGGCCCCTAAACCAAACAAATTTTGTCTACTTAAAAAAAAAAAAATTGACATGGATTTCATCGAAACCAAATCCTAATTAGCTAGTATGGTACCGGACAGACTGATATCCACTTTGTTCGAAATCAGGCAGTTTCTCAATACAATAGGAAGCCATTGCTGGAAGGATGAGAAAGCACTGTTCAAAGCTCCTCTCGCTGAGAGCAACAGCCATGAAGAAGAATCGAGATCCAGTGATGTAACTCAATTTTTGGATTTTAAATCGGGATCGTCTAATTCGAGAAGAGTGCACGAGATGGAGCACCGGATTCCAATATGGATCGTGCGAGATGGAATCAGATGGTCTCGATCTAAAACCCAAAAATTGAGTTACTTTAGGGGATCCGGACTCATGAAGAATCTGCTCGAAGGTTCAGGTAGGGATGTAAATTAGTACCGTGCCATGTTGTGTCTTGATCCAGTCAAATTTTACAGTGTTGTGTCATGGTACGTTAGTCCGTGACCACACGTATCATGTCCAAAGTTGACCGGTAACGTTTGTCACTTTTGGTCACACATAGCTATAATTTTCTTAATTTAAGTTATTTTATTCAAATTACTATTCAATCAAAATCTAACGGTCCTAAGTACGTGTGATCACACCCCGTGCTATATCATGGCCATACAAGTTCATGTGCGAGGCTGTTCAGAGATAGAACCACCACTATTGACTCCCATTTTTTTTTTGTCGAAGTATGTTTATTTATACATGATTTTCTTACGGTGCAGAGTAAAATTCTACAAATACTATGAAATTTATCTCCATTCGTAGCATGAAAAAATTGATACAATTGACTCTCATTCACATTTGACCCCCATAGTTTGAACTCCACCCGTCTGGTGTTGTGTCAACTTTCCAAAAAATTGTCATGCTACACAAATAATCACAACATGTGACCAGCACAATACCGTACTGTGTCGTGACATATACGATCACTGCCTGACTTTTTTCGTCTCCATCCTGGTAATAATACGATCTGCTTTCCAAGGGAAGTAAATATTGGACGCGCGAGACCCATGTGCATTTTGTGACCCAAAAAAGAAAAATAATTATTTATCTCGAATTGGTAGAATATGCAATTTGGGCCGTTGTTAGCTGTCTTTAAAGTGAGTTCCAACGCCTGATTATTTGGGCCATGATGTGGTATTGGCCTGTTTCGTTGTAGATTAAACACCGAATTATTCGTACGTTCCTACTTGCAGAATTGAAGAATTGGTTTACTGAATAGAAATTGCAAGTTCGGAAAAGACGCAATGAGTATTAAAATAAAAAGGCCGACAAAGTATAATTAAGTACCGGTATATTAATTCAACAACCCAGTAATCAAAGCAAGAAAAAGTGAAAAGGAAAGTGTTTATTTACAGCACAAAACCAGACAAGACAAAGGAAATTTACCATTATTTTTTAAACAATTTTGTGAAACAAATAGACTTTTCTATGAATGTGTTACTTCTATTTCTAAGAAATATTTTAGATATCAAAATATTTTAATGTTAATTTTTATTTTAATTGAACTTTAATTTTCTAATATCTTCTTGATTGTAATTAAAATTGTTATAGAAATAGAAATAACTATTTACGTTAGAAGAAAAAGGGTACTATGCTACAAAATGAATTGTTAATATCAGATTTAAACAATCAAATGAATTAATTGTTACTATGAGATTTTACCATTTCAAACATGATATGACCAATTCGTTTGACTACATTCTGTTGAGTACTACGCTATAAATTGCGCAAGCCAAGGATGGAAATTGTATCCCTAAATCTTGTGACTGAGTTATAGTGAACTTTTCCAAAGAGAGATCCGGAGTAACATAACGAAATACTCCCCACATTAGAAAAAGAAAAAGATGGATTTCCGGTTCAAACGTCTGTATGAAGCGGCATATGCCGGAGATATGTATTCCTTGAAAGAGTTACTTGAAGAAGACAACCTGATTTTGGATAGGGTAGTCACCACAACTGAGGTGTATGATAACCCTCTCCATATTGCAGCAACTCTTGGACATGCTGATTTTGCAAGGGTGATCCTCTGGTGGAAGCCGAAACTTGCTCTTGAGTTTAATAGCCAGCACATGTCACCACTTCATTTGGCTGCAGCACAAGGTCACCTAGAGGTTGCAGAGGAGCTGCTTGAGGTATTTTTAATTTCTGTATTTTTTTTATATTAATATTCACAACAGTGCTTTGTGCATGGAGTGTAATTTGGGACTCTCCGATAACTCGTTCCCAAAACCATTAAAACAAATTTAAATTAGAAATTTACGTGCTTGTTATATATTTATAATTTTTTAGATTACTACATATTAATATATATAAAATTTTAGGTCGACAATCTGCCCGCTAACTTGTGCTATCTACAAAATAAAGACGGCTATCTGCCAGTTCACATAGCAGCGATGAAAGGAAGACTCCACCTTGTCACACTGCTAGTTGGGAAATGTGAGGATTCATTAATTGCGCCTACCTGTTTCGGAGAGACTCCTCTTCATCTTGCCGTAAAAGCAAAGCACTCAGAAATAGTTGAACTTTTGACAGCATGCGGTAATACACAGCTTGTCCTCAATTCAAAAGATGGCAATGGAAATACCGTCTTGCATCTTGCTATTGCAGGGAGGCAACAAAAGGTATGCACAACTGTATTCTTTTCTTAATTTTGAGTTCTGACAAATAGAAGCCCAGTACTCACATTATCTATTATATTATAGGTAATTAAGCATCTATTAGGCCAAACCAAGATTGATTTTAACCCGGTAAACTCAGCTGGTCTCACTCCACTTGATGTACTTCTGGTAACCAACCACGAGATGGGAGATCTTTACCTTGCAGAGATGTTAAGAGCGGCTGGTGGGAAAACAGCCAAAGAACTACGGACTTCTGAAACTAACCATATCGAGTACGCTTCTGTTGATGCACATAAGACCACACAAGAAATACAATTCTCAACTCAAGACAGTGAGCAGAATTTGATAGTGGTTGCAACGCTAGTGGCAACCCTGACTTTTGCGGCAGCATTAAACCCTCCTGCAGGAAGTCCCGTTAACTTGTGGGCGCTCAAGAATTTCTTCATTTACGACTGTTTTGCACTATTGTCATCACTATTTGTTATTCTACTTTGCTTACCTGGAGTTATCCCAAGAAATAATTTTATAACAAAATATATCACGGGGCCGTTGTTGCCACTGGTCATGTGGAGTTCAATGTTTTTCATGGTATTAGCATTCCGATATGCTTTATCCATATTACTCTACAAAGATAGCAAGTTGAAATACTTGGAAGGGCCTAACCTCAGGTTGTTTGACATGTGTATTTACTTTTTTGCGATTCTGGGTCCAATACTATGGTTCAAAAATTATGTTTTATTCATTTTCCTCATTTGCGGAGCTGAAAAATGGGAAAGAATTTGGATGAGTAATCTCTGCTCGCCAAAAGGTAAAAGTGTTATTCGAGGAATATTGGCCTACATATCTGTGTTGGTTATCATATTGTTTGTATCCTCTGGGGTAGGCAAGGCATTACGCGATTTGGCTAATGGCTTTAATTAAACACTATATATTAAAGCTTCGAAAAATGGCCAGTGTGACATAAAGATCCGTTACGTTGCACAATGCAAGTACAATTTTATTTGTAGGATATTGTAATCTTGTCCGGTGTCATTTGTGGATTATGTGTATCATGTCGTCGGATATATTGTTGTATTGTATTCTTGTTTTGTGGTTTGTGACTTTGTATTCTAATTATAAGTAATGCAAACTTCATTGCTTTAACAATGCATGTCAAATCTACATTTAACTAAGAATATTGAAAGCCCATGTATTGTCCCTGGTGAATAAGATCGATGTCAAGGATTTGCTAAAATTAGCAGCAGCACCGACTTCCTTTGAAGAACATTTTAATTTAAATAATAAATCTTGTAACAAATTTGGAAGAAAGCCATACCCATTCTATAAAATTCAAGAACCCTCTAGTCGTACTACTACAAATTAAAAGGCTAATTACACATGGATCCTAGCAGCTTTTGTAAAATCAGTGTGTCAATTAAGATGGCGGGTGGCACAAATGAAAAACCACTGTATGAATGTTACACACGAACACTTGTGAGTGTCAGTGTTTTTTCGGTGTAAACATTCAAACACATTTTGTGAATGTTGTGAATGTTCCACATGGTTTTGAAGGAAAAAGGCAGTTTGTAATCAGACATGATTTTAATTTATAATCTGTGTGTGATGGAAGAAAAAAAAATTGACGTCATCAATATGTATCGCTATTTTCTAAGACATATCTATTTTTTCTAAGACATCTCTATCATTTCTAAAGCACATCTTTCTTGTTTCTCTAAGGCACCTCTTTCCATACATATATTCCGAGTTCTAGTTTGAGTTCGAGTTATGACACAGTCGATTTATGGAATTAATTAAATTGTGACATGAGAAATATAAGATGTGAATGTGTTGAACCTATTGTAAAAATTGTGGGAATTGTTCACTCGGTTGGAAACAATGGAATGATATAAAAATTTTGTTTTAAAACTTATTCAAGTTTACAGAAATTGGCAACAGAGGAGAAAAAGAGAAAGAAAAGAGATTGATTATAAAATACAGCCTCCGACACAGATTAAATTATATATTGTTTTTGGAATGAGTATATATGGTATATTTATCCATATTATGAATTAATGTTTTCGTTCTCAAAAGTCTAAACATGCATTCATGCTCTCTATATCAAAAATGTACCTGTAGACTAAATTTTATATATATATTTTTTTTTAAATATTATTTTAAGATAAATGGTAGACGCCTGCGCAAATTGTCTCGAACTCTCCTACTAATAGAGCTGTTCTATACATGTACAAATTCTGTATAACGGATCCAAAACTTTTTAATGAGGAAGACTTTATATTTTTTTTGGAACTTTTTATACATGTTGCGCAGATATATATATGAGTAAAACTAGGGTGCTCCTAGGAGTACCAAGCCCCTTTGTACTCTTAACTCTAAAACTAATCGGATTAATTTCGAACAGCAAATCCAAACCGTTGAAATCTTTCTACCTTACGAGTGATGCGTCTACATATGAAAATTTTAAAGTTTCGAATTAATTTAGTATAAAGTCAAGTAGTCAAAATTAGAAGGTTTCTAAATTAATTTTAATGCATTCATTTTTTGGAAGCCTTTTGACCACTTGACTTTATACTAAATTAATTCGAAACTTTAAAATTTTCACATGTAGACACATCACTGGTATGGTAAAAGGATTTCAACGGTTTGGATTCATCGTTTGAAGTTAATCCGATAGATTTTAGAGTTAAAATTACAAAATAGTTTGGTACTCCTAGGAGCACCCTAGTTCTACTCATATATATATATATATATATATATATGAAAGCTCCCGTTAGTGACAAAAAAAAAACATTTGTCTTTCAATTAACCCTCAACAGATAATGAACGGAAAAAACGGAATTCAAAGTGAACAGTTGACGTCTTCAATGATATAGACAATTTAACCCAAGAAGATATTTGTATATTTCAATCAAATAGCTTGACGTGATCTAGTTAGAATTAATATAGGCGAAATAATATATGTTTTATATCGTCAATAATTGAATAAACAATTGTGTTAATATAATATATATTTGCCACTCTGGATGCCATTATATATACTTTTGTTATTGAAACTTTTTTTTTTTAATTAAGGGGATGTGCTCTGTACTTGGCTTGGGCTATATATATGATTCAATCAAATCCGGCCGCACATCTTGCATCAATTATATTCTATGGTTCGTTATGTGGTTTGCTTTCCTTTTTTACAATTGCTATTGCAAATTTCAACTATCTTTATTTGATTTAGTTATTATTTTGATTTGTAAACCTTACCCAAAATATAAAAATAATACAGTACAAATGTACAATACAATAATATTTAAGAATTAAACGACGTAATCCAATAAGATTGAAGATTGAAGATTATGATATCTAACCTTTTTTTCTTTTCTTTTCTTTTTCTCTTGAATTTATAGGAGAAAAGTATTTTCTTTCTTTTAAAGTTGAAGGCTTTTCAACTTATTAATTTTTAGCATATCACGCAGCTCGATCAAAGTAGAATCTTTCCGAGATGGAGACATGACAGCTGCTCATTTATTTATTTAATCTCCCATAGTGTCTACCTCTTTTCTTTGATATTATCATATAAACAAAATAGAGAGATCAAACTTCAACTTATAATTCAAAAAGTTGTACGTCCGATAAGATTGAAGATTCTTGTAAATAATTTTCTTATCAATATATATCTCTGTTAGAGGCCTTAGCACCATCTAACCTGAAAAAAAAAAAAAGATTGAAGACTCATGATGTAAACGACAATATGTAACCTTTTCTCATTTTTTCTTTTCAAGTTGTAGGCAGAAAAGTATTTGTCTGATTTATCACTTCGTTAAATTTGACCGTGAAGCTAGTTCAATTTATTATTTTGTAGCATGATGAATTCCAGTTCGATCAAAGTTGATAAATCATTCCGAGATGGAGACAAGACAGCTGTCCATTTATTTAATTAATCTCCCAAAGTGCATCCATCTCAGCTCAGAAATGATAAATCTAATATGGGCGCCCCTGATTTGGGCTGACAACTCTTTGGGCTGGACCTCTTTTATTGTAGATTGAGGAGTGAAGAATTGTTCCCGTCTCTACTATTTATCTTGCCTGTTGGCATCACATTCACATTCAGTTGTCAATTCTTTGTAGATTCAAGAGTGAATTGTTCTCGTCTCTATTATGCCATAAATCAAGCAAGGAGCTTAAACAATGTCACGTTTTTTCTTTTATTATTTAGGAATAATAGTCAAATTAAATACCACAGCTCTTCCTAGAACTAACTAAAATATATCAGACAAACTTTTATCTACTTCCTAAAAAAGAGAATTGGTAACGAAGATAAGAAAAAGAAGAAACTTGATATGAAATATTTTAAATTTCATATTTCGTTGAAGGCGCATCATAATTAGCAAAAATAATATAATAATTAATAGGACTTCGAAAGAAAATTACTTTTTTCTTTAAAGAAAAGGTTCAGTTAGGAAAACAACCTCAGAAATCTTCATTAAAAACGTCACCATAAAAAAACAAGAAAAAACTAAGGCCAAAATTACAATGACATAACGGTGCTACTAAACAAAGCATCAATACTTTCAGCAGAAACTTTTGGAACCAGAAACAATCACAATATTTCAAACCAAATTTGTTCAATATAAAAATCAACAAGCAGTCTTATTATATATCCATAAAAATAAACTGACAATACACACCAGTTGATAAACTCAAAACAATTAAAACAACCCAACAACTCTTAAATATAAAATACAGAAAAAAAAAGTACCACATACAAATAAATAGGACAGAGACAGTAATAACTTGCACTAGTGGAAAAATGACTTTCAGTATCGCCCTAATAGTATCGGTTCTTTAAATCAAGCGATACAAAATACATTTTGTATCGGTTAATAAAAAATAAACGATACAAAATACATTTTGTATCGGTTCCAACAAAAAGCCGACACAAATACAAGACAATTTGTATCGGCTCCTTGCTAAATAACCGATACAGACTTTTTGTATCGGTTGTCTACTAAGAACCGATACAAAAAGTTCAGTATTTGTGTCGGTTACTAGTAGAGAACCGATACAAAAACTCTGTATCGGCTGCTTAACAATGAGCCGACACAAAAAATCATTTTTAGTACCGGTTCATTTTAAACCGATACTGATTGCCTAGGGTTTTATTTTCATTTCGCGCTGCACTTCTCTCATTTTCAATTTCGCAAAATCAGTCTACGCTCTCAACTCCTCATTTCCTTCGCCTCCGTCTAGGGCTCTCCGTCTCTCCATCTCATTCTTCGCTCTCTCAGCACCAGGTTGCGCCTATCACGCCACCAGTATCGTCGCACCGGCCACTGCCACCAGGCCCATTTGGGTTTTTACTCTCATCGCACCTATCACTGCCACCAGTCTCCGCCTATCTCTATCTCTCTGTCGCTCTTTCTTGTTGTTCGAATTTTTCCAGTTTCAAACCCGTTTTGGTTTTTACTTGTGCGAATCTCTCTGTTGTAGGTGATTTTGGGTTAAGAGGAAGGTCTGAGGCGAGGCGATGCTACCACCGACCTTCTTATATGAAGCACGACTGACGACAGCCGCCGCAAGTTGGGTGGCCACAGCAATGACGGTGTTGCTAGGTCGTCATAACCGGCCGTCATAAAACCTCCTCCTGTATGCACTGTGTGAACAGGGACACTTGGATCCAGAATTAAATGGGATTGGAAGGCAACAAGCCGCAGCGGTTAGGTACGCTTTTAATTGTGCAATGAAAATTTCTATTTATCTCATTTTTAATTTATATATTTTTCTAATTACTTGTTTGGAAGGTTGCTAGTCGCTTATCCAAAGAGCCCAAGTTCAATGCCATATATTCCTCTGATCTAAAACGAGCAGCTGAGACTGCACAGATTATTGCAAACCAATGTGATTTGAAAGAGGTAAATCACTTTGGATCATGATGTATATTTTGCAAACCAGTAATTTCTTTTAGTTTCAGGAAATGAAATATGGAACGTCTCTGAGTACAAATTAACTACTACATTTTGCAAGCTGGTTTTATTATTTTAGATAAGAGTTGATATTGGCTGCTTTTGATTTTTTGTTAGCAAATGTTGATACTAACATTTCTAATATTGTCATTAAGGGTGGTGGAGAAAGTTTGGATCGACTACATCAGCGGTGTGTTTCTTCTTTTCGAAAGATAGCCAGCCAACACAGGTAAAAACCCTTGGAAGGTGGTACTGGGACTGGTACACACCAGTATTGTCACTTCAAGAGCAACATTGTTATTTCATTACCATATGACTCATCTCCAGTATTAGGACTGGTACACACCAGTATTGTCAAACCCATACTGTCTTGGTCACTAGCCTTTTGTTTAGTATAGCATTATTGATTTATTAAATAAGACCACCTAGTGATTTCAGTTAATCTAATAAATTCCCAATTGAGCATTTTTTCCGGTAACTCAGCATATCCCTTTTTATTTAAAGTCTTTATGCCTTGTAATGGCATAGGAGCTGAGCTCCTCTCTGATTGAACTGTGCATTGTCGGCTTATTGCAAGCCCCTATCTTTGACCTGTGCCTTGTCGGCTTATTGCGAGAAATTATAGAACTTGAACTGTTAAACAACATGTGCGGGAATAATTTGTTTATTATAGAACTTGAAGATTGCTTTGAGGGAATAATTTATTTTGAAACCCTTAATCCCGATTCAGTTGCATTTGCTTAATTTGATGAAAAAAATAGAAAATCTAACTTAGTAGTCTGCAGAGATTATATAATTATTTAATTCTATTTTGTTACAGATTTTCTTTGATGACAGTATCCGCAACCTACAATCTGGGAAGCGCATTGGCCTTCACACTGTACTGGTAATTTTCCTCTTTTTTAATATTGTCATGTGTATAACTCATAACTGTACAGGGCCAAGTTACAAATACTAAGCACCAGTTACATCAGGACAGTTTCTTTAGTGCTACTTGTGTTATTCTATTATTCTGCACTGATAAGGTCATTTACTGATCCTCTCAACATTTTTGTATTCTTGTGCAGATTCTGAGATACAAGAGCAGATAAAGAAAAATCTTTCTGTTGGTCACATCAGTTATGACATTGAGTTCTCCGTAAGTAATATTTTGTCATAATTACATTATTGAAGGGCTAATTTGAAAAAAAATCTGCTAATTATTCTTTGGGATCTTGTGCAGTTAGGGATTGATAAAACATATCCTTGTTCAGTATTTTGCAATACTATTGATCTTATTATGTATTAATTATTCTAACTATACAGGGTTCACTCAACAAATTTCATGGGCAACATGCTTTGAGGGAGAGAGCAAGGAAACTAGACTAAGGGATCCTGATAATAAGGTTTTACAGGGTATATCAACTCTGTTGCTGTCAACTAGATCCGTTCCTTTTTGTGTGAATGTTGTATTATTATTTAGTAAAATTTGGATTATGTAAATGTGATATTAATTAATGTGGAATGAATATGTAAAATTTTTGTTATCTAAATGTGATATTTGAATCAATATCAGCTGTTACCTCCATTCAGCAGCAAAAAAAAAAAAAAAACGCTACAGTGTCGGCTCTTAATTAATACCCGACACAAACAGAAAACATTAGTGTCGGTTATAACATAATAACCGATACAAAGAAATTATTAGTATCTGTTCTGATGTAATAACCGATACAAAAAAATTATTAGTATCGGTTCTGTTTTCATAACCGATACAAAAATTTATTTAGTATCGGTTCTGAGTTAATAACCGATACAAATAATTTATAAAATTATTTTTTTCGGTTTGGAAATTCTAAATTTGTATCGGTTCCACTTAATAACCGATACTAATTGTTGGATTTTGTATCGGTTGTATAACCGACACTGATTAGTTCCGGAATTTGTGTCGCCCAGATCAGTGTCGCCCCTTGGTCCGACACTAATAGGCCTTCATAACCGACACTAATAGTACTTTTTCCACTAGTGTTGGTATCACCCGGACTTAATTTAGTTGAGGTGATCAAACAAGCAACAGGTGTTGCCGTTAAGGAGGATCTGAAAAGTGTCCGTATAAGCATGTCCAAATTCTGAAAAAAAGTTGAAAATTCACACATAAGGTACTTAAAGTGCGCGCGAGCTGGATGAGATGACGAACGAGATAGAGCGGTTAAGTGAATTGATGCAACCAGAAGCAATAAATTGAAAACAAGGCCGTTCTTTTGCATATATATTCCTTGCTGATTTCCCATTTATGTTGTTCATCAAAAAGTCTTACCTCTTTGCCACTCCTGCTATGCGAGAATTCCTCGATGAAGCCAATTAAGATGTATGATGAAATAGATGATTTACATGTCTATATGGACCGGTTCATTTGTGTTAATTATCGAATCCATTCAAATGAATTTCGGCGAAATTTGATTAATTGGCCATCATCAATTTGCTTTTTGGTTTTTATATACATTTCAATAAATAAGAGAACTTGAATATATCCTGCCATTGGCCCAAGCAGTTTAATTTCTATCTGAACGACGGAAGGAGTTACTGAAGTTTGCAGTTCTTTTTATTACGTTGGAACACTATTTAATTAAAATAAAATATATATTTTTGTACATATAAGTGGTGGTCAAAGCTTTGTTCCTTTGGGCGGCGATGTAGTCCAAATGACTTGTATATAGATTCTGTTCCTTAACAAAAATTAGAGTACCATCATGTACGAAAATTGTATGGCGTACTTGCTAGGTAATTACTAGTAATTAATTATTTGTTCATCATCTTAAATTTGTATACATTTTCTTGCTTTTCTTGATTAAAGGGAGCATTATGCATGCCACATGACCTTAAATGAATTGATAATACAGGTGGTATGATTTGAAATATACAAGATTGAACCAATTGTTAATACTTTCTTCATAAAATAAATTATCATGGGGAGCCAATTATATGTGGATTACGATTGGCCTGCCAACCATTAATTCACGTCTTTAATTTCACAGGAAGAAGATTATTTTTTGTTTAAATTCAAAATTTATTTGCTCTCTGAGATTTGTGGAATGACCGAAATTGCACAATTTTTATAAACACGAAACTTCTAAAGTTGCATATTCACAATAAAGATTTCCATACGCTGTGACCATACTGAACATGAAATCTTCATAGTTTGAGTTTCTTTCTTCATGACCGAGCTGGAGGTGGTGGGTCTCGGAAAATTATGGGCCTTGATTTTGGTTTGGGTTTGGGCTGGGCCTCTTTTGGCATCAATTAAATATATGAACATTTCTTTGAAGAGTGAATTGCGCTCATGCCTCGTCTCTACTATGCTATAAATCAAGGAGCTTAAAGTAATTATGTCAACGTTTATTTTTTGTTTTATTATCCAAAAGAATAGTGAAAATACCAAATTTATTACTAGGACACCTAAAACCAAACAATCTTTTATTTACTTTCAAAAAATATTTTGGGTAACCAAAACAATAAAGAAGAAGAAACTTGACATGGAATATTTTAAATTTCATAGAAAAGCATGGCTTTCATTGAAGCCACGTCTTAATTAAGGACAATGTGACTTTAAAAGAAAATTATCAGTTAGACAAATAATCTCACAAATCTTTATTAAAAACGTGACCATAAAATGTAAGAAATTAAGGACAAAATTACAATGATATTCATGCTAGTTATCAAGCATCAATACTTTTAGTAGAATATTTTACAACAAAAAAAAAATCACAATTTATCAAAACAAATTTGTTCCATATATAATCAACAACAACTGGTATTTGGTCTTGTGGCAAAGGTACATGATCCCTATATGAGAAGTGAAGTCATAGGTTTCAAATCCGAATAGAGAAAAAATTTTATTGTAATAACAAGAATATTAAATAATTTAATGGCTACACATGCAAATAGCAAGTACTACCCTTGCAGTTACTCGGAATTCTAGTAGTGGAAATAACGAAAAGAAGTTCACACCAGACACCAATTTGGCTACAAAAATGCACATAATCGACACATGTGCTATGATACCATGACAACTTATGAGAAATAAAGTAAATAACACACAACTCCCGTGAAACTCCCTTCCCACCCTTATTTTATTTCAATGGTAAAATTTGAGTTCTTAACTTTACATGACATACCATCCTCTCCTTAAATCAGAGGTACATATTTTATTCTATATTTGAATATATTATACAAGAAAACATAATAAAAGATAAATCTTTCTCTAGCTAGCATAATAGGTATGTCATATCCACAAAATTAGGCACATTATTTTTTTTCAATTTTTTTTCTTGTTTTTTTTTTTTTCATTTTTTCCTTTTCTTCTTTTTTTTTTTCCTTTTTTTTTTCCTTTTCCTTTTTTTCCCTTTTTTTTTTTTCTAAAGCTTGCCAAGAACATTTAAAGCAACAAAAAAGTTTGGCAGTAACAGAATATTATACAATCTCCCAACAATAATTGTACAGGAGATAGTGAACACTTAAGATGGATACAACCAAAAGGATCGAGAGTTTCAATATACATTTATTTAGATCAAAATGATGTATCCATCAATAAAGAGAATAAAGAAATTAAAAAATACAAGTAGTTTACAGAGGGGGTCTCAAAATTAGCTTACCTTCTGTTTGAAATGTGACAGTGGGGATTCCTTCATGAAACCTGACCCGGTAAGGGCCACTCCTGTTGAAATTAGTGTACAATATTTTTTTTTTCCTTTTTCTTTTTTTTCCCTTTTTTTTTTGCATGGTTTTCCAAGAACATGAAAAGCATCAAATAAGTTCAACAGTTACACAAAATTATACAATCTCTCCACAATAATTGTACTAGAGAGTGAAGACTTAAGATGGATACAACAAATTTCTTCTAATAGATAATCAAAGGAGATTCTTTTTTTTCTTTTCTATTTTTGGTTTTTTTGTTGTTATTTTGGTTTTTCATTTTTTTTTGTTGGATTTTTTTTTTTTTTTGTGTGGATGAGGTGGTATGGGGGATTGGAAAATTGGAGATATATGGAGAGACAGCATAGATGAAACTCGAGAGAGTGAGCCTAATAAAAATGGTACCTTCCATCTGCAAAAGAAACAGAGTTTAGAAGAAAATATTAGCATCTTATTATAGCATTAGCATGGCAGAGAAAATTTATGGCTATCAGATTGATAATATATATATATTGCTATGCCAGCATATTAATTATTAACAACGTAAATGTACCATTGTGTTTGCGAAAATAGATAGATATTTAAATATGTAAACGGTTGCAGTTCAAAAATGAATAAAAAGTGTCAAAAATTACATATATTGCTGTGAATTGCTGTAAAATAAAAAGTTTGTTGTGGGAAATACAACTTTATACTTTTTCTTTGGAGAAAAATGTTAGAGAATCTGTGACTGAAACCCACCAACACAAAGTTGAATTAAAGAATTGGTTTATAGAATAAAAGTTGCAAGTTCGGAACAAACGTAATGTGACTTAAAATAAAAAGTCAAAGAAGAACAAGTACGGTGTACCAACAAACCAGAAATCCGAGTATGAAAAAGGTAAAAGGTAAAGAGGTCTGGTACAGTGGTACCATTCATGAGTGCTAAACCATACTAGCAGTCCAGCACAAAACCAGACCAGCAGGAGGATGCCTCGTCTCTCCTCTGTTAGTTATAGCTTTTGCCAAAATCTAGCAATTATGTTCTTTAATGTCAAGTACCAAGGTCGTACCAGTATGGTTTTTTTTATGAGACTATCGATTTTACAGTCACGAAAAAACAACAGGAATTAAATGCTTTGGCGAACCAAAAGGATAGAGGGCGGCGCTAAAAACATTAATTTTAGATAATGATGCCTTCCCTCTAAGGACTGATCAAACTGATGTATCCATCAATAAATAGAAGATATAAAATTAAAAATACAAGTGGTGTTGAATTTCACAGCACCGATAAGGCCCAAGGCCCAAATACTACTTTTGGATTGTTCAAGAAACTTTATAAATCAAAGTCGTAGTGTGTATGGGTGTACTAGAAATTTGTAGATTTTGTATCATGCAAAATTTAGAATATAATACAGATGGACCAAAACCGACATAAGCAAAGTCGGTAGAAATAGGAAGTCAAATTTAGAAATGTCCATTGCCGCCTTAAGAGTAGTATAAATAGAATCAGAGTGTATGTGAGGCGCAAGTGTGAGTGAGAGAATATATAAGAGCATTGTAAAATCCTGTAACTCAATTAAATAAAACTCCTCTCTTATAGCATCCACAATACAAATAATTGTCAACAAGTGGTTTACTGTGGGGTCTCAAATTAAAGTAGCATACCTTCTGTTGGAAATGTCAAAATGGTGAGTCCTTCGTCAATCCGGACCCGGTAAGGGCCACCCTTTTTGACCTTCTCAGTCAGAATTGGACAGTTTTTAATTCTCAGCTGACGAAGATTCCTGGGTAGTTCTTCCAATTCCAATTCACATAGGTTTGGACAGTTTTCTAGTTCCATAAACGAGAGAGAAGCAAGATTCTTCAAGTTCTTTGGCAGATGGGTTGCACTGCAATGAAGAAATGACAATTGCATGAGAGAGGTAAGAGATTGAGAAACCTCATCATCTGAGGAATCTCCTTGGAACCCAAAAATTGACATGCGTTTTATTGAGGAGATAGATTCATTTGATAGTATCAACTTCAATAGGGACAGGTGGTCAATTTCAGCATCATGAAGTTCAAATGTGTACTTGTCCATGGGAGATGAGGGATTGATCCCAGGGCAATTCAATACACATAGAGAATGAAGTGCATTTAATGAATACAATCCCTCCAAACGACCAACCCATCCACCTATATTCAGCTGCTTAAGATGAGACAAGCTACAAACATCAAGGGCACAAGTAACATCAACCTTTGAGCATGAAAACAATTGTAGCGTCTCCAATGAGGAAGGCAATGGTTCGTTTGATATGTTCAAATTGTAGCAATTATTTAATTTGAGCACTTTCAGGGAGGTCACGGCTCCAATACCTCCTATGGAAATGAGCAGAAAACAATTTTCAATGGTAAGAGACATGAGGTTCTTCAATGAACATAGGACTTCCTTGGGAGGAAGAGCGGTTATTGTCTGAATAAAATATAGTTCCAGTTTAGAAAGGGAAACAAGGCATTGTATGCCAGTGGATAATGCATCACTAGTAATGCTACATGATGATATCTCAAGGTGAGTGAGTGAAGACAGTAAAACCAACTTGGACTCCTCATTTTTAATGAACATTGTTTCTATGTAGCAATGCATGCACATAATCCACACATCCAAAAGTTGATCCTCAGAATAATCATCATTATCAGGGTCAAATTTGACAATCTCTGAGAAACTACTTTTGTATTGTGAACTCAAGTTGCAGATTTCTGGTACAACTTCCAATCTTTCTTTCATAAACAGTAAACATGGCCTCAAAGTTACCTCAATTTTTTGTTCTAATTTCAGCCAGTACTCTGCTATTTGCTTCACGCCCTCAAGTTTGGATTGCTTTCTTTCTTCCTTCATCAACAAATCATACTCAGAAAAATAACTAAGCTGTGGGAGATGGTCTATAACTAAATAAGTAAGGTTTGGAGGAAGGGAAGGCATTTCTTTAAGGTTCTTGAGCCCCCGTAGTACAAGACTTCTACAATTGGGAAGTGATTTGTCAATGGATGATATTTCTTCTACTTTATCACAGTTCATTAATATTAGCGACGTGAGATGCTTTAGTGAATTCTGAATTAGGAGCCAATTTGGTAATCTATCTCCTCCAAATCCTTTAAGTGTGAGAGCACTTGTATTCGGATGAGTTTGCAATGCATCTAGTAATTGAACATGTTGAGTAGAGAGACCTGTAACATTGGTGTCTCTTTTATCAGATTTCCACCCAAATTCTACTTCCTCAAGATGCTTTTTATTTTGCATATTGGCCATTACAGCATCAGCTGTACTCTCAACATTCTCAAGACCTGTAATGCATATAGGACCTCGAAGATGATTTAAATCTTCTAGTTGGTGTAATTCATGCCCCCGTTTCTTCCTTACAACAAATACATCAAGGCATTGGAGGGACGTCAGTCTTCCAACATGAGAAATATGGGAAAATGTCTCTTTACGTGATGCCAAACCCCTCAAACTAATGAGCTCAGAAAATTTCTTGGGTATGGATTCACAATTTGTCAAATGAAGTGTTTCGAGGTGGTAAAGTTTGCATATGGAATTAGGAAGTTTCTTAACAGGCCCAGAGCCACGCATAAAATAGAGGCAACGGAGATGCTTTAAATTACCGATAGATTTTGGCAATTCATCACAGCACCCAAGTACTAACACCCGCAGTTTTTTCATGTGTTTCAATATCTCTTCTAAAACCTTCATTTTGACAAAAACACCATCATCATCGACACAAAAAGTGCGTAAATTTTTCAAAAAACTTATTTTTTTTGGTAATTGGTTTATCATGATTGAGGGCAAACTGATGTGGCGAATGTTTTTGCTTGTACATAACATGGGGCCTAATTGGGAAGGAATTTTTTCCAAATAATCTATTCTGATAAGATCATCACCTTGAACCCGCTCTGCAAGATCATGAAGCAGGTCATGAAGTTGATACCATCCTTCTTTTTCTGCAATTTGTTCCAAGAAAAACCTTGATACAAGTTCTTGCAAGTACTTTTCACCAATATCCTCCAACCTTTCTTCATTATCATTTGTCCTAATAAAACCTTCTGCCATCCATAAATCAATTAAAATTTGTCTTTGGATATGGGCACCTTTTGGACTTATGCTACACAATGCAAAACAACGTTGGAGATCCAATGACAGCTGCTGATAGCTCCAGATCCTCCACTTCATGTTATCTCCCAACCAATTTTTTTCAGCTGTTTCCTCCCAATGCCTTAGGTCAAGTTTTCCACTCAATTGACGACCCACTAACTTTGCTGCACCAGGATCTCCTTTTAGCTTGACAGCTATTTTTTGACCTATTTTTTCAAATTCCTCTTTTTGCAAATGAGAATTGCTAGGCCAAGCATAGTGCATAAAGAGGTCCAAGAATGGACCCTCCTCTATCTCCTCAATATTATAGGTCTCTATTTCCGTAACACCGGCAATGCCAACCTGTTGTGGAGTATTTTTTAATTGAGTTGTAAGTAGAATTCGGCTCTCTGGTAAACAACTACTTAAGCAACCAATGAAATTCTCCCATTGTTCAACAAAATCCTCAGTATCACTCCAAAAATCATCTAACACAAGTAGAACTTTCTTAGACCCTAACATGCTCCTTAATTCTGTTAAAAGAGCTTCAAGTGATGTAAAGGGATAATCATTACTAGCACATTCTTTGGTCTTTATGATTTCAATCATTTTCTTAATAACATCACTGGCTTTAAATTTCCGAGTGGCACGCACCCACACACAAAGATTAAAATGTTCATGTCCATCCATATGTTTATAAACAACTTGGGCAAGTGTAGTTTTCCCGGCACCAGAACGGCCTGTGATGGCAATTATAGGGATTGCTGGCCTAGTGCCCTGTCCACACTCAAAATTTATAGGTTTTTCCGTTAGTAAACCGACTATCTTATCTTTGTCTTTCTCCCGACCGAAAACTCTGACGGGAGGCTCTGAGCCTGTTTCCCTATCAGCATCACTACCATTAGCATTTTCTGGGCCCCCTAACAAATCACAGAAAATCCTTGCCTCCTCTGCAAATTCAATAAGGTTGTCTATACAACGCTTTAGCATTTTTTTCTTAGAGAATACAAATATGCCAGATTTTAACTTAGCCGAAGTAGAATTAATAGACTGGGCTACAGATTTTAACGGTAAACAAATTGGGGTTCCCTTCTCATTCTCTGCCTTTTGGTTTAGTGTTTTTCTGTCATCTTTTACCTGTTGCTCAAGTTTTTCATACTCCAATAGGTCGATTGCATCCTCAGCCTCATAGTATGCATCCTTGAGCCTTCTGAGCCAGTCCACTAGCTTCTCCTTGTTGTTGCTCTTTTCGGCTTTCTCAATTGCCAGCGAGAGGGTAGGAAGTACTGAGGCCTCAAGTTTCTTCTTCCTTTTTTTGACGCTAGTGCTGAGCAGGCGATGCGCTTTGTTGAATAGAATTTTGATCAAGGGGGATGCCGCCCACCCTAAGGAGGTGAGAAGAGCCGCCTCAGCCATGGGTGGCCTTCTATTCCTACGGGCTTTAACGAAAGCTGTGTCACTTAGTTTTGGAGAGAGTTGATGGAAGTTGAGAAAAGGAGAAAGGAATTAATGGTTGGATATGAGATGGTAATGTGGGAAATTTTGTGGGTGGGTAGCTAGGGGAAATAAACTTTGACCTGATCGAGTTGAATGGTTCTTTCTATGCTCCTTTTTTTTACATTAAAATTAGAACAATGGTGTTTTGGTGAAAACAAAGAGTTGACCGACACTAATTAATTAATTTATCGTGTGACATAAAAATTTACTGTGGCCAAGCTGTACAACACAGTCTGTGGTAGAGACGAAAACTGGAAGTTGCACCGTTGAAGAATGTTAAATCACATTATTCGCCACTGTATGCAAGCTGCACAGGATATATAATGTAGCGTCTCCAACTCTAATTGTAGGAGGTGGGAATTGACAACCCACCAAATTTGGACCCTATCCTCTAATCTCTTCTTTTCAAACAATTATTTATCTAATCATTTTTCTCTATCAAGCTACCGACTACATTTTTTTTTTATAATACGACCATAACAAGAGTCCACCAAGGACTTATTAAAATAAAGAAGAAGAGATGAAATATTCTCTCAAATTGATCGCTTTTCTCCCTTCCATTCTGTACCGGACCCATGTGCATTTCTAACCCAGAAAGAAAATAATTATTAATCCACTAGGTACGCTATGTAATTTGGGCCGTTGTTAGCTGTCTTTAGAGTGAGTTACATAGCTAATTATTTGGGCCTATTTGAGTTGGGCCTGTTTATTTCTGGATTAAACAGTCAATAATTCCTACTTGGATCAAAGCAGGAGGAATTATTTCTTTGTATAATCAGTTTCCTTTATTGGAGAAAGAGAAAAGTGAACGAAACATATTAGTTTGTGATTTAATATGTGAAGACCCTTAATTACCCTGTTAATAGCACTGTAGATTAGTATATGATTAGTGATTTAATATGTGAAGACCCTTAATTACCCTTAATTGTGCTTGTTATTAAATATGTGCATTTTTTTCCTTCTTGTTTTTTGTATATTTTTCATGTAGGCACGCTACTACAAAAATACAGTTTGTACACGGACTTTAACTGGAGAGCTACAAGGATTTGGAAACGTGTGCAATACTGGGGTGTAGGAAAGTCCACTATTTACACACGGATAATTATCCGTGTACGATTATATTAATCCTACACGGATTATTTAATCAAGAGCCGTGTGGAAAGCCTGAGAGCTACACGGTTTTTTAATAAAAATCCATGTAGGAAGAGTCTTCCTACACGGATTTTTATTAAAAAAACCGTGTAGCTCTCCTAAACAGAATATTAAATAAATAAACCTTGTATGAAGATTGTTGAACCCGGTTTATTTATTTATTTAACCTCTTCCTACACGGATTTTTCTTAAATATCCGTGTAGGATTGTCCAATTTTTTTTTTTTTAGCTAGCCTCCACTTTTGCTAGCTAGTAATTATATATTTCAGATTGAATATACATAGTCTTTTGCAAAAATAAATATATAGCATTTTGTATATACATAGCCTTTTGCAAAAATAAATACATAGCCTTTTGCAACATATATATATATATATACATAGCCTTTTGTACATGTGATCCAACACATAACATACACTCCTCAAGATCCAATACAATGTTTGTATAAAAATTATGTCCTTACCACTTAGTAACCATGTGATCAAGGTTTGGACCAAATTTTGATAGGTTGGACTAATGTTGTCAAAACTCATGTTTATGATCTACTCTAGTACGAAATTTTATACATACTAAGTTGTATTAGATCCAACATATCAAAAAGAGAGTTTGCATGTGATCCATGACATGATGTCTCTTAGTTAAAGGTCTCCAACAATATTGCATCTCCAATGAAAAATACAAGGATCAACATATATATGCATACATACATAATAGAGAATAAAAATTCTCAATTAAAATTTATACATAAGATTAATTGTACACGGCTAGGTTTTATACGAACCACTGAAAATCAATTTCATAAGAAAAAAATTATTGCATCTTATATGAATTTACGAAGGGAGGGTGGCGAAGAGGATAGTAACCAACCAAGGCGAAGAGGACAGCAACCAACCAAAACCCTAAAAAACTGAGAAAAATAAAAAGAAAAGAAAATTAAGCAATAATAATTACACATGACCTAAATAAGCAATAATAAGTAACAGAAAATTAGAGAAAGAAAAAAGAAAAATATATATAAATACATGACTAACCTTAGCAAGATAAAGAGGAGAAAATAACAAATGCAAAGATCTCAGATCCCAGTTGTGCTGTGCGCATAAATCATACCAATATCAAAACAGAGAGATAGAGAGTATTATGAAATCAAAACGGCGCTAGAAGGAGAAGGCCTTTTATGTAACCAAAACTCTAAAAAGACCTTTCTACACGGATTTTTATTATAAATCCGTGTAGCTCTCTCAAGGCTTTCTACACTGTTATTTAAGCAAATAATCTGTTTACAATAACCCTTCCTACACATATTTTTTATAAAAAATCCGTGTAGCTCTCTAACATTCCTACACTTCTTTTTAATAAAATGTCCGTGTACAATTCCTACCTTTCTACACGGTTTTTTTTTAATAAAAATCCGTGTAGCTCTCTAAACATTACTACACGGATATTTAATGAAAAATCCGTGTACAATTCCTTCATTTCCACATGGTTTTTTTCCCAAACAACTGTACACCGATTTTTAAGTTAATATCCGTGTAGGATTTTTACAGATATTTTGAACATTGGAAAATTCTATTTCATACACGATTTTTTATAAAATAGAGGAAATCGGTGTATAACCCACAGTGTAGGAAGTGTTTTTTTGTAGTAGTGGCAATAGCATTGTGCTTGTTATTAAATATATACTTGTCATGCATGTTAGCATGTAGTGAGTTATTTCTTGTTAAATTAGCATTTTTTTTGTAAATAAGTTAATAAACTACGGTCATAATAACACACTTGATTAATAAGTTTTCTAGTAGTTTAAATAACAATTGGTGTGAAACAAAAAAAAAAAAGTTTCATCATATATTTATATTTTGTTGATTGCATCATTATGCAAATGCCAATTTTGTAGGGACTAATTTTATGGAAAGAAAAATAGAAAAAATGCTAGATAAGAACATTTATGTAATTATTTTGTATGACATAAAACTAGTTATAAAATCTGATTCATCAATTTGTTGAATTTGACCGCTATGCATTTTATTATTTGCAGCATCATGCAGCTCAAAGTTGATGAAAGTTTCCTAGATGGAGACATGACAGCTGTCCATTTATTTAATTAATCTCCCAAAGTGCATCCATCTCTGCTCAGAAATGATAAATTTAATATGGGCCCTGATTTGGGCTGACAACTCTTTGGGCTGGACCACTTTCATTGTAGAAGAGTGAAGAGTGACTAGTTCCCTTCTCTACTATTTCTGTTGCCATCAAATATAGTTGTCATTTCTATGTAGATTTAAATAAGAGTGAATTGTTCTTGTCTCTATTATGCTATAAATCAACGAAGGGGCATCAACAATGCAACGTGTTTTCTTTTATTATATATTTTGAGGAATAGTCAAAATACCAGAGCTCTTACTAAACTTCTAAATTCCAGCAAATTTTTATCTACTTCCAGAAAAAATTCTGGGCGTAACGAAAATAAGAAGAAGAAACTTGATATGAAATATTGAAATTTCATAGAAATCAATCACAAATATGATACCAAATTTGTACGACATAAAAATCAACAAACTGTCTTATCATACAAAATATCCACATAAATAAACTCACAATACACACCATATAAAATATACACCGCATAATACACACCGCATAAAATGACTAGCACCAGCTAGCTGACAAACTCAAAACAATTAAAACAAACTTACAACTCTTAAACATACAACACACCAGAAAAGTACCAGATACAAATAAATAGGACATAGATATTAATAATATTGTATCACCCGGACTTAAATTAGGGTACAATATTTTTTTTTCACTTTTTTCTTTTTTCGTTTTTCATTTTTTGTGGTTTTTTTATATATTTTGCCAAGAACATTTAAAGCAACAAATAAGTTCAACAGTTACACGAAATTATACAATCTTCCAACAATAATTGTACTAGAGAGTGAACACTTAATATCAATGGATACAACAAATTACTTCTAATAGATAATCAAAGGAGATTCTTTTTTTTGCTTTTTTAGTTCTTTTTGTTTTGGTTTTCATTTATTTATTTTTGTGAAAGAAGTGGTGTGGAGAGTTACTTAATTGGAGAAGGTGGGGGGCAGTCGGTGATATGGACAGACAGCAGAGAAGAAAACAAGTCCAGCCTAAAAATAATTTAAACATAATCATAAAAATATTTGTAACAGTAGGCCATGCAAATAGTTAGGATCTTTTGAATAGCTGCAAGCATCTACTGTTGCAGCTATATTTTTTTAATTAGAAAATCATTTTCTTTTGCATGGACTCTTCCTACACTTGCAAATAGCAAGTACTCCCCTTGCAGTTACTGGGAATTCTAGTGTTGGAAATAACGAAAAGAAACTCACACCAGACACCAATTTGGCTATAGAAATGCACAAAATCGACACATGTGCTATGATACCATGACAACTTATGAGAAATAAACTAAATAACACATAACTCCCGTGAAACTCCCTTCCCACCCTTATTTTATTTCAATGGTAAAATTTTAGTTCTTAGCTTTACATGACAGACCATCCTCTCCTTAAATCGGAGGTACATATTTCCTTCTATATTTGAATATATGACAAAAGAAAACATAATAAAAGATAAATCTTCCTCCTAGTATAATAGGTATGTTGTATCAACAAAATTAGGCACACTATTTTTTTTTTTCATTTTTCCTTTTTTCCTTTTTTTTTTCCTTTTCCTTTTTTTCCCTTTTTTTTCTAAAGCTTGCCAAGAACATTTAAAGCAACAAAAAAGTTCGGCAGTAACAGAATATTATACAATCTCCCAACAATAATTGTACAAGAGATAGTGAACACTTAAGATGGATACAACAAATTACTTCTAATATATAATCAATGGAGATTTTTTTTTTCTTTTCTTTTTTTGGTTTTTTTGTTGTTATTTTGGTTTTTCAGTTTTTTTTTTGTTGTGGTTTTATTTTTAATTTTGGAGATGAGGTGGGTTGGAAGGTTGGGGAATTGGAGAAATCAAGTAGGGGGCAGTTGGAGATATGGAGAGACAGCTGAGAAGAAACACAAGAGAGTGAGCAGACGAGTCCAGCCTAAAGATGTTTCCTTTTTTCTGCGTGAGAAACAGAGTTAAGAAGAAAAATGTTAGAGAATCTGTTACTGAAATCGACCAGCACAAAGATTAATTAAAGAATTGGTTCACTTAATACAAGTTGCAAGTTCGGAACAAACACAATCAGACTTAAAATACAGGACAAGGAAGAATAAGTACGGTATACAACAAACCAAAAATCAGAGTATGAAAAAGAAAAAAGGAAAAGAGGACTGGTACACTAGTACCGTTCATGAGTGCAAAACCATACAAGCAGTCCAGCACAAAACCATACCAACAGGAGAATGCCTTGTCTCCTCCTTTAGGTATGGCTTTAATTAGCCAAAATCTGGTCAATTATGCTCCTTAATGTCAAGTACCAAGGTTGTACCAATAAGGTCTTTTTTAATCAGATTTTGTTCCAGATGCCCTTTGAAAGTCCATCAATTTTCCAGTCACAGATAAGCATGAGGAATATAAATGCTTTGGTCATGAACCAAAAGGACAGAGGGGGTCTAAGAACATTTGTTATTAGAAAAATATGCCTTTCCTCTAATGACTGATCAAAATGATGTATCAATCAATAAAGAGAAGATATAAAATGAAAAATACAAGTGGTTTTCTGTGGGGTCTCAAAAGTACCTTACCTTCTGTTGGAAATGTCAAAATAGTCATTCCCTTGCGAAACAAGACCCGGTAAGGGCCACCCTTGTTGATCTTCTCCGTCAGAGTTGGACAGTCTATAATTGTCAGCACACGAAGATTCCTGGGTAGTTTTTCCAATTCCAATTCACATAGGTTTGGACAGCCTTTTAGTATCATATACGAGAGAGATGCAAGATTCTTCAAGTTCTTTGGCAGATGGGTAGCATACCAATAACAAAATGACAATTCGACGAGAGAGGTAAGAGATTGATAAACCTCATCATCTGAGGAATCTCCTCGGTAGCTAAAACTTCCAAGCGTTTTAATGAGGAGATAGATTCATTTGATTGTATCAACTTCAATAGGAACAGGTTGTCAATTCTAACATAATGAAGTTCAAAAGTGTACTTGTCCATGGGAGATGATGTGTTGATCCCAGGGCAGCGTATTACACTTAGATTATGCAGTGTAGTTAATGAATTCAATCCCTCCAAACGACCAACCCATCCGTGTATATGTAGAATCTCAAGACGAGATAGGTTGCCAACATCAAGGGCACAAGTAACATCAACGTTTGAGCATATAAACAATTCTAGCATCTCCAAGGAGGAAGGTAGTGGTTCATTGGATGGGTTCAAATTGAAGCAATATTTTAATTTGAGCACTTTCAAGGAGGTCATGGCTCCAATACCTCCTAAGGAAAGCAGAAAGCAATTTTCAATTGTAAGAGACCAGAAGTTCTTCAATGAATTTAGGACTTCCTTGGGAGGAAGAGAGGTTATTGTTGGAATATTAGATAGTTCCAGTTCACAAAGGGAAACAAGGCACTGTATGCTGGTGGATAATGCATCACTAGTAATGCTACATGATGATATCTTAAGGTAAGTGAGTGAAGATGGTAAAACCAACTTGTACTCCTCATTCTTATTGAACATTGTTTCTATGTAGCAACGCATGCACATAACCCACGCATCCAAAAGTTTATCCTCAGAAGAATCATCATTAACAGGATCAAATTTTATAATCTCTGAAAAAATATTTTGGTATTGTGAACTCGAGTTGCAGATTTCTGGTACAACTTCCAATATTTCTTTCACAAATAGTAAAACTGGCCTCAGATGTGGCCTAAATTTTCGTTCAATTTTTGGCCAGCACACTGTTACTTGCTTCATGCCCTCAAGTTTGGATTGCTTTCTTTCTTCCTTCATCAACAAATCATCCTTAGAGAAAAAAGTAAGGAGTGGGAGATGGTGTATAACTAAATAAGTAAGGTTTGGAGGAAAGGAAGGCATTTCTTTAAGGTTCTTGAGCCCCAATAGTTGAAGACTTCTACAATTGGGAAGTGATTTGTCAATGGATGATATTTTTTCTACTTTATCACAGTTCATTAATGTTAGCGATGCGAGGTGCTCTAGTGGATTTTGACTTAGGATCCAACGTGGTAATCTATCTCCTCCAAATCCTGTAAGTGTGAGAGCACTTATTTTCGGATTAGGTTGCAATTCATCTAGTAATTGAACATGCAGAGTAGAGAGACCTCTAACATTATCTCTGTCTCTTTCATCAGATTTCCACTCAAATTCTACTTTCTTAAGATGCTCTTTATTTTGCATATCGGCCTTTACAGCATCAGCCGTACTCCCAACATTCTCAAGACCTGTAATGCGTATATGACCCTGAAGCTGATTCAAATTTTCTAGTTGGTGTAATTCATGCCCGCATTTCTTCCTTACAACAAATACATGAAGGAATTGGAGGGACGTCAGCCTTCCAACATGAGAAATATGGGACAATGTCTCCTCAGATAATGCCAAACCCCTCAAACTAATGAGCTCGGAAAATTTCTTGGGTATGGATTCATAATTTCTCAGGATAAGTGTTTTGAGGTGGTAAAGTTTGCATATGGAATTAGGAAGTTTCTCAATAGGCCCAGAACCATTATTAAAATAGAGGCAACGGAGATGCTTTAAATTGCCAATAGAATTTGGCAATTCATCACAACACTCGGAAAGATGTAACACCCGCAGTTTTTTCATGTGTTTCAATATCTCTTCTAAAACTTTCATTTCGACAAAACCACCATCATCTTCGACCCAAAAAGTGCGTATATTTTTCAAAAAACAATTTTTTTTTTGTAACTGGTTTATCATGCTTGAGGGCAAACTGATGTGGCGAATGTTTTCGCTTCTACGTAACATGGGGCCTAATTGGGAAGGAATATCTCCCCAATAATCTATTCTGATCAAATCATCACCTTGAACTCGCTCTGCAAGATCATGAAGCAGGTCATGAAGTTGATAGTATCGACATCCTTCTTCATCTACAATTTGTTCTAGGAAAAACCTTGATACGAGCACTTGCAAGTAATTATCACCAATATCGTCCAACCTTTTTTTATTATCATTTGTCCTAATAAAACCTTCTGCCATCCATAAATCAATTAATAGTCTTCTAGGGATTTGGAAGCCTTTTGGAAATAAGCTACAGATTGCAAAACAACGTTGGAGATCCAAGGACAGCTGCTGATAGCTCCAGATCCTCCACTTCATGTTATCTTCCAACCAATCTTTTTTGGTTGTGTCCTCCCAATGACTTAGGTCAAGATTTCCACTCAACTGATGACCTACTAGCTTTGCTGCACCAGGATCTCCTTTTAACTTGACAGCTATTTTTTCACCCATTTTTTCAAATTTCTCTTTTTGCAAATGACAATTGCTAGGCCAAGCATAGTGCATAAAGAAGTCCAAGAATGGACCCTCCTCTATCTCCTCTATATTATAGGTCTCTACTTCCGTAACACCAGGAAGGCCAACATTTTGTGGAGTATCTTTTAATTGGGTTGTTAGTAGAATTCCGCTCCCTAGTAAACAACTACTTAAGCAACCAATGAAATTCACCCATTGGTCAACAAAATCCTGAGTATCATCACTCCAAAAATCATCTAACACAAGTAGAAGTTTCCTAGACTGTAACATGCACCTTAATTCTGTTGAAAGAGCTTCTAGTGATATAAAGGGATGATCATTACTAACACCTTCTTTTGCCTTTATGATTTCTATCATTTTCTTCATAACATCAATGGCCTTAAATTTGCGAGTGGTATGCACCCACACACAAAGATTAAAATGTTCATGTCCACCCATATGTTTATAAACATACTGGGCAAGTGCAGTTTTTCCAACACCAGAACGGCCAATAATGGCAATTATAGGGATAGCTGGCCTAGTGCTCGGTCCACACTCAAAATTTATAGGTTTTTTCGTTAGTAAACGGACTATCTTTTCTTTGTGTTTCTCACGACCGAAAACTCTGAGAGGATGCTCTGAGCCTGTTTCCCTATCATCAGCATCACTACCATTAGCACTTTCGGGGTCCCCTAACAAATCACAGAAAACCCTAGCCTCCGCTGCAATTTCAAGAAGGTTGTCTATACAACGCTTTAGCATTTTTTGCGTAGAGAATACAGATAAGCCAGATTTTAACTTATCCGAAGTAGAATTAATAGACTGGGCTACAGATTTTAACGGTAAACTAATTGGGGTTCCCTTCTCATTCTCTGCCTTTTGTTTTAGTGTTTTTCTATCATCTTTTACCTGTTGCTCAAGATTTTCATACTCCAATATGTCGATTGCTTCCTCAGCCTCATAGTATGCATCCTTGAGCCTTCTGAGCCATTCCACTAGCTTCTCCTTGTTGGTGTTCTTTTCGGCTTTCTCAATTGCCAGCGAGAGGGTAGGAAGTACTGAGGCCTCGAGTTTCTTCTTTCTTTTTTTGACGCTAGTGCCGAGCAGGCCATGCGCTTTGTCGAATAGCATTTTGATCATGGGGGAGGCCACCCACCCTAAGGAGGTGAGTAGAGCCTTCTCAGCCGCCATGGCTGGCCTTCTATTCTTACGGCTTTGAGGAAAGTTGTGTCACTTAGTTTTGGAGAGAGTTGAAGGAAGTTGAGAAAAGTAGAAAGGAATTAATGGATCGATATGAGATGGTAATGTGGGAATTTTGTGGGTGGGTATGGGAAACAAACTTTAATCTGATCGAGTTCAGTGGTTCTTTCTAGCTATGTTCTCTCTTTTTCTTTTATTTTTACATTAAAATTAGAACAATGGTGTTTTGGTGGAAACAGAGAGTTGACGCATGTTGACTGTTGAGAGGAAAGTGGATAGGAATGGTACCACATGAGATAGTAATTAATGTATTAAATTTGGTGGGTGGATAGAGGAAAGGACTTATAATAATCTGAAACTTTTAAAAGTGCGTTCCGGTTTGGAAAAAAATTGAAAAAGAATGCGTTCACATGACTACCACTAATGATTCCATGTGCTGCACGCAAAAATGGACTGCAAAGAACTAATTCATTATTTAAATTGCTTTGGTAAAAATTATAGACTTAAATCTACCTGGCTTCTTTCCTTTTGCCATTTTTCATGCTTAATTTTACTTTTGGTTTGTTGATATATCGTGCTTATACTACCTTGGCCATTTTATTTTAATTCTCATTCCGTGTGTTTCAAACTTGCAACTTCTATTTAGTAAACCAATTCTTCAATTTATTTTTATTCCCATTGATTTTAGTCACAGATTATGGTACATTTTTCTCCAAGAGAAAAGTACAAAAGATTGTCTTTCCCAACAGAAAAATATTTCATTTACAGAAAAATATTTTATTCCAATTATCATCATTTAAGAGTACGAACTGTTAAAACTTTTTTATTCATTTTTTGTACTTCTTCCGTTTACATATTTCAATATGTCGTCTATTATAACAGACATGCCGATGTAATGAGTAAAAGCATGAGAAAGAAAACCTTTAGATATTTTTGTCAGTAATTAATGCTGGTATTGCAATATTTTTTTATAATTCATCTGACAGCGATAATTATTTTCTACTCTACTAATGCTATATATAAGATGCTAATTAATGTTTTCTTCTACACTCTGTTTCTCTTGCAGAAGAAGGGAATAGTTTTTAGGCTGGACATGTTTGCTCACTTTCTTCAATTTTTCCTTTGCTGTCTCTCCATATCTCCAACTGCCTCCATCCCCAATTTCCCAACCATCCATACCATCTCATCCCCAAAATAAAAAAATAAAACCACAACAAAAAAATCTGAAAAACCAAAATAACAAAAAAAAACCAAAAAATAATCTCCTTTGATTATCTATTAGAAGAAATTTGTTGTATCCATCTTAAGTCTTCACTCTCCAGTACAATTATTTCGGGGAGATTGTATAAATTTGTGTAACTGTCGAACTTATTTGATGCTTTTAATGTAATCGGAAAACTATGCAAAAAAACCAAAAAAACGAAAAAAGGAAAAAAAAAAAAACATTTTGTACACTAATTTCTACAAGAGTGGCCCTTACCGGGTCAGGTTTCTTGAAGGAATCACCACTGTCACATTTCAATCAGAAGGTAAGCTAATTTTGATACCCCTCCGTAAACTACTTGTATTTTTTAATTCCTTTATTCTCTTTATTGATGGATACATCATTTTGATCAG
Organism: Carex arenaria; assembly: GCA_964058825.1. Taxonomy (NCBI): domain Eukaryota; kingdom Viridiplantae; phylum Streptophyta; class Magnoliopsida; order Poales; family Cyperaceae; genus Carex; species Carex arenaria. The sequence goes on along the minus strand of CAXKVW010000087.1, from coordinate 288,260 downwards.
ATCTAAATAAATGTATATTGACCCCCTCGATCCTTTTGGTTCACCAAAGCATTTAAATTCTAGTTGTTTTTCCGTGACTGGAAAATCGATAGAGTTTCAATGAGCACCAGGAATGTATCTCATAAAAAGAACTTATTGGTACGACCTTGGTACTTGACATTGAGCATAATTGCCCAGATTTTAGAAAAATCCATAATAACAGAGGAGACAAGGCTTCCTCCTGCAAGTCTGGTTTTGTGCTGGACTGCTTGTATGGTTTTGCACTCATGAACGGTACCAGTGTACCAGTCCTCTTTTCCTTTTTATTTTTCATACTCTGATTTCTGGTTTGTTGGTAACTTGGTATACGGTACTTATTCTTATTTGGCCTTTTTTTTTTTTTTTTTGAAGTTGCTGATTGTGTTTGTTCGAACTTGCAACTTGTATTAAGTAAACCAATTTTTTAATTAATCTTTGTGTGGGTGGATTTCAGTCACAAATTCTCTAACATTATTCTTCTTAACTCTGTTTCTAATGCAGAAGAAAGGAAATATCTTTAGGTTGGACTCGTCTGCTCGCTCTCTTGTGTTTCTTCTTTGCTGTCTCTTCATATCTCCAACTGCCCCCTACTTTCTTCAATTTCCCAACCTTCCAACCCACCACATCCCCAAAATTAAAAATAAAACCACAACAAAAAAAAAAAAACTGAAAAACCAAAATAACAACAAAAAAAGCAAAAAAAGAAAAGAAAAAAAAATCTCCATTGGTTATATATTAGAAGTAATTTGTTGTATCCATCTTAAGTGTTCACTATCTCCTGTACAATTATTGTTGGGAGATTGTATAATATTCTGTTACTACTGAACTTTTTTTGATGCTTTAAATGTTCTTGGCAAGCTTTAGAGAAAAAAGGGAAAAAAAGGAAAAAAATAAAAAATAAAAAATAAAAAATAAAAAAGGAAAAAAAAAAAAAATAGTGTGCCTAATTTTGTTGATATGACATACCTATTATGCTAGCTAGAGGAAGATTTATCTTTTATTATGTTTTCTTTGGTAATATATTCAAATATAGAAGGAAATATGTACGTCCGATTTAAGGAGAGGATGGTCTGTCATGTAAAGTTAAGAACTCAAAATTTACCATTGAAATAAAATAAGGGTGGGAAGGGAGTTTCACGGGAGTTGTGTGTTATTTACTTTATTTCTCATAAGTTGTCATGGTATCATACCACATATGTTGATTATGTGCATTTTTGTAGCCAAATCGGTGTCTGGTGTGAGATTCTCTTCGTTATTTCCACAACTAGAATTCTCAGTAACTGCAAGGGGAGTACTTGCTATTTGCAAGTGTAGGAAGGGTCCATACAAAAGAAAATAGTTTTCTTTTTAAAATAATATGGTTGCAACAGTAGACGCTTGCAAATGATCACACTTGCAACTATTCTAAAGATCCTAACTATTTGCATGGCCTGCCGTTGCAAATATTTTTATGATTATGTTGAAATTAATTTTAGGCTGGGCTTGTTTGCTTCTCTTCTATCTGTCCATATCTCTGACTGCCCCCCACCTTCTCCAATTCCGTAACACTCCACACCACCTCATCCACAAAAATAAATAAATAAAAACCACAACAAAAAAAAAACTAAACAACCAAAATAACAACATGTAAAAAAAAAAAAAGCAAAAAAAAGAATCTCCTTTGATTAACTTTTAGAAATAATTAGTTGTATCCATCGATCTTAAGTGTTCACTCTCCAGTGCAATTATTGTTGGAAGATTGTATAATTTTGTGTAACTGTTGAACTTATTTGTTGCTTTAAATGTTCTTGGCAAAATATATAAAAGAAACCACAAAAAAGGAAAATCGAAAAAAGAAAAAAGTGAAAAAAAATATTGTACCCTAATTTAACTCCGGGTGATACAATATTATTAATGTCTATGTCCTATTTATTTGTATCTGGTATTTTTTTGTGTTTGTTGTATGTTTAAGAGTTGTTAGTTTGTTTTAATTGTTTTGAGTTTATCAACTGGTGCTAGTCATTTTATGCGGATTGTATTTTATATGGTGTGTATTATGCGGTGTGTATTATGAGTTTATTTATGTGGACATTTTGTTGATATTTATGTCGGACAAATTTGATTTGATATTTGTGATTGTTTCTGGTTTTTAAAAGATTATGATGAAAGTATTGATGCTTGTTAAGTAGCTAGCATGCATGGATGTCATTGCAGCTTTACCCTTTATTTTATTTTTATTTTTATGGTCCCATATTAATAAAAAATTTCTGAGGTTATTTGCCCAACTGAACCTTTTTCTTTGAAGTAAATTAAAAATAATTTTCTTTCAAAGTCCTATCATCATATTATTTTTGCTAATTATTATGTGACTTCAATGAAATCCTTACTTTTCTATGAAATTTCATATATTTCATGTCAAGTTTCTTCTTCTTCTTCTTCTTCTTCTTCTTCTTCTTTTCATTAACAAGATTTTATTCAGGAAGTAATTTATTTTATTTTATTTTTATTTTAAGAGTTCTAGTAAGAGCTGTGGTATTTTGACTATTCATCCTAAATAATATATAGAAGGAAAAAACGTGACATTGTTTAAGCTCCTTGCTTGATTTATAACATATATAATAGAGAGGTGAAAACAATTCACTCTTGAATCTACCAATAAATGACAACAGAATTTGATGCCAACATAAATAATGTACTCTTCAATATATCTACAATGAAAGAGGTCCAGCCCAAAGAGTTGTCAGCCCAAATTAAATCTATCATTTCTGAGCAGAGATGGATGTACTCTGGGAGATTAATTAAATAAATGGACAGCTGCTGTCATGTACTCATGTCTCCATCTCGGAAAGATTTATGAACTTTGAGCTAGCATAATCATGATCATGTGCTACAAAATAATAAATTGAAATGAACGGTAAAATTAGGCAATTTGATAAATCAGATTAATACTTTTCGCCTACAACTTGAAATGCAAGAAATAAAAAAAAAAGGCTAGATATTGTATTTTTTTATCCGCAAGGACTTCTTGGTAAAATCCACTCATTGACTACAATCTTCAATCTTATTGGACAACCTTTTGTATCGCATAAATTCCTGCTGACGTATTGTATATTGTGTATATATATATATATATTGAGATATAAAAACAACAGCATTGACTAAAATTTTGACATTTTTTTTATCCTAAAAAAAAGGTTTCGCATTTGAATTTTAAAATAAAGTGGGGGGGGGGTTCTCCAATACCTTTTGTACTCCAATTATATCTCATCACTTTCTTATTTTTGTGTTCAATGTTCAAATAGTGGACTAGAATGGCATAACACAATCCCGATATTAAAATATACTTGGAGATGCATGTTTGATTCCTTTCCTGTTTTGTCGATTTGTATTAACCAGTCGGATTCTTTATAAGATACTGTGTTTAAATAAATAAAAAAACCGTGTTTGATAGATTTTCTGTAACAAAATATGTGTAGTTTCTTCTGTTGCGAGTCGAATGGCCTTAGAATAGTTGACCCATTATACATTGTTGTTAATATCTTTGGAGAGAGATGACTTTTCAATTTATTTTTGTGCATGTGGATTTCAGTCACAAATTCTGCTACATTTTCTCTTGAAAAATAGAAGTATAAGAGTTGTCTTTGCAAACAAAAATTATTTACTTTACTGAAAAACTTGTTTTCCAACATGCAGCATTTCTGAGGAAAAACTTCAAAACTTTTTGATTGATTTTTAAACTGCTGCCTTGCATATTTCAATAAATATATTTTTTCACAGACGCGTCCATATTTTTATGCTATACCGATTTTATAAGGTGCTAATCTTGTTTCACAACCCTGTTTCTCTTGCAGAAGAAAGGAACCGTTTTTAAACTGGACCGTTTGCTCACTCTCTTCAGTTTCTTCTCATGATCTGCTCTCTCTCCATATGACCCCACCTTCTTCAATTCCGCAACCCTTAACACCACCTCATCCACAAAATAAAAATAAAAAAAAAACCACAGCAAAAAATCTGAGAAACCAAAATAACAACAAGAAAACGAAAAGAAGAAAAAAGAATCTCCTTTGATTATCTATTAGAAGTAATGTGTTAGTTGTTTTTATCTTCTGGAACATTGTATAATTTTGTGTAACTGTCGAATGCTTTAACTGTTCTTGACAAATTACAGAAAAAAAACCAAAAAAAAAAAAGAGAGGAGAGAATTAAAAAATGATTTTTTTCTTTACAATAATTTCAGTCCTGATGATACAATATTAATGTGTCTATGTTCTATTTATTTCTATATGGTACTTTTTTGAGTGTTGTATGTTTAACAGTTGGTCTTTTTCATGTGTTTTGAGCTCGTACTAGTCACTTTATACGGTGTGTATCTTATATGGTGTGTATTATGGTTATTTATGTAGACATTTGTATGATAAGACTGCTTATTAATTCTTATACGGGACAAATTTGGTTTGATATATTGTTATTAGTTTCTGATTGCAAAAGATTCTGCAGAATGTATTGTTACTTTTTATAAGTAGCATGGATATCATTGGAATTTTGCCCTTTATTATTTTTTTTATGGTCACATTTTTAATGAAGATTTATGATGTTGTTTGCCTAACTGAACCTTTTTTTTTTTTTAAGGGAATGATTAATTTTCTTTAGAAAGTCCTATAGTCATAACTGAAGTACGGATTGTTTCTTCTTAAAATTCAAATGTTCTCCATACTTTAATTTTGACCGTCCAGATCCTGGATTGATGGACGGATGGACCCTGTTTGCAATTAAAAATTAAGTTCCCACCTACCTGCGGACAGGGGATTCAATTCCGTAAAGGAAATTAAAGATTCTGTTAAAAGTATTGATGCTTGCTAAGTAGCACATATGTAATTGGAATTTCTCCCTTCTATGTTTTCTTATTGTTTTTATGATCACATTTTTAATATTGATTTCTGTGGTTGTTTGCTTTTGTATTTCATGTTAAGCGTCTTCTTTTTATTTTGGTTACGCAAGTTTATCAAAATTAGATAAAAGTTTGTTTTAGGGGTCCTAGTTGGAACTGTGGTATTTTCACTATTTTTCCAAGATAATAAAAGAAAATAAAACGTGATATTGTTTATGCTCCTAGCTTGATTTATAGCATAATAGAGACGGGAACCGTTAATTCTTCAATCTCCAAAGAAATTAATACAAAATTTGATGCCAACAGTAAATAATTCACTATTCAAAAAAGGACCCATAATAAATTTATCATTTCTGAGCAGAGATCGAGGCTACCACAAAGCCTTCCAGATCGTCTCTCCTTCTTCGACATCTTCCTCCAGTGATTCCTCCTGCGGCACATCATCTCAGCGTATTTGCGGTGGTGTTGGCATGCTGGAGAAGGTTCATGAAATTAGTACCTAAAAAAAATAAATGACACATCATCTCAGCGTATTTTATTCCCCACAAAATTAGTCCTTAAAAAAATGGCATTTGTATAATGATTCAATCAACCAAATATATGAAAAGATAAATTTTTGGTTTCACACCAATTGTTATTTAAACTATTTAAAAACCTATAAATCGATTGAGTTATTATGATGAATTTAACAATAAATGACACAGAAATAAATTAAACATTGTCCAGGGATATAGACGCCTTTTGGATATAAGCAACAGATTGCAAAACAACGTTGGAGATCCAGAGACAGCTGCTGATAGCTCCAGATCCTCCACTTCATGTTATCTCCCAACCAATCTTTTTCAGCTGTTTCCTCCCAATGCCTTAGGTCAAGTTTTCCACTCAACAAACGACCCACTAGCTTTGCTGCACCAGGATCTCCTTTTAGCTTGACAGCTATTTTTTGACCTATTTTTTCGAATTCCTCTTTTTGCAAATGACAATTGCTAGGCCAAGCATAGTGCATAAAGAGGTCCAAGAATGGACCCCCCTCTATCTCCTCTATATTATAGGTCTCTACTTCCGTAACACCGGCAATGCCAATCTGTTGTAGAGTATTTTTTAATTGAGTTGTAAGTAGAATTCTGCTCTCTGGTAAACAACTACTTAAGCAACCAATGAATTTCTCCCATTGTTCAACAAAATCCTCAGTATCACTCCAAAAATCATCTAACACAACTAGAAGTTTCTTAGACCCTAACATGCTCCTTAATTCTGTTAAAAGAGCTTCAAGTGATGTAAAGGGATGATCATTTCTAGCGCATTCTTTTGCCTTCATGATTTCTATCATTTTCTTAATAACATCAATGGCCTTAAATTTGCGAGGGACATGCACCCACACACAAAGATTAAAATGTTCATGTTCATCCATATGTTTATAAACAACCTGGGCAAGTGTAGTTTTCCCGGCACCAGAACGGCCTGTGATGGCAATTATAGGGATTGCTGGCCTAGTGCTCGGACCACACTCAAAATTTATTGGTTTTTTCGTTAGTATACCGACTATCTTTTCTTTGTCTTTCTCACGACCAAAAACTCTGACGGGAGGCTCTGAGTCTGTTTCCCTATCAGCATCACTACCATTAGCATTTTGTGGGCCCCCTAACAAATCACAGAAAACCCTGGCCTCCTCTGCAATTTCAATAAGGTTGTCTATACAGCGCTTTAGCATTTTTTGCTTAGAGAATACAGATAAGCCAGATTTTAACTTATCTGAAGCAGAATTTATAGACTGGGCTACAGATTTTAATGGTAAACTAATTGGGGTTCCCTTCTCATTCTCTGCCTTTTGTTTTAGTGTTTTTCTAGCATCTTTTACCTGTTGCTCAAGTTTTTCATAATCCAATAGGTCGATTGCTTCCTCAGCCTCATAGTACGCATCCTTGAGCCTTCTGAGCCAGTCCACTAGCTTTTCCTTGTTGGGGCTCTTTTCGGCTTTCTCAATTGCCAGAGAGAGTGTAGGAAGTACTGAGGCCTCAAGTTTCTTCTTCTTCTTGTTTATGCTAGTGCCGAGCAGGCGATGCGCTTTGTCGAAAAGAATTTTGATCAAGGGGGATGCTACCCACCGTAAGGAGGTGAGTAGAGCCGCCTCAGACATGGCTGGCCTTCTCTTCTTACGAGCTTTAAGGAAAATTGTGTAACTTAGTTTTGGAGAGAGTTGAAGGAAGTTGAGAAATGTAGAAAGGAATTAATGTGGGAAATTTTGTGGGTGTGTAGCAAGTGGAAAAAAGTTTGATCTGATCAAGTTCAATTCATGCTTCTTTCTATGTTCTCACTTTTTCTTTTCTCTATACTTTAAAATTAGAACAACGGTGTTTTGCTGGAAACAGAGAGCTGAGAGTTGACGTATGTTGATAGTAATGTATTAAATTTTGTGGGTGGATAGAGGAAAGGACTTGTAATAATATGAAACTTTTAGAAGTGCGTTCTGCTTTGACAACAAAATAAATTATATCCCTTCACATTAGGAATGGAATTAATGGTTCGAGATTCTGTGGCCAGGCTGTACAACACAGTCTGTGGTAGAGATGAAAACTGAATGTTGTACCGTTGAAGAATGTTAAATCACATTCTTCGCCACTGCATGCATGCTGCACAGGATAATGTAACCTCTCCTACTCCAATTGTAGCACCCTCCTTTTCTCATATCAATTTCAAATTAATAATAATTTATTACTTAATATTGTTTGCTATTTTTCATCAATATACAAAATAGTTTTGTCAATTTTAAAGAAATTTTGGAACTACATATTTTCTGTAAAAATAAACAAAGTGCCAATATCGAACATAGTATGAATATTTAACCAGGTGCCAATATTTTTTATGAAAAAGTTTACTAACTTTGTACAAATCAAAAAGTCATAAATGATTTATACTATACACAAATCATAAATGATGAATATTTATAAACTATAAACAATTGAGGGTATGATGTTCATTTCATTTTTAAAATTAAAAATTAGATAGTGAATTAATTACCGAGGGGGTCATTTATCAATTGGATAGTTCAAGGAAGTAATTGTCAAAACAAAAAATTACAAGCTTGGAGGTCAACTTCACAAATCGAAATTTTTGGGGCCTGCCATAGCACTACCTTTTTTTATTTTTATTTTTTCAACAGAAAAATATGTGTGGACCGAAATTTTTAATTTCTTCTTTCCTAAGTTTCAAATTGTGGCTATTATTTTAATTACATGTTCAATTTGAAATTTCACAATTTAAACATGGTTTTTTAATCGAGCTATTCGAATATATGCTTTAGTACGGATGCAGTTTGTCTAACACTACTACAAAAATGTTAACCATACACAACATATATATCATACATGCATGTAAGAAAATTATATTAGATCTGACCAAACACTACTACAGAAAAATATTTTACCTTCAGACTAAATCGCAATCCGTAATCGGATTCCGGACCAATAGCTATCGTCTCGATAGGAAAGGTATACACATTTGTCATCGGCTCAAACCGATAGTGTTCAGCTCCAATGCCATCGTTAGGAAATTAGGGACAGATGGAAATAATAGTTTTTCGGTTGTTAAATAAGCTATTTAATATAGAACGCCATCATCTGTTAGGTGTTATTACCCGATTGCAAAGCTATCTTACACCATCTGTTTTGTTTGAGTTAGCGTTAGTAGGTTCTAGTTTTTCATCTATTATTATTTTTTACCGTTGGCGATTTATTTATATATATTTTAATTATATACACCACTATACCAGTCATTGATAAAAGTTAAATCACATGCTTCGCTACTGCATGCATGTTGCAAAGGGTAATGTAGCCTGGTTATGTGAGATATGGACTGTAGCCTGTAGTAGTGAATTGACTTGACTACCCACACACTTAGGAGCCCACATGCATGGTGGAGAACTCCATAATTAAAGGTGGAATTGTCTGGAACCCGAATCTCTTCTTTTCAGAGATTTATTCATCTAATTACTTTTTTATTCTGTCAAACTACCAAAATCCAGCTATAATAAGGGTTAAATTTCAAATTGTGTCGTATAAACTTGATTTTTGTTTTTATTCAAAGGAAGAAGAGAAGAGTTGGAATTTTAGTGTCCAGTCCTTGAAAATGAGAAATTCTAATTCAAGACCCTTGCAGATACTGTCCTATTCTTATTTAGTAAATAACGGTTTTTTATTCTTTTTTGAGATAATAATATCTTCTAGACTTATTTTGATTTTGACAATAATTTATTATTTAATTCTCATGGGTAGCCTCATATATGATCCTAGATCTAGCACCTATATTAGCTACTTGTATATTTTGATGAGATTCATTTTTATTTTTTTCTTGGTGTGTATAAATTAAGGCTGAAAATATGTTCATTTTTTTAAAGTCTCAGTTCCATGACTGAAGATCGATCGAAGGATGCAAAACTGGTTCCTGCGAGCCTCATATCTCATCAGAAATGATAAATTTATTATGGGCCCTGATTTCGAGCCGTAGTTTAAATTCAACAGGACCTGATTTGTGTTGGGCCGAATTAAAGAGCACTGAAAACTCTTTTTCTCTGGGCCTTTTTAATTCGTTGCAGATTGAAGAATTGACTTTTTTCTGTTTGCATCAAATTCTAATCAAATCTAACAATTTTTCAATCGGGAAGTAAACCGAATTTTCTTGTCCAAATTAAAAAAAAGAAACAAATTTGATCAAAATTCAAATAGAAATCAAGATCTGTCTTAGAGACACAGCTCTTACTAGAACTCGTAAAATAATTTTTTTTTTTAATTTACTTCCTGAATAAAATCTGGGTAATGAAAAGAAGAAGAAGAAGAAACTTGACATGAAATATTTGAAATTTCATAGAAAAATAAGGATTTCATTGAAGTCACTTAATAATTAGAAAAAATAATATAATAATAGGACTTTGAAAGAAAATTACTTTTTTGCTTTAAAGAAAAAGGTTCAGTTGTGCAAATAACCTCAGAAATTTTTTATTAATTAATATGCGACCATAAAAATGAAAATAAAAAAGGGTAAAGCTGCAATGACATCCATGCATGCTAGCTACTTAACAAGCATCAATACTTTCATTATAATCTTTTAAAAACCAGAAACAATCACAAATATCAAATCAAATTTGTCCGACATAAAAATCAACAAAATGTGTCCACATAAATAAACTCATAATACACACCATATAAAAAACAATCCGCATAAAATGACTTGCACCAGTTGATAAACTCAAAACAATTAAAACAAACTAACAACTCTTAAACATACAACAAACAAAAAAAAAAATATTGTATCACCCGGACTTACATTAGGGTACAATATTTTTTTTCACTTTTTTCTTTTTTCATTTTTCCTTTTTTGTGGTTTTTTTTTATATATTTTGCCAAAAACATTTAAAGCAACAAATAAGTTCAACAGTTACACAAAATTATGCAATCTTCCAACAATAATTGCACTGGAGAGTGAACATTTAAGATCGATGGATACAACAAATTATTTCTAAAAGATAATCAAAGGAGATTCTTTTTTTTTTTGCTTTTTTTGTTGTTCTTTTGGTTTTTTTTTTTTTTTTTGTTGTGGTTTTTATTTATTTATTTTGGTGGATGAGGTGGTGTGGAGTGCTACGGAATTGGAGAAGGTAGGGGGCAGTCAGAGATATGGACAGACAGTAGAGAAGCAAACAACTCCAGCCTAAAAATAATTTCAACATAATCATAAAAATATTTGCAACGGTAGGTCATGCAAATAGTTAGATATTTAGAATAGTTGCAAGTGTGATTATTTGCAAGTGTCTACTGTTGCAACTATATTATTTTAAAAAGAAAACTAATTTTTTTTTTTGTATAGACCCTTCCTACACTTGCAAATAGCAAGTACTCCCCTTGCAGTTACTGAGAATTCTAGTAGTGAAAATAACGAAAAGAATCTCACACCAGACACCGATTTGGCTACAAAAATGCACATAATCAACATATGTGCTATGATACCATGACAACTTATGAGAAATAAAGTAAATAACACACAACTCCCGTGAAACTCCCTTCCCTCCCTTATTTTATTTCAATGGTAAAATTTGAGTTCTTAACTTTACATGACAGACCATCCACTCCTTAAATTGGAGGTACATATTTTCTTCTATATTTGAATATATTACAAAAGAAAACATAATAAAAGATAAATCTTCCTCTAGCTAGCATAATAGGTATGTCGTATCAACAAAATTACGAACACTTTTTTTTTTTTCTTTTTTTCTTTTTTTCCTTTTTTTTCCTTTTCCATTTTTTTCCCTTTTTTTTCTAAAGCTTGCCAATAACATTTAAAGCAACAAAAAAGTTCGGCAGTAACAGTATATTATACAATCTCCCAACAATAATTGTACTAGAGATAGTGAGCACTTAAGATGGATATAACAAATTACTTAATTCTAATATATAATCAATGGAGATTTTTCTTTTCTTTTCTTTTTTTGGTTTTTTGTTTTGTTGTTATTTTGGTTTTTCAGGTTTTTTTTGTTGTGGTTTTATTTTTAATTTTGGGGATGAGGTGGGTTGGGAAATTGGAGAAAGTAGGAGGCAGTTGGAGATATGGAGAGACAGCTGAGAAGAAACACAAGAGAGCGAGCAGACGAGTCCAGCCTAAAGATGTTTCCTTTCTTCTGCGTGAGAAACAGAGTTAAGAAGAAAAATGTTAGAGAATCTGTGACTGAAATCCACCAGCACAAAGATGAATTAAAGAATTGGTTTACTTGTATAAGTTGCAAGTTCGGAACAAACACAATCAGCAACTTCAAAAAAAAAAAGGTCAAATAAGAATAAGTACGGTATACCAACAAACCAGAAATCAAAGTATGAAAAATGAAAAAGGAAAAGAGGACTGGTACACTGGTACCGTTCATGAGTGCAAAACCATACAAGCAGTCCAGCACAAAACCAGACCAGCAGGACGAAGCCTTGTCTCCTCTGTTATTATGGATTTATCTAAAACCTGGTCAATTATGCTCAATGTCAAGTACCAAGGTTGTACCAATAAATTCCTTTTATGAGATTTTATTCCTGGTGCTCATTGAAACTCTATCGATTTTCCAGTCACGGAAAAACAACTAGAATTTAAATGCTTTGGTGAACCAAAAGGATCGAGGGGGTCTACAAACATTTATTTAGATCACTCTAATGACTGACCAAAATGATGTATCCATCAATAAAGAGAATAAACAAATTAAAAAGGGAAAATTAGTTATTTGCCACTCCAAAACTTAGAAATTAGTTATTTGCCACCCTAAAACTTGAAATTAGTTATTTGCCACTCCAAAGTTATTAAATTTAGCTAATTGCCACAATATACACTAAATTCAGATTTTTGATTGAGAAAATTCAACAAATTATAATATTGACCAAAATATCCCTAGTAGATCGCTACAGTAAAACCTCCCACAGTAAAACCTCCCAAACCTCCCTTTCTTTAGGAGGTCAACAAAACCCCTTCTCATTCCCCCTTCCCCAGCTCCAAAATGACCATTGTTATCTCTTCTTCCTCAATGGCTTCCATCGCTAGATTTCTTCACGAAACCAGCACGTTTCATGTGCGCCCCGATCTCTGTCAGATTTCCATGCGCCAGCCCAATCTCAGTTTGTACTGCTATCCTCTCTCTATTTGGTTGGATTTGTTCTGGAACTTTTGTTTTATCAGAATTTTGTTTTTTTTTCTTTTCCTTTTCTATGAGAACATATGAAAGGAATTGAATTTCGGTACCTAATGCAAGGAAAGAAGGAAGTTGTAATCTTGATTTGTCACTTGCTTCATCGATATCTCCAGTTCTCAGGTATATATCAGTTTGCCATTTTAGTAGTTCCCTTTCAATTGAAGAGAAAGTTTGCTAGAATGGTGCACTTCACTTCCTTCATTGAAATCAAGCTTGGTAAATCTTATTTGTGCTAAAACTTGGTCAATTATTTTTCAGAAGCCGTCAAGTTTTGTGCAAGGCTGAGGAAAACATTTCATCAGGAAATATACCAGAGCATGCTCCAAAAAAACTGAGCTTATATGAGAGAAAAAGGAAGAGAGGCGAAGAGAAGAAGAGGCGTGCGTGGCATCCCTTCTGATCGAAGAAGAAGAGAGGCGAAGAGAAATGAGGCAAAGGGAATTAAATATGTTCAATTGAAGAATTGAAGGGTAATATTGGAAATACTAAAATACCTTTTTTTATACACTATTTTTCATAATAATTTAAATCAAAAATCTGAATTTAGTGTATAAATGTGGCAATTAGCTAAATTTACTAACTTTGGAGTGGCAAATAACTAATTTCAAGTTTTGGAGTGGCAAATAACTAATTTCCAAGTTTTGGAGTGGCAAATAAAAAATTTCCCCAATTAAAAAATACAAGAAGTTTACAGAGGGGTCTCAAAATTAGCTTACCTTCTGTTTGAAATGTGACAGTGGTGATTCCTTCATGAAACCTGACCCGGTAAAGGCCACTCCTGTTGAAATTTGTGTACAATATGTTTCTTTTCCTTTTTTTTTTGTTTTTCTTTTTTCCCCCCCCTTTTTTTTCCTTTTTTTTTTTTTTTTTGCATGGTTTTCCAAGAACATGAAAAGCATCAAATAAGTTCAACAGTTACACAAAATTATACAATCTTTCCGCAATAATTGTACTAGAGAGTGAAGACTTAAGATGGATACAACAAATTTCTTCTAATAGATAATCAAAGGAGATTCTTTTTTTCTTTTCTTTTTTTGGTTTTTTTGTTGTTATTTTGGTTTTTCATTTTTTTTTTGTTGGGGTTTTATTTTTTATTTTTATTTTTGTGGATGGGGTGGTATGGGGGATTGGAAAATTGGAGATATGGAGAGACAGCATAGATGAAACTCGAGAGAGTGAGCCTAATAAAAATGGTACCTTCCATCTGCAAAAGAAACAGAGTTTAGAAGAAAAGATTAGCATCTTATTATAGCATTAGCATGGCAGAGAAAATTTATGGCTATCAGATTGATAATATATAAATATTGCAATGCCAGCATTAATTACTAATAACGTAAATGTACCATTGTGTTTGCGGAAATATAAATATATTTAAATATGTAAACGGTTGCAGTACTTCAAAAATGAATAAAAAATGTACCATTGTGGGAAATACAACTTTTATACTTTTTCTTTGGAGAAAAATGTTAGAGAATCTGTGACTGAATCCACCAACACAAAGATGAATTAAAGAATTGGTTTATATAATATAAGTTGCAAGTTCAGAACAAACATAATGTGACTTAAAATAAAAGGTCAAGGAAAAATAAGTACAGTGTACCAACAAACCAGAAATCCGAGTATGAAAAAGGTAAAAAGGTAAAGAGGTCTGGTACAGTGGTACCGTTCATGAGTGCTAAACCATACTAGCAGTCCAGCACAAAACCAGACCAGCAGGAGGGTGCCTCATCTCCTCTGTTAGTTATAGCTTTTGCCAAAATCTAGGCAATTATGTTTCTTAATGTCAAGTACTAAGGTCATGCCAGTATGGTTTTTTTATGTGACTATCAATTTTACAGTCATAGAAAAACAACAGGAATTTAAATGCTTTGGCGAACCAAAATGATAGAGGGCGATGCTAAAAACATTAATTTTAGATAATGATGCCTTCCCTCTAAGGACTGATCAAACTGATGTATCCATCAATAAATAGAAGATAAAAAATTAAAAATACAAGTGGTGTTGAATTTCACAGCACCGATAAGGCCCAAGGCCCAAATACTACTTTTGGATTGTTTAAGAAACTCTATAAATCAAAGTCGTAGTGTGTATAGGTGTACTAGAAATTTGTAGATTTTCTACCATCCATTGCCGCCTTACGAGCAGTATAAATAGAATCAGAGAGTGTATGTGAGGCACAAGTGTGAGTGAGAGAAGATATAAGAGCTTTGTAAAATCCTGTATACTCAATTAAATAAAAGAAATCAAGTTATATAAACTCCTCTCTTATAGCATCCACAATCGAAATAATTTTCAACAACTGGTTAACTGTGGGTCTTAAAAGTAGCATACCTTCTGTTGGAAATGTCAAAATGGTGAGTCATTCGTCAAACCGGACCCGGTAAGGGCCACCCTTGTTGACCTTCTCAGTCAGAGTTGGACAGTTTTTAATTCTCAGCTCACGAAGATTCCTGGGTAGTTCTTCCAATTTCAATTCACATAGGTTTGGACAGCATTCTAGTTCCATATACGAGAGAGATGCAAGATTCTTCAAGTTCTTTGGCAGATGGGTAGCATTGCAGCCACAAAATAACAAATACTTGAGAGAGGTAAGAGATTGAAAAACCTCATCATCTGAGGAATCTTCTTCGAAGTTCAAAATTGCCAAGCGTTTTATTGAGGAGATAGATTCATTTGATAGTATCAACTTCAATAGGAACAGGTTGTCAATCATAGTGTAATGAAGTTCAAATGTGTACTTTTTCATGGGAGATGAGGGATTGATCCCAGGGCATTTCACTACATATAGAGAATGAAGTGCATTTAATGAATTCAATCCCTCCAAACGACCAAACCATCCGCCTATATGCAGCTCCTTAAAATGAGACAGGCTACCAACATCAAGGGCACCAGTAACATCAACGTTTGAGCATGAACACAATTCTAGAGACTCCAAGGAGGAAGGCAGTGGTTCATTAGATGGGTTCAAATTGTAACAATCATCTAATTTGAGCACTTTCAGGGAGGTCACGGCTCCAATACCTCCCAAGGAACTAAGCAGAAGGCAATTGTCAATGGTAAGAGACTTGAGGTTCTTCAATGAATTTAGGACTTCCTTGGGAGGAAGAGAGGTTATTGTCTGAATATTAGATAGTTCCAGTTCACAAAGGGAAACAAGGTATTGTATGCTGGTGGATAATGCATCACTAGTAATGCTACATGATGTTATCTCAAGGTGAGTGAGTGAAGATGGTAAAACAAACTTGGACTCCTCATTTTTATTGAACATTGTTTCAATGTAGCAATGCATGCACATAACCCACGCATCCAAAAGTTGATCCTTAGAATAATCATCATTATCAGGGTCAAATTTTACAATCTCTGAGAAACTATTTCTGTATTGTGAACTCAAGTTGCAGATTTCTTGTGCAACCTCCATTCTTTCTTTGACAAACAGTAAACATGGCCTCAAAGTTGACTCAAATTTTAGTTCTAATTTCATCCAGCACTCTGCTATTTGCTTCACGCCCTCAAGTTTTGATTGCTGTCTTTCTTGCTTCATCAACAAATCATCCTCAGAGATATAAGTAAGCTGTGGGAGATGGCATATAACTAAATAAAAAATGTTTGGAGGAAGGGAAGTCAGTTCTTTAAGGTTCTTGAGCCCCCATAGTTCAAGAAATCTACAATTGGGAAGTGATTTGTCAATGGATGATATTTCTTCTACCTTATCACAGTTCATTAATGTTAGCGATGTGAGATGCTTTAGTGAATTCTGAATTAGGAGCCAATTTGGTAATCTATCTCCTCCAAATCCATTAAGTTTGAGAGAACTTATATTCGGATGGGGTTGCAATGCATCTAGTAATTGAACATGCTGAGTAGAGAGACCTGTAACATCGATGTCTCTTTCATCAGATTTCCACTAAAAGTTTACTCCCACAAGATGCTTTTTATTTTGCATTTTGGCCTTTACAGCATCTGCAGTACTCGCAACATTCTCAAGACCTGTAATGCATATATGACCTCGAAGCTGATTCAAATTTTCTAGTTGGTGTAATTCATGCCCACATTTCTTCCTTACATTGAAATGATCAAGGTATTGGAGGGACATCAACCTTCCAACCTGAGAAATCTGGGACAATGTCTCTGTAACTGTTGCGAAAACCCTCAAACAAATGAGCTCAGAAATTTTCTTGGGTAAGGATTCACAATTTGTCATGAGTACAAGTATTTTGAGGTGGTAAAGTTTGCAAATGGAATTAGGAAGTTTCTTAAGAGGCCCAGAATCATGTACAAAATAGAGTAAACGGAGATGCTTTAAATTGCCAATAGATTTTGGCAATTCATCACAACACTCGGGAAGTTGTAACACCCGCAGTTTTTTCATGTGTTTCAATATCTCTTCTAAAACATTCAATTCGACAAAACCACCATCATCTGTGACACAAAAAGTGCGTATATTTTTCAAAAAACATATTTTTTTTTGTAATTTGTTTATCATGCTTGAGGGCAAACTGATGTGGTGAATGCTTTCGCTTCTACATAACATGGGGTCTAATTGGGAAGGAATCCCTCCCGAATAATATATTCTGATAAGATCATCACCTTGAACCCGCTGTGCAAGATCATGAAGCAGGTCATGAAGTTGATAACATCCTTCTTTTTCTGCAATTTGTTCCAAGAAAAACATTGATACAAGCACTTGCAAGTACTTTTCACCAATATCCTCCAACCTTTCTTCATTATCAGTTGGCCTAATAAAACCTTCTGCCATCCAAAATTCAATTAAAATTTGTCCTTTGATATGGATGCCTTTTGCAAATAAGCTACAGATTGCAAAACAACGTTGGAGATCCAGAGACAGCTGCTGATAGCTCCAGATCCTCCACTTCATGTTATCTCCCAACCAATCTTTTTCAGCTGTTTCCTCCCAATGCCTTAAGTCAAGTTTTCCACTCAATTGACGACTCACTAGCTTTGCTGCACCAGCGTCTCCTTTTAGCTTGACAGCTATTTTTTGACCTATTTCTTTGAATTTCTCTTTTCGCAAATGAGAATTGCTAGGCCAAGCATAGTGCATAAAGAGGTCCAAGAATGGACCCTCCTCTATCTCTTCTATATTATGGGTCTCTACTTCCGTAACACCGGCAATGCCAACCTGTTGTAGAGTATTTTTTAATTGAGTTGTAAGTGGAATTCTGCTCTCTGGTATACAACTATTTAAGCAACCAATGAAATTCTCCCATTGGTAAAAAAAATCCTCAGTATCACTCCAAAAATCATCTAACACCAGTAGAAGTTTCTTAGACCCTAACATGCTCCTTAATTCTATTGAAAGAGCTTCAAGAGATGTAGAGGGATAATCATTACTAAGGCTTTCTTTCCTTTTTATGATTTCTATCATGTTCTTAACCACATCAGTGGACTTAAATTTGCGAGGGACATGCACCAACACACAAAGATTAAATTGATCTTGTACATCCATATGTTTATATACATACTGGGCAAGTGTAGTTTTCCCGACACCAGAACGGCCCGTAATGGCAACTATGGGAATAGCTGCCCTAGTGCTTGGTTCTGGCTCAGAATTTGATAGTTTTTTCGTGAGTAAGCTGACTACGTTTTCTTTATCTTTCTCAAGACCGAAAACTCTGCCGGGAGGCTCAGAGATTGTTTCCCTGTGAGCATCACTAGCACTAAAATTTTCATTGACCTCTAACAAATCACAAAATTCATGGGCCTCCTTTGCAATTTATATGAGATTGCTTATACAACCCTTTAGCTTGATCTTTTGGTGGGAGAAAATAGAGAATCTATGTTTTAACTTTTCCGAAGCAATCTTAAGAGGACGGCGTACGAATTGGGATGATGAACTAATTCGGGTTCCCCTCTCGTTTTTCCCCTTTTGTTCTAGTGTTTTCCTATCATCCTTTACCTTTTGTTTAAGCAGTTCATACTCGAATAGATCGATTGCATCCTCAGCCTCATAGTACGCACCTTTGAGCCTATTGAGCCAATTCAGTAGCTTCTTCTTGTTTGAGCTTTTTTCGGCTTTCTCAATTGCCAAAGATAGGGAAGGAAGTGCTATGTCTGCAAGTATCTTCCTTCTTTCGTTGATGCCAGTGCCGAGATGGTCATGCGCATTGTCAAACAGCATTTTGAACAAGGGGGACGCCAGCCACCCAAAAGGGGGTTAGAGCGGCCGCCGCAGCCACCATGGCTGGCCTTCTCTTCTCTTCGATCTCTTCTTTTCGTCGTACAAGGAAATTAAGTTGAAGAAATTTTAGAAAAGTTCAGAAAAGTGGGAAGAAATGGTACAAAATTAGATGGTATTGTGGGAAATTTGATTGAGTTTGTATGAGGGATATGGACTGCAGCTTGTATGAGGGAACTGACTACTCACGCACTTTGGATCCCATGCCACATGCTAGGGGGACTCCGTAATTAAAGTTGTGTCACTTAGTTTTGGAGAGAGTTGAAGAAAGTTGAGAAAACTAGAAAGGAGTTAATGGTTCTAGATGAGATAGTAATGTGGGAAACAAACTTTGATCTGATCGAGTTCAATGGTTCTTTCTATGTTCTGTCTTTTTCTTTTTCTTTTTTACATTAAAATTAGAACAATGGTGTTTTGGTGGAAACAGAGAGTTGACGCCTGTTGACTGTTAAGAGGAAAGTTGAGGAAAGGGGAAAGGAATGGTACCACAAAGTAAATTAATATGAAACTTTTATAAGTGCGTTCTGCTTTGGCAACAAAGTAAATTAAATTCCTTCACTAACATAGGGAAAGGAATAAATGGTTCGAGATTTCCTGTGGTCAGGCTGTACAGCACAGTATGTGGTAGAGATGAAAACTGAAAGTTGTACCGTTGAAGAATGTTAAGTCACATTGTTGGCCACTGCATATATATATATGCTGCACAGAATAATGTAAGCTCTCCAACTCCAATTATAGGAGGTGGGAATTGACAAACCACCCATCGAACACTACTACAAAAAAACAGTTTGTACACGGATTATAACTGGAGAGCTACACGGATTTGGAAACGTGTGCGATTCTGGGGTGTAGGAAAGTCCACATTTACACACGGATAATTTATACATGTACGATTACACTAATCTTACATGGATTATTAATAAAGAGCCGTTTGGAAAATCAAGAGAGCTACACGGATTTTAACTAAATATCCGTGTAGGAATACTATTCCTACACGGATATTTAGTTAAAATCCGTATAGCTCTCCTCAACAGAATATTAAATAAATAAACCGTGTTCAGTAACCTTCCTACACGGATTTTTAACTAAAAATCCGTGTAGGAAGTTTGCTGAACCGTTTTTTTTTTTTTTTTTTTAGCTAGCCTCCACTTTTGCTAGTCAGTAATTATATATTTCATATTGAATATACATAGTCTTTTGCAAAAATAAATATATAGCATTTTGTATATACATAGCCTTTTGCAAAAATAAATTCATAGCCATTTGCAACATATATATACACATAGCCTTTTGTATATGCAATTCCATGTGATCTAACACATAACATACACTCCTCAAGATCCAATACAAGGCGAAGAGGATAGTAACCAACTAAGGCGAAAATGACAGTAACCAACCAAAACCATACAAAACTGAAAAGAAAAATAAAAGAGAAATAAACAATAATAATTACATATGACCTAAATAAGCAATAATAAGTAACAGAAAATTAGATAAAGAAAAAATATATATATATATATTCATGGCTAACCTTAGCAAGATAGAGAGGAGAAAATAACAACTTCAAATATCTCAGATCCCAGTTGTGCTATGAGCTGAAATCAAAACGGCGTTGGAGGGAAAATGCCTTCTTATATAACCAAAACCCTAAAACTACCTTTCTACACGGATTTTTCACTATAAATCCGTGTAGCTCTCTAGCCTTTCTACACGGTTTTTTTTTTTTTTTTTTTTTAGCTAACCTACACGGATTTTTATTTAAAAATCCGTGTAGGAAGGTTGCTGAACTGTTTTTTTTTTTTTTTTTTTTTTTAGCTAGCCTACACGGATTTTTTAGTAAAAATCCGTGTAGCTCTCTAGCCTTTCTACACTATTATTTAAACAATAATCCGTGTACAATAACCCCTTCCTACACGAATTTTTTAATAAAAATCCGTGTAGCTCTCTCACCATTCCTACACAGATATTTAATGAAATATCCGTGTATAAAAGCTTAATTTCCACACGGACACTGATTTTTAAGTTAATATTCGTGTAGGATTCCTAGAACACTGGAAAAATCTTATTTCATACACGTTTTTTTATAAAATTGAGAAAATCCGTGTATAAGATACAGTGTAGGAAGACGTTTTTTGTAGTAGTGGAATCTCTTCTTTTAAGACAATTATTAGAGTTTGTTAGGTTGTAGCTCAAAAATTACTGTTTACGTGAAAAAAATTTCCCCCTATCAATTCAAAATATTTTCGTTCATGTGCCTATTTCCCTGCTCACTATAGAGCCGAACACACCCTTATTAATTTATCTAATTATTTTTCTCTGTCAAGCTACCGATTTCATTTTTTTTTTCAAATTGTTAATTTATCTAATTGTATGTATTTTCACATGAGAACTCCATCAAAACCATACTTTATGCGTAAGGAAAATAAGAAGAAGAAACTTGATATGAAATATGTCATTGAAGTCACATCATAATTAGAAAAATAATACAATAATATGACTTTGAAAGTCACATCATAATTAGGAAAAATAATACAATAATATGACTTTGAAAGAAAAATTCTTTTGGCTTTAAAGAAAAATATTCAGTTGGTTAAAGTTTTATGAAAATGCAATCATAAAAATAAAAAATAAAATAAAGGGTAAGGCTGCAATGACATCCATGCATGCTACTTAAACTCTTTTACAACCCGAAATAATCACAATATATCAAACCAAATTTGTCCAATATGACCGTCCGATTTGAATTCGAGACAATCCATCCGGAAGTGGAGTGCACATGCACATTCCGAAAGACAGTTTCGAATTCCGAAAGACAATCATCACTTTGCACGAATATTAAAGGATTCAGTGCATCACTTAGAGTCAGATCTAAACATAAATATTATGTTACCTCAGAGAATAGAGACTCCCTGCCCCAGCCTCTTAAATGAAGATATTAGTACCGTTCATTATTTATCGGACGGTTTGGAGCTTCACATTTACTAATTATGCAATGCATGTGCAGTAAATAATATGAAAACATTTCAAAAAAAATTTAAAAATTATTTACATCTTCTATGGCCAAATGATACTTATAATTGTCAATTTTATAGACATTCATCATTATTTGCCTCTTCAAATTTAGTGAATATTTGTTGACCGTTCATTTTCACATGATCAATTGACAGTCGATCTGAAATGAAATGATTTCAAATTTGTTTAGAAATGATCAAGGGAAAACATTAAAAATAATCAAACTAAAAATGCTGAAGTTTTATTGTGTTTAAGCTTTGATCCGATGTGTGGTGTTTATAGCCATTCGATGTTTCAGTATTCTGTCGACTTAATGAATAGGTAAATGAAAATAAAATTTCATCAAACTTTTCTATGATAAAATAAATTCAGTGCTCTTTCATTTCAACGGTTCTGATCGACCAACAGACGATACATTCCCGTGCGTCTTCATTAACTCACAAAGCAAGAGTTCATGTTTCATTAAACATAAACTCTTGCTTCATGAGCTAATGAAGACACATGGGAATGTATCATCCCTTAGTCGATCGGAACCGTTGATTATGTTCACTGTTATCCCTTGATCATTTCATAATAAATTTGGAATCATTTCATTTCAGATCGACCGTCGTTCGCTCACGTGAAAATAAACGGTCCATAAATATTGGCACATATTGAATGGGGCAAATAATGATGAAATTCAATAACATTGATAATCATAAATATAATTTGGCCATAAAAACGTAAAATATTTTTTTAGATTTTTTTTTCATGTTATTTGTTATGCATGCATTGTCTAATTTTGTTTTGTTTTATTTTCATAATATATTTCTCAAAATTCTGTCACTACAAGTGCAATTAAATAAATAAACATAATTATTAATGATATTACAAAATTTACATAATGTAGAAATTATTGTTGGTAAATAAATTTTATCCTAATAAAATACCTTTAAATGAACAAGTGCAATTAATTTTCCTCACTGAGCTTTGAAATTCGGAGCAATTTTGTTAACAAAGCAGTTTTGATTTTATACAACGCATGGTCTGTATAGTTTAAAGAGCATCCAACATATTTAATACACTACTCGAAGTTAAAACTGCAATGTTAATATATGTACTTCAGAAATTTCTTGTTCCCATTGTATTCAGAGAGGATTTTGGGAGCCGCCACTCTTGTACTAATTTTGCCCTAGATATTTTCATTTCCCTCTCTCAAGCCAATATTTTCATTTCCCTCCCTCTTGTCTCCCTCTCTCTCCGAGGGTTTTCAAATCAGTCTCTCTGCCGCTCAGCGTAAATCTGGCTCCCCTCTCTATCTGCCACTCAGCAACTTCAGCCCCTCTCTCCCTCCACTGTTACCTTCGCCGCTCAACGCAACGCCGACCCCCCTCTCTCTTTAGGTCAGTACCGATTTTTCTCTATCGGATTTCTTTTAGATTATCTTCATCTATACAATAGTTTGAATCACCATGATTGTTTTCCATTTTGGCTTATTCTTGATTTCCTGTTATCAGACAGGTACCTGTCCTCTGGTACTAGTCTGAAATCCAAGTACTTATCGGTGCCTTTTGTTTTATGCAATATATGCATATGAAATAGTAGGTTTTTGTGTATTGCAATCATTGTTTGGTTATTTTATTTCATTCCTGAACAAGATCAGTACTCAACATCCTAGATAAAATTTATATTTACCTAGATCATTACAATTGGTACCAGTCTTGAATCCAAGTTTGAGATTTACATCATTTTTTAATGTACGAACAATTATGTGTGCCTGCTGCTATGAACAATTTATGTATTAATCATGTGTTAAGGTTAAACCCTAGGCCAGAGCCATGTCAAATCAATTTAATGAATTAATGTCGAATGTTGTCGGTGATATGCTTTGTTTCAGTCAAGTTGTTTGTAGTCAAGTGTGTTTGCAACACTGGAGTTTGAATGTTGTTGGTAATGTGCTTTGTGAAATTGGAACAGACAAAGCAACACTTGAGTTTGAATTCCTTGAAGAGGGCTAATATTGTTATAGTAATATCTTGGTAAGACATTGTTCTCAATAAAATCTTAAATATACTCTCATGTTCAGCCTTAAAAAAATATACTCTTTTGTTCTCTCTATTAATTTTTGTTTTCATCACAGTTTTTTTGTCAAGATACTGGATACTAAAGTGGCAGTCACTAAAGAAAGTCCTTTGCAGCTGTTGTTTCAAAGATGAAGTTGATCTTATCTGCTGACCACCGTGTCTTTGATGGCCAGACATCAGGTAAGATATAAAAATTCGATTCAAGTCATTCAACGATGGTAAAAAACACAACCTGCTGGGCTCTAGTATCAAAACTCTATAATTGTGTGCTTAAGTACTCTAGCATCAAAACTTTATTACATTCTCATCTTAAGCACTTGACTAAGGAGAAAATAGACATCAGGTCAGTAGGTCTGATGTAGGGCAAAATTGGGATGGATTGGCCTCTAGCAGATCAAATCTTTGTTGTGTTCTTCACTCTTACCTACATGTGATTGGACAGATTTTGCAAGATAAGTTTAATCTTTATATATTTATTTCATTCTAGTAAAACTTGGCAGCATAACTACTTGATGTGCGTTATTCTTGTAAGATAAGTGGTATAAATAACATTGCATTATTTGTTTACTTAATTTTATTTCCAACAAAAAATAATGCAACAGAAGTTGACAGCTGGGAAGCTTAGGGTCCACCACTATTACTATTGAAATTTTCTATAATACAAGGATGTAATTTTTTTTATTTTCATGTAATGAGCAGCTGCATAAAAATAATTACCTGTAGGTGTATATATGCATGAAAGAAATCATAATTTCTAAATAAAACTTGTTCTTTTTCAGTAAATATGAAGAGACATGCGCTCCTCGTGTGTAGGAGTTATGTTTCCTCACTTGCAATTCACAGCAAGATATTTCTCAGGTTATTTATAACTTAGTGCAGTTTATTTTCATTTGAGGTGCTACTTTTAACCTGTCAAACCTTTGTACTGACTATTACTTGCATTGAATTTATCTTTTCAGGAGATTTCTTTGAGCAGCACTAGCCTCCAGGCTAATAAAAATATAATTCTTATGATTTATTTTATTAATATTGTAGGTGACAAACTTGATAATTTCACGTGGATGTTTACTGGACAATTACTCAGATAGAGAACGACATATTTTCTTAACATCAACCTGCTCATCTAGTGTGGGCAAAATCTTCATCTTAGGCATAATAGAGGATCTAAAAGTTGTAGCATATGAATATCCTTGGGGTTAAATTATTTTTTAAATTTGTGTTAATGGTTGCTGGGTATATTTTGGGACAATGTGTTGTAATTTAGTACTGTTATTTGTAATTGGTTTTTGGTATTTTGATACAATGCATGATGATTAAGCTATGTCAATTAATGTTAATTACATGTTTTTTTCTCTATATTTCAATGTATTTGTTAATTTGGTTGAATGGGAATTGGGGAATGTAAATGGGTCAGTACTGGGTTGGTACAGGGAGGATTGTAGAGTGAGGGCATGTTGATATGAAGCCATTTAGGCTTGTTATTACCATGGGTAATCCATGGAATAACAAAAATCATCTTTCCATGCAAATATTTGCTCTTGGAAATACTCAGGTGGGTCCCATGTACTATGTCCTTGGAAATACTTTGAAGGGTCCCACGTACTCTGCCCATGGAAATAAACAGCAAATAAACAGGTGGGCCTTGTGTTCCCTAGCTTTGGAAATACTTGGGTGGGGACCACATACGCTTCCTTGGAAATACTAAGATGGGTCCCACGTTCTCTACCCTTGGAAATACTTTAGACAGTGCCCAACTGTGGAAGTATTTCCATGCATTATTTTTCCATGAGTAAACGCATGGAAATAGTTAGAAATGAGTATTTCCAACGGTGTCCATGGAAATAAGTACTATTTCCAACGAGGGTTGTAGCAACAGTAGTTTTTCCAACAGTAGTTTTTCCAACAGTAGCCGTTGGAAATGACGATTTCAGGGCTTTTTCCAACGGTATGCCCATGGAAAACGCGATTTCCTCCTCTTCCAAAAAACGGATTTTCTAGTAGTGATGACAACATGGGAGTACAAGCAGAATGTAAAATTACAGGAATGAAAGAAAGAAATTAAGAAAATAGCATAGAAGAAGAAAAGAAAACATGTTTTTAATTAACTGGTTCAAGCAATATTTTGGTTACTAGTTCCATGGTATGACTGCCGGGCTTGCCAAATCCATCGCCAATTTGGTAAAAGCGTTGTGCCGTGCGTGGGATATTGAAAGCAACATCATTGATGGACTTCTCAAAAGAAGAATTGCCTACAACTTCACCATTGAGTGATTTCCAGTTTTTCCAAATAAGCTCCTTTATTTCTTGGCGAGCAACAGATTCTGCGACACTTTTTTCATGCATATAACATTGAATGGATTTGTCGGTATCCCCCCTTGCTATCTCATCCTATAATTAGAATTGTGATGAGTAATGCAAGAAAATTGTTTGAAATGCTGTGTATAATACAAGAAGTTGATTTCTTCTTTTTCATGAGATGGTTCAGGATCTTAAATATTGATACCAACCTCATTTCTTAGTCATTTTGAAAGAATAGGAACTAAATCTGGTTGGTTATGTGCCCCCAAATTTTTTTGGGCAACAACATAAAATTCATTATTATTACCTTTTTCTATGCATATTATTTTAATGCACTTACAGTGGATGTTCCTAAGTCGTCATAAAGTCGTAGGTTCATCAATGCATATCGAAAAAAGTCAGGATAACCAGATGAGAACTGCTCTAGATGTTTAACAGTAACATAATCGTTTATACAGTAGGCATTGGAAAGCACTATGTTGCCTGAAACGGAGACCCATGCGTTCTCAAGGTATTCCTCCAATGTTGGTGTATATCCATTGTGGTACCACCTTGCTTCTACTAGGTACGATTTGCATAGATCAATCCACTGCCAAATTGTTTCAAACAATAAATGCACAATAAAACAAGTGATTTTCACCACTGATTCCATGATTAATGGAAGTGTATGTCTCAGTCAACCTTCATTTTCATTGTATTTTTTAATGATTAGATAGTAACCAAATTGTGCAGAAAGAAATAACTTTAAACTGGATTGATTAATTAATTACCGCTCGCCTTAGATATGGGATGACATAAAGCCCTTTTTCTTTTAAGACTTTATTACCCTGATCTTCGACAGTATTAAAGAGAGCTAAAATGCACATCCGAAAGATTTCGGGAAGCTCCACTGTAGCAGTGACATCCCACCTTAAAAAGAAAACTATGATTAATAATTGAAATAGCCTATATATTATTCAGAATGAATCAAAATTACATGTTACACCCGTAAAGCACTTACTGTTCAATGGCGTAAGTAAATACCTCAAGTTCATCCAATGACCCATAAACATCATAGATATCATCAAGTGCTGTAATCAGGTTGTTTGCATGTGCCATTGCCATTCTATAGCTTGAATTCTTTGGCTGATCAGAAGCATAGCCTTCAGCCCACAAGTAGTTCTCAACGACCCTGTCGCGGATAAACGGTAGTTTTTCATAAAGCCCCAAGTCAGTCCACCATCTGGACAAAGGATAAGTGAAAGCAAATTTAATAAAATACATAAAAATAAAGCTTTCTCAAAGTAAAACACCTGAATACTTCGCCTTTTTTTGAATAGCCGTAGAATAAAACAGGGATTAATTTGAATCATGGAAATTAATTAAATGTCATTTCCTTATATTGAATTATTTTATTTATAATATTGGTATGTACCTTGACACTTGTTTTAGTTCTTTCTTGTACAAGTTTTGAATTAAATTAAAATCCAAAACAGACAGTTCCCTCAGTGTAGGTCTGCTATGCTCATCTATCTTGTATTGCTCGATAAACCAGCGATTGTGCAGTCTTTTCAACCTCCAATTCAGAGGGAGCTCCAGTGCATGGGCAACTTGTTCTTTAAGCCTTGAATTATCATACGTAGAGCACTCCAAAAATTTTGTTAGGTGTTTGGTTGTGAAGTGCCTGGCCATCTCCAATACCTCTTCTCCTTCTTTCGCATGAAAAGAAGCCTCGTACAAACTGATCATCTCTTTAATGTTTGATAGATTTGCTTTGCAGTTTCCTTTGTCGTCGAAGTAACTATGGAATATATCTGCTCAAAGATTTTGCTTACTTGTGACATCAGACACATGTTTTCAAATTAAAGTAAATATCAAAAACTGAGGACCAGCATTTAGTCTAGTAAAATTCTTAGGAATAGTCTATTATAATAAGACAAAAAATTTGAATTTCCTATTCTAGCTATTCTAACTCAACCAAACACCAAATAGGATATTCCGAATAGTCTAATCCCAGAAAATAGCCTATTATGAACCCAACCAAACATACCCTAAGGCAATAGTACATTTCGCATAGGAGAATTAGGTTTAAAACCCGACTGAAAATTTCTTAGGAATATTCAACGTTAAAAGGCTTGACTTCCATCTTTGAACTTAAAAAAATATATTTAAAAACCAAAATTATGTAAAACTGATCATATATCCTCTAGTATAAATCAATTTCAATCTTTAAAGTGAAAATGTTATAATTTTATCTATTTTATTTTGGTTGTTGTTGTTGTTGTGTGTGTGTGTGTGTGGGGGGGGGGGGGGGGGGGGGGGGGGTGGGACTACATATTTTGCAATTTTTTTTCTTTTCTTATTTAAATGTTGTGGGAGGGGTGAAGCCTGAGAAAAGGCCAGTTCAGGTTTTAAACTTCCAATCTCCCAAACGAAAGAACATTGATTTTTACCATATAGACAAAAGGCGAGTTCGCCATATTTTGTAACTCTAACAACAACCCATATATATGAGAAAATAACTAACAACAACCCATATATATGAGAAAATAACTAACAACAACTTAATTAATGTGTTTCCAATATTATCTCTATTAAAACTATTAAAAATATGGAGTCCGCCTTCCAAAACTGATAATTCATTTAAAGTTGAATCACTAATTATCGAAGTGAAATATAGAATAGTTGACAACTGAATCTTATCTTAGGAATATATAAAGATACAAAAATATATACCTTCATGTACACTAAATCCATGCATCCTGAACAATCTGAAAAGAAGTGATACTTCATAAAGGTCATCAAGCATTAAAGATGGTGAAATATGATCCATTGATTCATGGATGGTGGTAATCACGCTGTTTATCTCGTCCTTGAAATGATATGCGACTCCGAGCTGTTGCAAGGTATCAACAAGCTCTAATTTATCCCTGAGCAACTCTTCCTTGTATATCATTTGACTCACCTCTTTCTTTAGCTTGCTTACTCTTTCCATGTTTTTACCCTCCTTAATTCATGTTTAAAAACAAAAACAAAGAGAATGTGAGTGTCATTTATATCTAGTTAGCTTATTAATGATTGTACATGTGTGTGTGATGTGTGTATTAAGCTTAAGGTGTTTTCTTTAGATACATCTAATAATTGAACTTCATGAACGGTTTCCATACAGATATGTTTATTTGCTTACATGTTCGTCTCCAGTATCTAATGACTGTATGAAGTTATCATTCCATATGGTCGGTGGATAGTGTCCCGACCGTCGCTCAAGCTCTGGAGACTGTAAACTTGCGTAGATACGGAACCGACATGAAAACGCTCTCATTTGTGTCTGGCGAATGTTAACCGGGATGAAAGATGGAACTGCTAAGCATAGAGCCATTTATGCAAGGAGCTGTAATTAAATTATAGGAGACACTTGTGGTTGTGCATATATTAATTTCAGACTGCTGGACTTCCTCTTCCATTTATAGATATATATAGTCTCTGATCATACTGTATTATGATTTAGGGACAAAAGATTTGATAATGACGGAAGCCATGCACCAAAATGTCATTGATTTCCTTATTAATTTTAAAGTGACTTTTCTCGTACGTAACAACTATCTTACACGTGTTTCTTTCAAATGACTATATATATTAATATATATATATTTAGGTAGAAGACTATATACAAATGGTCTCCATCAGTACGAAATCCATCTTTCTAGATATATACATACTTCCATCTTTCTAAATATATACATAGTATATATATATATATATGTAGAAAGATGGATTTCGTACTGATGGAGTAGTATATATATGTAGAAAGATGGATATCTTACTGATGGACACCATGCACCTACATGTAATTAATTACCTTTTCTTGAAATGACTTTCTCTCCCCAGTTAACATCCGTATTGCATACGGGCACCAGTAATATAAAATAGAAAAATAATAATAAGAATAATTATTAGAATCCTTCCTCTTGAATCTCCGCATTGTCGATCTGCATCAACTTTCCTCTATTGATATACTATGGTTCCCACTGTTTATATGGTTCTCTCTTTTTTTAGTTCTCCAATCGTCTCCGTATCAACTTTTCTCTAATGAAGTAGTGGGAACCCCGTATCCCTATATTAAACTTCTCCAATATATCGTCCCCGCATCAACGTTTCTCTAAAAAAATAGTTCACCTCATAGGTATAAATATTTTAGTGCATAAATATAAATATTTGCAATACTTAATATTAATATTTTTAGATATCATAAAGTGCTATATGTAAAAAAAGCTTGCATGTATATGTATAAATACTTGCATGATGAGTTATAAATCGATGACTAATCCGAATATACTTCATTATATATCTCACTTGAAATAGAAAATTACGTAGATGATGTCCGTGATTTTAGATTCACAAAATTTCACATAGATCATCAGAAGTATGGACGAGATTGAACGGAGAAAAAAAACTCAGCTCTTAAAACATGTAAAGTTTCAATTTCATTCAACTAGCTAGTTCCACAATATTTAGTGAGAAATTCTGGAAATAGTGAGAAATTCTGTACCAAAATAGTGAGAATAGAAATTCTGGAAATCTCTTTTGTAATAGTCTATATTTTAAAGCTTCTAGATATATATTTCTATATCATGTATTATCTAAAGGGATAAGGTTTGCTCCAAATGGCTTTGGACCGGACACCGTCCAAAGTCTCTAAAAATCGTACAATTAAAGTCCGAACAGTTAATCTGAATTGCTCAACATGATTTTCATATTAAAATGTGCTCAGAGACCAAATTTTATATTTTTTGGAAAGTTTTACTATTTTTTTAGATACATACTAAATCATTTTTTTTTACCGTTCAGACACAGTAATTTTGTACGTATCTAAAAAAATAGTAAATTTTTTTCAAAAAATATAAAATTTGATCCCTGAGCACATTTTAATATGAAAATCATGTTTAGCGGTTCAGATAGATTGTTTGGACTTTAATTGTACGATTTTTAGAGACTTTAGAAAATTTGGTCCAAAGCCATTTGGACCAAATTTTATTCCTTATCTGAAATAGTCTAACCGCGCGCCATAGAGTAGCCCAATTTTAGTGGAGTCCGGATCCCCTAATGTAACCCAATTTTTGGGTTTTGAATCTCCGCCATCTATTATATTGAAAGGCTCAGATTCAAAGAGATTTCATCTCCTCCTGCCCCAAAGAAGCTGAAGCGCTGCCCCTTCTTTCTTCTCTTTCTTTTAACTTTTTTCTTTCTTTTGCTCAAGGCGATCCCTGTGAGAGGCTCACAGCATAGACGCATGCACCATTTTTTCTCTCTCTCTCTCGCCTCAGATTGACGTCCGCACAGACGCACAGACTCCGACCCCAACACAGAGCGCCCCCCTCAGCTCCATCCCCGCGCAGATGCCGGCACCCCGCCCTAGCACAGATGCGCCGCGCCCTGTTGTAGCTTTTTTTTTTCGATAAATCCCTCTGTCTCCTGCTTATTTCGTTCTGCTTCACTATAGTGGCTTGTGAGGCTTGAAATCTGAAATATTTGAATTGTGAATTGCTCACTGATATTGCTTGATTGGGGCACGAATTACTTGATGACCTTCAAATTTAGGCTAAATTTTATTTATGGGAGACGTTAGTAATATTGGAGAATTCATTAGATGACTTGAACTCCAAATTCATTGTGGTTCATGGTGCTGGTTAGCTAAATTTTCTTATAACTCTCTTGTGTATCTAAATATTTTGAAATTACAGTTCTATTTGTTGGGCACAATCCTATGGTTTTATTTAATTTAGTTAAGTAGGTGATCAATTGACTTTCTAATCTTGTACATAATGTTTGATGCCCATCCATGTTTCTTTCTCCTTTTCTTCATATAGTTAGGGTGAAGAGAAATTATGGTACCTCAATTCCTCCGTGGCTGTCAGCGCCCAAGATAATTGCACAAGTTTGATTTGTGGCTTAAGCTTTGTTAGATGGAATCTGTTATTGCTTTATTATTTTTTATTCGGTTTTCTTTTCAGCTTTTTCTAGTTTTCTAAATGCATACTGGTAAATGGGTGCAGTTACTGGTATGGCATTGTTTTTTTAGCACAAATGGCTCTAGTTGAGCTTGTATGAAAAGATTTTAATACAGTGAGGGCTAATGCAACTATCTAGCAACAATTGCCATGAATGAAAAAAATATATATATTAATTGTGGTATCTATTTGTTTTCACTAAATTGACCCAATTGTCTTTTGGTGGAAATAACATTTATCTATGCCTTCTGTAAAATTATTTATAATTTTATTTTCAGGGACTGAATTTCATGGGGCGCGAAGTTTAATGCAAGCCTGAGAGACCTCATAGAGGTGGAGGAGAAGGCAACGTACCGGCCCCACCTAGAGAGGCCCAGCAACTGGACAACGTTCAGACAAGAGACGAGTATTAGTTTTGGCTGGAGGATGAATAACTTGTATTAGTTTTGGCTAGTATTAGTTTTGTTCCAATGGAAGGCCTTGTATTAGTTTTGGATGGAGGATAAATAATTTAAAATCAAGTATGCATTTCTTGAGTTTCTGTACTGTGTTATGGGTACCACTGTGCCAGTTGTATATTTAGATGGATCTTTTAAGTCTGCTTTATCAATGAAACAAGTTAATTTTGTCATTTTGGAAACCTTTTACTACACTACAATCTGAGAATATAGTCACTAGGAGAGCTATTATATGCTCCCTATAATAACAATGACACATAATTGAGAGCACAAATTAAATGAGATAATTGCTATTCAAGATACATAATAGGTCTACTAGTATCATGTCCGTGCGTTGCAACGGGAACATATTATAAGATTGAATAGAATATGAAGAGATCTTTTTGTTTGACATCCACACAAAATTAAGAAAATATATATTTAAATGAATATTAATGACAAATAAAAAAAATGAAAATTCAAATAAAAATAACAATAAAAGAAACAATAGATCAAATATAACATGAATTTTTTTTCGTAAAAAATCATTGCTAGTGTAATCCTGTTCGATGTAGTCTAACATTTATGGAAATAAACAAACAAAATATGAAAATTAGATTATAATTCCTCAAATTGTAAATATATAATAAAATAATAAAATTAGAAATGTTAAATTAATATGGTTCATACCTTATTTCATCAATTCGCAAAGATATAGTAACTCTAATAAAAATTATTTTTCCCCTTGACACAATGAATATGATATATTAGAAAAAAAAATTCTCTACAGATTCGGAAAGATTGAATAATTTTTATTTTCATTGTCGAAAATATACAGGAAGAGGAGAATGAAACATACAAATTGAAGAAATAAAAAATAAATTAATTACAGGAATCAGAAATGAAGAACGCTATATTGAAAGCAAGAATTCTATTATTGAGAGTTAACAATTTGTTTCTCTCTTTTTTACCAACTTTGCCCTCAATAAATTTTTCTTCCAATCTTTATTTGAAATCAAATTACTATAATAAATGAGACATTTGATTTGGAATTGTTTCTCCATTCATTATTCTCAATTAAATTGTAATTTCTTTGAATTGCAACCTGAAAATCGAGACAAGCTCAAATCTGACTATATGTCGTCACATATATTTACCAAATAAGTACCAGAGAGAGTCTCTTGCCATGTTATTTACAAAAAAAAATCAAATACTTAACAGAACAAATGACAAATCTTGTATATATATGAAAATTATAAATAAGAAGTACAATTATTTTTTACTTTTATCTATATGTTCATGATTACAATATAAACCAAGTTACTTTATCTTATTAAAGATTAATATTTTAGCACAAAATACAATAAATGATTTTACCAAAATGAAACTATCTATTTTAATTCATAAATAAAATACTTAGAAAAATACAAAATGTTTATTAAATTTTAAATATTAGTTAATGACTCAATTAAAAAGGATCTAAATTTTAACATGTTATATTTTTCATAATTATAATTGCCCGTTGGATCAAATAAAGATGAATTTGTTATACCAATATTTTTTGACCAATTCAATGAATTACCCCCATCAATTAATTATTAAAAAAATTATTTCTAACTGTTCTAAATTTTTATCAATTTAGAGTTGCGAAATTCTATACTTTCTTATTCCAATCTATGTAGAATGAGCAACTTTGTTATGCATGAATTATTTAAATAAAAAAAAATTTAGGCATGAATTTTCCTTCCATAATTGATAGCAGAAATTAATTAGAAACAAAATAAGAAAGTATTTATAGCATTTTCTATCAGAGATAGCTTTAAGGAGAAATAAAGAAATAAATCGCTAGAATTCATTCAATTTTAATTGTAACAAACTATATAGTAGTATGTGTGGCGAATATGATTTTAGCTAAAGTTAGACTTATACATATAAAATATATGTATTTAATCAAAAGATGACAGATTATGTGATTGAAGGGCTGATATTAAATCTAAAAATTTATCCTTCAATCTCAGCCATTGGCGGATCAGGACAACTATGTGCATTATATAAGAATGGAGATATTAGAACCATACCTCTTCACAAAAAAAGAGCATATAAGCATATATACCAAAAAAGAGCAATCTAAGTTCTATACAAAAAGAGAGCTCTATCTATCAAAAATACACAAGTAATTTTGTAATATTTTCCTTGCTATAATCTATATCAACTTCATTCATTCAAGGGCTTCATAAGTTTTGTAGAAGATGAATGGCCATTTTCTTCATCTACAATTATGTCCTGCATAAAATAATTAAGACATTTTAATTTAAAAGAATGATCAATGACATAAAACACCCATAGTAATATTTAATTTTCAACTGAACCAAAAAACAGCATATAACCAATTGGAAATATAGTAATACTTTGAGAAAAGAGTTAGCATACCTCATGACTAAAAGTTGTAGTTTCCGAAGGATAAAAGGGTAAAGGTAGGAAATTACTTGTATCAGCCTAGAACAATAAATTTCATGCATCAACCTACAGAAATATGCTTTTTTAGGAAAGATAAAAGGGTAATATGTTGTACTCACCTCCAAAAGATTTGTGAAACTAGTATTAATTTTATATTTTTGTTCTTCTTTAGGCAACCTTCCACATTCATCTCCTCTAACTGAATTAGGAGTTGATTCTAGTACATCCACTGCCTATATAAAATGTGAAGTGTTAATATGAGAAATTAATACGATTAGTAATAAACTACAAATGGACAGCTCCAATATAAAATAGATGTTGTCAGTAGCATCAGTTTTTAATAGATATTGTCAACTATTAAAATCAAAGGAAACACAATGGAATGAAAAACTGATGCTACTGACAACATCTATTTAGCCTAATGAGTTCAAGTCATCTAATGAATTCTCCAATATTACTAACGTCTCCCATAAATAAAATTTAGCCTAAATTTGAAGGTCATCAAGCAATTCGTGCCCCAATCAAGCAATATCAGTGAGCAATTCACAATTCAAAAATTTCAGATTTCAAGCCTCACAAACCACTATAGTGAAGCAGAACGAAATAAGCAGGAGACAGGGATTTACCGGAAAAAAAGCTACAACGGGGCGCGGCGCGTCTGTGCTAGGGCGGGGTGCTGGCATCTGCGCGGGGATGGAGCTAAGGGGGGCACTCTGTGTTGGGGTCGGAGTCTGTGCGTCTGTGCGGACGTCAATCTGAGGCGAGAGAGTGAGAGAGTAAAAATGGTGCGTCTGTGCTGTGAGCCTCTCACAGGGATCGCCTTGAGCAAAAGAAAGAAAAAAGTAAAAAGAAAGAGAAGAAAGAAGGGGCAGCGCTGCAGCTTCTTTGGGGCAGGAGGAGATAAAATCTCTTTAAATCTGAGCCTTTCAATACAATAGACGGCGGAGATTCAAAACCCAAAAATTGGGTTACATTAGGGGATCCGGACTCATTTTAGTGCGGATACTGTACCAAATTCTACTAGAATGGTTCGAAAATTGTACCAATTAAAAGTGTCCAATTTGTAACAAAATGGTTCGTAAATTGTACCAAAAGTGCCCAAATTGTTCCAAAGTGGTTCGTAAATGCCAAACTTCCCCAAGTAACCAAATTGTTTAAAGGTATTGGCAAAATATTGCCGAAATTTAATGTCTAATTTGACCAAACCGTAGATTATGACATGTTAGATGACACAGATTATCTGGGATTATGTAATATCTACTGTGGTTTATATTATGAATCGAATGCCATCCAGTACCCTAAAATTCCAAACACCTTTAGAAAAATTGTCGTCATATGTTAACATTAATTCCCTCTATATTGAATTTGGCACTGAAAATATTCAGGTGTGTAGCATATGTGCATGTTCCAAAGGGGAAGAGAACAAAGTTAGAACCTTGTGCAATTAAGTGTATTTTCTTAGGGTACGGAACCAACCATAAAGGGTATAAATGTTACCACCCGGAATCGAAAAAAATATATGTAACAAATGGATTTACGTTCTTAGAAGGAGACTTCTATTTTCCAAAACAACCACAAGAACTTCCTTTTCAGGGAGGAATGAATGATGAATAAGGAAATCTGGTGGGATAATGGTTTCCAAACTGAACCAGAAATTATAGACCAGACGCACACCTAGTAGCAACCAACCCAGCAGTAGCGAACTTCAGAACAACAAACAACCTCACCAGTTCATTTAGACCAAACCGAACCTGTTGTTAGCCCAATGTCACCAGCTCGTGACAGCAGCATCCCAGTTCGGTCAGACCAAACCGAACCTAACAGCCTAGCTCATGAAATCCCAGCTCAGTTAGATCAAGCCTAGGCTGCCAACCTGACTCACTAAACCAGATCTGACAGTGCAGTCCAAGAACAGAATCCGATTAATTTCTGGATAATACTTCCTGTTGGGAAAGAAATGATACAGTTTGGCCAAGGATTACCATGCTCAAGATCTCTAGAGGATGCTCCTGAGGTAAGTTCTCTCAACATTGAACCCATAATACAAAGTCGATGGCCTGTTAGATCGACACGAAATGTACCACCAAAATGGTATAGGGTAGATAGTGAAAAAAAAGGTGAATACCCAATAGCAAATTATACCAGCACTTCTAATTTACCAAACATGGGGAAAACTTTTGCTGAAGAGTTGTGTAAAGTCCAAATACCAAACAATGTTGAGGAAGCCATGATAGACCCGAAATGGGTTGAGGCAATGGAAATAGAAATGAAGGCCCTAGAACAAATCGAAACCTGGAAACTGGTAGAATTGCCAAATGGAAAAAATCTGTAGGGTGTAAATGGGTGTTTTCTGTTAAGTATGATGCGACCGGGAAAATTGAGAGGTACAAAGTAAGGTTAGTAGCCAAATGATATACTCATACATATGGAATTGACTTCCAAGAAATTTTTTCTCCAGTTGCAAAGGTAAACACTGTTCGAGTTTTGTTATCTCTTGCAACTAATCTTGACTGGCCATTACATCAGTTTGATGTAAAAAATGCCTTCCTGTATAGTAACTTGGAAGAAGAAATTTACATGGAGATACCCCCGGATATGAGCATCACGACTCAAAGAAATTAGTGTGTAAACTAGAGAGATCACTATATGGTTCAAAGCAATCTCCGTGAGCATGGTTTGGAAGATATTCCAAGGCAATGAAAAGTTATGATTACACCCAGAGCGATTTTGATCACATGTTATTGTACAAGCATAATCAAGGGAAAGTAACAATTTTAATTATCTATGTCGATGACATGATAATTAATGGTGATGACATGGATGAGATAAAAGATTTAGAAAGAAGACTATATGAAGAATTTGAGATGAAGAACTTAGGAGGTTTGAAGTATTTTCTTGGAATAGAGGTGGCAAGATCGAAGCAAGGTATCTCTCTTTTTCAACGAATGGGAATGGTGGATTGTAAACCAGCTGATACACCAAGCATCCAAAATCTAAAGTTAGAAGAGAACCCGAATGATAAGGCCACCAACAAGGAACAATTACAGAAATTGGTAGGAAAGCTTATCTACTTATCGCATACTAGGACCAGATATTGTGTATGCAGTAAGTGTAGTAAGCCAATTCATGCATGCTCCAAGTGAATGGCATTTGGAGGCTGTGATGAGAATCTTGAGATATCTCAAGAAAAATCCTGGAAAAGCTACACAATTTAGAAAGAATGGACACTTGAAGATCTCAAGTTATATAGACGCAGATTGGGCTGGGAACCTAAATGATAGAAAATCGGCATCTGGTTACTTCACATTTGTGGGAGGAAACCTTGTTACTTGGAGAAGCAGGAAGCAGAGTGTAGTGGCGTTGTCAAGTGTAGAGGCAGAATTTAGGAGAATGTCCAAAGGCCTTTTGCGAACTTTTGTGGCTAAGAAAACTCATGACTGAATTAGGGTATAAACCACAAGAAGAAATGTTACTTTACTGTGACAACAAATCTGCCATCGAAATTGCACATAACCCGGTACAACATGATCGCATAAAGCATGTAGAAGTCGACAGACATTTTATCAAACACAACTTGGAGCAGAAGATTATATCTTTTCCATATGTGAGATCAAAGGAACAACTGGCAGATGTATTAACAAAGGCAGTGTCTACAAGGATATTCGAGCAATTGATTGACAAGTTGGGCATGGCAGATAGGTACATGCCAACTTGAGGGAGAATGTTAAGACAGGTCATTAATGTGACCTTTGGGCTAGCGAATATGGCATGGAAGATTTAGTGCATAAATTATATTTTCCTTACTTTGTTAGTTGATTTGTTTCCTAGTTGTTTGTATAGAAAGATTTATTGTTAAAATAAAAAGAATGGAAAAAGGAATGAAATTTGTATCCAACTAGAGAGCGCATGGGCTGGCTGATAAATATCAGCCCTTGTTCTCTCTGTAAAATGACATATAAGAATATATCAAAAAAAAAAATAACAGGAGGGTTGCTGGGAGTGTTGTGTTTAATTTACAATTTTGAATTATAACTTTGTACAATTAGATCCATCAGCAGTTGACATCCTGGAGCTGCAATGAGAGATAAAGTACATATAATTATGGGGAAATTTTTGAAATGCCACTCTAAAACTTGATATTTGTCAAAATATCACTCAAAAAACAATATTTATCAAAATGCCATTAGAACTCAATGCCTATTTTAATTTTGTCATTATCCATCTTTAATTTCAATTTAAAAATTCTAATCTTTCAAAATGTCCAAACTGTCCTTGTCAGTTTTTTTTTTTTTAGAACCAACTTATCAAATCCCATGTAAATTTATTTTTTCGAATTTCAAATTTTTTCGAATTTCAAATTTTTTTAAATTTCAAATTTTTTCGAATTTCAAATTTTTTCGAATTTCAAATTTTTTCGAATTTCAAATTTTTTCGAATTTCAAATTTTTTTGGAAAATCAAATTTTTCGAATTTCAAATTTTTTTCAAAAATCAAAATTTTTTCGAATTTCAAAATTTTCCAAACTTCAAAATTTTCAAATTTTTCGTGGCAGGGCTCGGACTCCCCAAAAAAATTTGATTTTCCAAAAAAATTTGAAATTTGAAATTCGAAAAAATTTGAAATTTGAAAATTTTGAAATTCGAAAAAATTTGAAATTTAAAAAAATTTGAAATTCGAAAAAATAAATTTACATGGGATTGATAAGTTGGTTCTCAAAAAAAAAAATCTGACAGGGGCAGTTTGGGCATTTTGAAAGATTGAAATTTTTAAATTGAGATTAAAGAGGGATAATGACAAAATTAAAATAGACATTGAGTTTTAATGGCATTTTGACAAATATTATTTTTTGAGTGGTATTTTGACAAATATCAAGTTTTAGAGTGGCATTTCAAAAATTTCTCCTATAATTATATATTCATATAGTTATAACAATTGAGGTTTACATGATATTTATTTTTTTTCTGGAGATAAGATGGACGTTGTGCATAAGGTCCAAGAGGTAGAGGCAGTGAAACATGAGCCATCCCCAAAACAACTAAATCAAATTGGATACAACCTCCCTGTTCCTTTCATTTTACCTCAACTGCATGCTTTGCAAGGACAAAAGCTTGAGGTTTCAACTTCTGCGAGGACACAGAGAATTAAATTATATCCAAGCAAGAAATTAAAATGCAGAAACTGAGCTTAATTACTTAGCCGATAGGCACATCAATAGGAATCATTAATGAACTTTTTATTTCAGAGTAAAAAAAAAAACTAAATCATTAGTATACTATTTAAATAAACTTAAAAAGAAAAAAAAAAAAAGACAGATAAAGAGAGTGGTTCTCTCATACTCTCATAAATAAAGTTAGCCTTAAAACTACTTTAAACGTTAATTATTTCATATAAATCCAGTAGAACATAAATTTCTTAGTATGGATATATGATTGAGCTAATTGAATTTTTTTTTCTAATTCAAAGGAAGAAGAGAAGAGTTGGAATTTTAGTGTCCAATCCTTGAAAAATCGAAATTCTAAATCAAGGCCCTCATGGATACTGTTCCATTCTTGTAAAGTGAATCGCGGCCCTTGATTCTTTTTAGACATAATAATATCTTCTAGGCTAATTTTGATTTTGAAAATAATTTATTATTTAAATTCTCATTGGTAGCCTCATATCTGATCCTAGAGCACCTATAGCAGCTACTTGTATATTTTTATGAGATTCCTTTTTATTTTTTTCTTGGTGAAAATATGTTCAATTTTTAGAAGCCTCAGTTCCCTGACTGAAGGTCGAAGGATGCAAAACTGGTTCCTGCGAGGCTTATATATGATCAGAAATGATAAATTTATTATGGGCCTTGATTTCCAGCCGTAGTTGTGTATTGCCTGGGTCGCTGATTCAACAGGCCCTCATTTGGGTTGGGCCGAATAAAAGAGAACTGACAACTCTTTGCCCTGAACCTCTTTAATTCGTTGCAGATTAAAGAATGACTTATTTCTGTTTGCATCAAATTCTAACCAAATCTATCCATTTTTTAATCGGGAAGGAAACCAAAATTTTCTTGTCCAAATGAAAAAAAAAAAAAACAAATTTGTCCAAAATTAAAATAGAAATCAAGATCTGTCTTAGAGACACAGATAAAAAGAATGCAAGAATTGAGGCACTATTATCTAGATCCAATATTAATTTATGTTCAATCATTTATTTTGTTTCATTATTATGTTAAAATGTCTCATTATTTTCATGTTCAATCATTTATTTTGTTTTAAAAATTCAAATAGTCAATCTGAACTTCTCAACATAACCTCCAGACTAAAATTTATTTGGAAACCAAATTTTATATATTTTTTTTCAGAATTTTACTATTATTAGGTAGGTATAATATTTTTTTTTTTTCAAAATATTGATTTTGAACTTATCTATAAAAAAATGTAAATTTATTTTCAAAAAATAGAGAATTTGGTCTCCAAGTACATTTTAATATGAGGATTGTAATGAGTAGTTCAGATCGACTAATTGAACATTGAACACAGAAATAAGAAAGTGATTGGAGCACAAAAACAACAAGGTATTTTAGATCCCCCCTTGCCCCGCGCCCCTCACTTTATTTTCAAATTCAAATGTGAAACTTTTTGTGGAGGATAAACAAAATGTCAAAATTTTAGTCAATGTTGTTGTTTTTATATCACAATATATACAATATACAATACGTCAGCAGGAATATGATTTAAAAGGTTGTCCAATAACATTGAAGATTGTAGTCAATGAGTGGATTTTACCAACAAATCCTTACGGCTAAAAAATACAATATCTAACTTTTTTTTATATTTTTTTTCTTTTCAAGTTGTAGGCGAAAAGTATTAATCTGATTTATCAAATTGCTTAATTTTACCGTTCATTTCAATTTATTATTTTGTAGCACATCATTATCATGCTCAGTATTGTAAAATGCGGTTCATGCGGCCGCAAATGCATATGCATTCCGATTCCGCATAAAAATTTTCATGCAGTCTCAAATATGCGGTTTCGCATATTCAGCCGTATATTGGGCCGCATATGTCTGCATATTGGGCCGTATATGTCTGCATATTGATCCGCATATGTGCGATTGGGTCGCATATGTCTGCATATTAGTTTGCATATGTGCGATTTTATTGTTTGAATGATTTTAATGGGAATAATATATTGTATGTTTTGAGTGGAAATAAATTAATATATAGTTTAGTCTGCATGAAATTCCACATATATGGCCGTATACCGTATATACAGTATGCAGTGACCTTCTATATGCATGAACAAAACTGTATTTTACAACACTGATCATGTTAGCTGAAAGTTGATAAATCTATCCGCGCGAGATGGAGACATGACAGCTGTCCATTTATTTAATTAATCTCCCAACTAGGGGTGTTCATTGGGTCCGGTTTAATCGGCTTTGGACCGAACCGAATTAGATCGGTTCAAACAGTTCGGTTTTTCCAGTTTATTGGATCGGTTCGGTTGGTTTTTCAAAACCGAATTAAAATTATGGTTCAGTTCGGTTTTAAAATTTTCAAAACCGAAGATACTGAACCGACCGAAGTTTATTTTCTTATCACCTGCGTTCAGGTCCCACTTAAACGATAGTCACTATACATCTCTCCCAGACTCTCACCCATGAGTCCATAACCCTAGATCTAATCCACGCCAACCCTAGCCGCACTCAATAACCTGTTCTTCTTCCCCGCCGTACACCACCTATCCCATCCTCTCTGGCTATGCCGCGCACGCGACAGTGGCACGCCTCCACTCCACTGTCTAATTGCCGAACTCCTCTCTGACGGTTTCACCCACCCTATCAAATCGCAGGACTACGATGTCCTCTCTCGCACGGAGTCTGGCCGCTTCTTCAACAACTCAAACTTTCGTATAAGATAAATTTTAATCTCTCTCAAGTCTCAATCTCTCTTTACTCTCTCTCAATCTTTGAGTTTTCTTGAAGAAACTTGATACCAATAATTTCTGATTTTTCTTCCCTTTTTGCGTTGCTCTCTTAGTATTGGTAAGAATTCAAATTAGGTTTGAAATTATTTATTCTCTTGTCTCTTCTCCCTGTTATGGTTTCAAATTAGGTTTGAAATTCCCTAAACTTACACTGCCTCAATGATTAGACGAAGTATTTGACTGGCAACAAGAAAAATATGGGCATTGTTTTTGGAATTCATTAATGCATATTCACAATGCATATAAATAGAAGTTGCCTCCCTGTTATGGTTTCGTAAGTCTGATATAAATATAATTTAGGAATAGATTGTTTTTTCATAATGCATATAAATAGAAGTTGTAAGAAAAAAAAAATTCAAAATCAAAATTTTATTTACCAGTATAAGTTTTGCTTTTATTCCTTTTTATTGTGTTAATTCTGTTTTATTTATCTCTATTTTTTTTTTATAAAATTATGCTTTAAATTGACTTTCTGACTCCTATTAATCCCATTTTGGATCAAAGATATTTTGTTTTATAAATTAGCACCAGCAGAGCCGCTGGATCTGTCCTTATTCACAAAAAAATTCTAAATGCCATTTCAGAAAAAAAAAAATAGATTTTATCAATTAATTAGGAGCTTTGTATTTGTGACTTTTATCTGACAGAGTATGCTTGAATTTTCTAACTGAGTGTATGCTTTGTGACCTTTGTCAGTGTATGATTTACTGGCTAATGTATGATTTTTCTCTTTTAATGATCAATATGTTATCAATAATGAGAGACAAAGTAACATGTGCCAACCTAATGATCAGAAAGACAAAAGGAGAGAAAGGACTTGAAGTTGCATTAAGTTTATATGTGCATAATTCTAATTGTAATATTTTCCTAAGTTTATACTTTGTGCCAATGTTTTCTGATTGTATACTTTCCAACTTATAGATTAAGTGCTAAATGCTAATGTCATTTATTTATCTTCAAAATTGCTTCTCATGTATTGTTTTTTTTATAGATGTCTGAACAAGGAACTCAAGCTGAACAAGGGACTCAAGCTGCCCAAATTGTTTGTTATAGTCTGTATTATGTTTGGATAAGATATGTTCAGATATGCAACATTTTTTCATTATGGTTAACTTGATATATTGCTTTGATTTTGCATGGTTAACTTGATATATCCTTTTATTTGGTTCTGTATTATATGGTATATACTAAGGTCTACATTTTTAATAATATGTGGTCTGAACTAAGGACAATTTCTTAAGAAACAATAAGTTAATTGCTTAAAATATTTTTTAAAAAAATGCTTCGGTTCAAACCGAACAAACCGAACAAACCGAAATAAAATTCCGGTTCGGTTCAGTTCGGTTGGCTAGCTAAAACGGTTCGGTTCGGTTGTATTTTTAAAACCGAAATAAAACTTTGGTTTATCTAGTTCGGTTCGGTTTCAACCGAACCGAACCGATGAACACCCCTACTAGTCCCAACGTACATCCATCTCTGCTCAGAAATGATAAATTTAATTTGGGCCCCGATTTGGGCTGACAACTCTTTGGGCTGGACCTCTTTCATTGTAGATATATATTGA
The DNA here is from genome assembly GCA_964058825.1 of Carex arenaria. Taxonomy (NCBI): domain Eukaryota; kingdom Viridiplantae; phylum Streptophyta; class Magnoliopsida; order Poales; family Cyperaceae; genus Carex; species Carex arenaria. The sequence continues at coordinate 243,682 of CAXKVW010000087.1, read as the reverse complement.
ACAGTACATTATTTATGTTGGTAGATCAAGCAAGGAGGTTAAACAATGTCACGTTTTTACCTTCTATTATTTAGGATGAATAGTCAAAATACCACAGCTCTTACTAGAACTCTTAAAATAAAAATAAAATAAAAATTACTTCCTGAATAAAATCTGGGTAATGAAAAGAACAATAAGAAGAAATTTGACATGAAATATTTGAAATTTTTATAGAAAATGAAGGATTTCATTGAAGTCACATAATAATTAGCAAAAATAATATAACAATAGGACTTTGAAAGAAAATTACTTTCTTCTTTAAAGAAAAATGCTCAGTTGGGCAAATAACCTCAGAAATTTGTATTAATATGCGACCATAAAAATAAAAATAAAATAAAGAGTAAAGCTGCAATGACATCCATACATGCTACTTAAGAAGCATCAATACTTTCATCATAATCTTTTTAAAAACTAGAAACAATCACAAATATCAAACCAAATTTGTCCGACAGAAAAATCAACAAAATGTCCACATATATAAACTCACAATACACACCATATAAAATACACACCGCATAAAAATAACTAGCACCAGTTGATAAACTCAAAACAATTAAAACAAACTTACAACTCTTAAACATACAACACACAAAAAAGTACCAGACACAAATAAATAGGACATAGACATTAATAATATTGTATCACCCGGACTTAAATTAGGGTACAATATTTTTTTTATTTTTTTCCTTTTTCTTTTTTTTTGGTTTTTTTTTTTATATAGTTTGCCAAAAACATTTAAAGCAACAAATAAGTTCGACAGTTACACAAAACTAAACAATCTTCCAACAATAATTGCACAAGAGAGTGGACACTTAAGATCGATGGATACCACAAATTATTTCTAATGTATAATCAAAGGAGATTCTTTTTTTGTTTTATCTTTTTTTTGGATTTGTTGTTGTTATTTTGATTTTTTAGTTATTTTTGTTGTGGTTTTTATTTATTTATTTTTGTGGATGAGGTGGTCTGGAGGGTTACGGAATTGGAGAAGGTGGGGGGGCAATCAGAGATATGGACAGACAACAGAGAAGCAAAAAACTATATTATTTTAATTAGAAAATATTTGCAACGGCAAGCCATACAAATAGTTAGAATCTTTAGAATAGTTGCAAGCGTCTACTGTTGCAACTATATTATTTTAATTAGAAAATCATTTTCTTTTGCATGGACCTTTCCTACACTTGCAAATAGCAAGTACTCCCTTTGAAGTTACTAGGAATTCTAGTAGTGGAAATAAAGAAAAGAAACTCACACCAGACACCGATTTGGCTATAGAAATGCACATAATCAACATGTGTGCTATGATACCATGACAAATTATGAGAAATAAAGTAAATAACACACAACTCCCATGAAACTCCCTTCCCACTCTTATTTTATTTCAATGGTAAAATTTGAGTTCTTAGCTTTACATGACAGACAATCCTCTCCTTAAATCAGAGGTACATATTTTCTGAATATATTACAAAAGAAAACATAATAAAAGATAAATCTTCTTCTAGCTAGCATAATAGGTATGTTGTATCAACAAAATTAGGGCACACTATTTCTTTTTTCAAATTTTTTTCTTTTTTTTTCATTTTTTCCCTTTTTTTTCTTTTTTTTTCCTTTTCCTTTTTTTTTCCCTTTTTTTTTCCTAAAGTTTGCAAAGAACATTTCAAGCAACAAAAAAGTTCGGTAGTAACAGAAAATTATACAATCTCCAAACTGTAATTGTACAGGAGATAGTGAACACTTAAGATGGATACAACAAATTACTTCTAATATATAATCAATGGAGATTCTTTTTTTCTTTTCTTTTTTTGGTTTTTTTGTTGTTATTTTGGTTTTTCAGTTTTTTTTTTGTTGTGGTTTTATTTTTAATTTTGGGGATGAGGTGGGTTGGAAGGTTGGGGAATTGGAGAAAGTAGGGAGCAGTTGGAGATATGGAGAGACAGCTGAGAAGAAACTCAAGAGAGCGAGCAGACGAGTCCAGCCTAAACATATTTCCTTTCTTCTGCATGAGAAACAGAGTTAAGAAGAAAAATGTTAGAGAATATGTGACTGAAATCGACCAGCACAAAGATTAATTAAAGAATTGGTTCACTTAATACAAGTTGCAAGTTTGGAACAAACACAATGAGACTTAAAATAAAAGGACAAATAAGAATAAATACGGTATACCAACAAACCAGAAATCAGAGTATGAAAAAGGAAAAGGAAAAGAGGACTGGTACACTGGTACCGTTCATGAGTGCAAAACCATACAAGCAGTCCAGCACAAAACCAGACCAGCAGGAGGATGCCTTGTATCCTCTGTTATTAAGATTTATCTAAAATCTGGGCAATTATGCTCATTGTCAAGTAACAAGGTCGTACCAATAAGTTCTTTCTATGAGATTTTATTCCTGGTGCTCATTGAAACAACTGGAATTTAAATGCTTTGGTGAACCAAAAGGATCAAGGGGGTCAATATACATTTATTTAGATCAATCTAATGACTGATCAAAATGATGTATCCTTCAATAAAGAGAATAAACAAATTAAAATAAAAAATACAAGTAGTTTCAAAGGGGTATCAAAATTAGCATACCTTCTGATTGAAATGTGATAGTGGTGATTCCTTCAAGAAACCTGACTCGGTAAGGGCCACTCTTGTAGAAATTAGTGTACAAAATGTTTTTTTCCTTTTTTTCGTTTTTCTTTTTTTTTGTTTTTCTTTTTTTTTCGTTTTTCTTTTTTCCTTTTTTTCTGGTTTTTTTTGCATAGTTTTCCAATTACATTAACAGCATCAAATAAGTTCGAAAGTTACACAAATTTATACAATCTCTCCCCGCAATAATTGTACTGGAGAGTGAAGACTTAAGACGGATACAACAAATTTCTTCTAATAGATAATCAAAGGAGATTCTTTTTTTGCTTTTCTTTTTTTGGTTTTTTTGTTGTTATTTTGGGTTTTCAGCTTTTTTTGTTGTGGTTTTATTTTTTAAATTTGGGGATAAGATGGTGGGATGGTTGGGGAATTGGAGATGGTGGCAGTTGGAGATATGGAGAGACAGCAAAGGAAAAATTGAAGAAAGTGAGCAAACAAGTCCAGCCTAAAAACTATTCCCTTCTTCTGCAAGAGAAACAGAGTGTAGAAGAAAACATTAGCATCTTATATATAGTATTAGTAAAGTAGAAAAAAATTATGCCTGTCAGATGAATTATACAAAAATATTGCAATACCAGCATTAATTACTGACAAAAATACGTAAAGGTTTTCTTTCTCAGGCTTTTGCTCATTACATCGGCATGTCTGTTATAATAGAAATATTGAAATATGTAAACAGAAGAAGTACAAAAAATGAATAAAAAAGTTTTAACAGTTCATACTCTCAAATGCAGATAGTTGAAAGAAAAGAAATCAATTTAAATAGAAGTGTTTTATCATGGGGTCTCAATATTAGCTTACCTTTTGTTGGAAAAATCTCAATTGGAGATTGGGCAAACGAGTCTATCCTAATAACGATTCCCTTCTTCTGGAGACTGCAAGAGAAACAAAGTTGAGATGAAAAGATTAGCATCTTATAGCATTGGCATAGCAGAGAAAATTTATGGCTATCAGATGGATAATATATAAATATTGCAAAGCCATTATTAATTACTAACAACGTAAATGTATAATTGTGATGCTTTTACTTGTTACATGGGCAAGTTTACAAACAAAGTATATGTATAATTAAATATGTAAACGGAAGTAGTTTACACATGAATCAAAAAGTTTCAAAAGTTATCGCTCCAAAATACTAAAGGTTGGGATATAAGATTTCTGTAAACTAAATAGTTTCTACTGGGAAAGAAAACTCTAATACTTTTTTCTTTACAGAAAAATGTTAGAGAATCTGTGACTGAAAATCCACTGGCACAAAAACGAATTAAAGAATTGGTTTACTGAATACAAGTTGCAAGTTCGGAACAAACACAACGAGACTTAAAATAAAAGACAAGGAAGTATAAGTACGGTATACCAACAAACCAGAAATCAGAGTATGAAAAAGGAAAGAGGAAAAGAGGTCTGGTAAACTGGTACCGTTCATGAGTGCAAAACCATACTAGCAGTCCTGCCCAAAAGCAGACCAGCAGAAGGATGCCATATATCCTCTTTTAGTAAGGGCTTTAATTAGCCAAAATCTGGGTAATTATGCTCCTTAATGTCAAGTACCAAGGTTGTACCAATGACTGATCAAAATGATGTATCGATCAATAAAGAGAAGATTTAAAACTAAAAATATAAGTGGTTTCCTGTGGAGTCTCAAAAGTACCTTACCTTCGGTTGGAAATGTTAAAATGGTTCTTCCATCGTAAACCCGGACCCGGTAAGGGCCACCCTTGTTGACCTTCTCCATCAAAGTTGGACAGTCTTCAATTGCCAGCTCACGAAGATTCCTGGGTAGTTCTTCCAATTCAAATTCACATAGGTTTGGACAGTTTTCTAGTACCATATATGAGACAGATGCAAGATTCTTCAAGCTCGTTGGCAGATTGGTAGCATTGCAACGACAAAATGACAAATGCATGAGAGAGGTAAGAGATTGAAAAACCTCATCATCTGAGGAATCTCCTTGTAATTTAGAAATTGTCAAGCGTTTTATTGAGGAGATAGATTCATTTGATAGTATCAACTTCAATAGGAACAGGTCAACTGCAGCTTCATGAAGTTCAAATGTGTACTTGTCCATGGGAGATGAGGGATCGATCCCAGGGCAGTCCACTACAGAGAGAGAATGAAGTGCATTTAATGAATTCAATCCCTCCAAACGACCAACCCATCCGTCTATAAACAGCTCCTTAAGATGAGACAGGCTACCAACATCAAGGGCACAAGTACCATCAACCTTTGGGCATGCAAGCAATACTAGAGTCTCCAAGAAGGAAGGCAGTGGTTCATTTGATGGGTTCAAATTGAAGCAAAACTTTAATTCAAGCACTTTCAGGGAGGTCACGGCTCCAATACCTCCTAAGGAACTAAGCAGAAAGCATTTTTTAATGGTAAGAAACTTGAGGTTCTTCAATGACTCTAGGACTTCCTTGGGAGGAAGAGAGGTTATTGTCTGAATATTAGATAGTCCCAGTTTACAAAGGGAAACAAGGCATTGTATGCTGGTGGATAATGCATCACTAGTAATGCTACATGATGATATCTTAATGTTAGTGAGTGAAGACGGTAAAACCAACTTGGACTCCTCGTTTTTATTGAACATTGTTTCTATGTAGCAATGCATGCACATAACCCACGCTTCAAAAACTTGATCCTCAGAATAACCATCATTATCAGCGTCAAATTTTCCAATCTCTGACAAACTATTTCGGTATTGTGAACTCGAGTTGCAGATTTCTGGTACAACTTCCAATCTTTCTTTCACAAACCGTAAAATTGGCCTAAAATATGACTGAAATGGTAGTTCAAATTTCAGCCAGCGCTCTGCTATTTGCTTTGCCCCCTCAAGTTTGGATTGCTTTCTTTCTTCCTTCATCAACAAATCATCCTCAGAGAAATAAGTGAGCTGTGGTAGATGGTGTATAACTAAATAAGTAAGGTTTGGAGGAAGGGAAGGCAGTTCTTTAAGGTTCTTGAGCCCCCGTAGTACAAGACTTCTACAATTGGGAAGTGATTTGTCAATGGATGATATTTCTTCTACTTTATCACAGTTCATTAATGTTAGTGACGTGAGATGCTTTAATGAATTCTGAATTAGGAGCCAATTTGGTAATCGATCTCCTCCAAATCCTTCAAGTCTGAGATCACTTATATTCGGATGAGGTTGCAATGCATCTAGTAATTGGACATGCTGAGTAGAGAGACCTCTAACATTATCCGTGTCTCTTTCACAAGGTTTCCACTCAAATGTTACTTCCTCAAGATGCTTTTTATTAAGCATATTGGCCTTTACACCATCAGCTGTACTCCCAACATTCTCAAGACCTGTAATGCATATAGGACCCCGAAGCTGATTCATATTTTCTAGTTGGTGTAATTCATGCCCACGTTTCTTCCTTACAACAAATTCATAAAGGCATTGGAGGGACGTCAACCTACCAACATGAGAAATATGGGAAAATGTCTCCGGAGGTGACGTCAAATTCCTCAAACTAATGAGCTCAGAAAATTCCTTGGGTATGGATTCACAATTTGCCAGGAGTAAAAGTGTTTCGAGGTGGTAAAGTTTGCATATGGAATTAGGAAGTTTCTTAAGACGCCCAGAACGAAACCCAGAACCATGCACCAAATGGAGCATACGAAGATGCTTTAAATTGCCAATAGATTTTGGCAATTCATCACAACACTCTAGTTGTAACACCCGCAGCTTTTTCATGTGTTTCAATATCTCTTCTAAAACTTTCATTTCAACAAAATCACCACCATCTCGGATCCAAAAAGTGCGTACATTTTTCAAAAAACAGAGTTTTTTTGGTAATTGGTTTATCATGCTTGAGGGCAAACTGATGTGGCGAATGTTTTCGCTTCTACGTAACATGGGGTCTAATTGGGAATGAATCTCTCTCGAATAATCTATTCTGATAAGATCATCACCTTGAACCCGCTCTGCAAGATCATGAAGCAGGTCATGAAGTTGATAACATCCTTCTTCTTCTTCTTCAATTTGTTCCAAGAAAAACCTTGATACGAGCACTTGCAAGTACTTTTCACCAATATCCTCCAACCTCTCTTCATTATCAGTTGGCCTAATGAAACCTTCTGCCATCCATAATTCAATTAAATCTCGTCCTGGGATAATGATGCCTTTTGGAAAGAAGCTACAGATTGAAAAACAACGTTGGAGATCCAGAGACAGCTGCTGATAGCTCCATATCCTCCACTTCATGTTATCTCCCAACCAATCTTTTTCAGCTGTTTCCTCCCAATGCCTTAGGTCAAGTTTTCCACTCAATTGACGACCCACTAGCTTTGCCGCACCAGGATCTCCTTTTAGCTTGACAGCTATTTTTTGACCTATTTTTTCGAATTCCTCTTTTTGCAAATGACAATTGCTAGGCCAAGCATAGTGCATAAAGAGGTCCAAGAATGGACCCTCCTCTATCTCCTCTACATTATAGGTCTCTACTTCCGTAACACCGGCAATGCCAACCTGTTGTGGAGTATTTTTTAATTGAGTTGTAAGTAGAATTCTGCTCCCTAGTAAACAACTACTTAAGCAACCAATGAATTTCTCCCATTGTTCAAAAAAATCCTCAGTATCACTCCAAAAATCATCTAACACAAGTAGAACTTTCTTAGACCCTAACATGTTCCTTAATTCTGTTGAAAGAGCTTCAAGTGATGTAGAGGGATAATCATTACTAGCGCATTCTTTTGCCTTTATGATTTCTATCATGTTCTTAATAACATCAATGGCCATAAATTTGCGAGGGACATGCACCCACACACAAAGATGAAAATGCCCCTGGCCATCCATATGTTTATGAACATACTGGGCAAGTGCAGTTTTCCCAACACCAGAACGGCCCGTAATAGCAATTATAGGGAAATCTGGCCTAGTGCTTGGTCCAGGCTTAGAATTTGATGGGTTTTTTGTTAGTAAGCTGACTATGTTTTCTTTATCTATCTCACGACCGAAAACTCTGATGGAAGGATCTGCGATTGTTTCCCTACCACTAGCATTATCTGGAACCTCAAACAAATCACGAAATTCGTGGGCCTCCTTTGCAATTTTTATGAGATTGTTTATACAACCCTTTAGCATGATCTTTTGATCTGTGAAAATAGATAAGCCGTGTTTTAACTTTACCGAAGCAATCTTAAGACGACGGGGTCCAAATTGGGATGGTAAACTAATTCGGGTTCCCCTCTTGTTTTTCCCCTTTTGTTCTAGTGTTTTTCTATCATCCTTTACCTTCTGTTTAAGCAGTTCATACTCGAATAGGTCGATTGCATCCTCAGCCTCATAGTACTCACCTTTGAGCTTATTGAGCCAGATCAGTAGCTTCTCCTTGTTTGAGCTTTTTTCCACTTTCTCAATTGCCAGAGATAGGGAAGGAAGTGATATGTCTGCAAGTATCTTCCTTCTTTCGTCCATGTCGGTGCCGAGATGGTCATATGCTTTGTTGAATAGCTTGTTCATCAAGGGGGAAATCAGCCACCCTAAGGAGGCTAGAACAGCCGCCTCAGCCATGGTTAAACTAAAGTTGGATCACCTTTTTTTTTTTTTTTTTTGGTTTATTATAGATCACTTAATATTGAAACAAGTTTTGGAGAGAGTTGAAGAAAAGTTCAGAAAATTGGAAAGAAAATGGTAGGAAAAGAGATGATAATGTGGGAAATTTTGTGGGTGGTGGGTAGAGCTAGACTAGAGAGGTCAAGCCACACCAATCTCTAGATGTTGAAGTTTTGAAGATTCAAAATATTCATTGAATCAGATCCTTGGCCACCACATACATGCTGCAAAGGATAATCATGTAGGCCCTCCAAGTAGGACTGTAGAACGTAGCCTGTAGGAGGGAATTGAATTGACTATCACACGTTAATGATTTAAGGTTGAAATTATCTATATACCCCTCATATCATGAGGAAGGATCCACTTACACCATTTTTTGGCGACACTGAATTACACCCTACATTTTTAAAGTTCAAATAGTCAATCCAAACCGTTCAACATGATGGATATATTAAAATGTGCTTGCAGATCAAATTTTACAATTTTTTTGAATTTTTTTACTATTTATTAAGATGAGTACAAAAATTCAATGGTCTGAAAATAATGATTTTGAAAAATACTTAATAAATAATAAAAAAAATTCAAAAAAATATAAAATTTGGTCTTCAAGCACATTTTAATATGAAAATCGTGTTGAACGGTTCGGATCGACTGTTTGGACTTTGAAAATTTTAAAAATATAGGGTGTAATTTGCTGTCACCAAAAAGTGGTGTAAGTGGATCCCTCCTCATATATCATATATTTTAATATATATTATGAAAATTTTATGTTATTCAATATAATAATTAAATAAATATTAAGAACTTTAATATTTTTTATATTAAAGCCACACCAATCTCTAGATGTTGACGTGTTGAAGATTGATCATATTCATTGAATCAGATCCTTGGCCATCACATCACATACATGCTGCAAAGGATAATAATGTAGACCCTCCAAGTAGGACTGTAGGAGGGAATTGAATTGACTACCACACGCTTATGATTAAGGATGAAATTATCTATATACCCCTCAAATATCTACGTTTCAGACATTTACTCATCTAATTATTTTTGGAACATCTTTTTAATGTTTTAACATTGGCCATTGAGAACTATATCCTGTATCGTTCACCTTTAATACTGACCAATTCATTTCCAAAAAATTTACAAACCAACTATATCTAAACTTTTGATAGCATGCTCTCGCATGCAGAGAGGGATGTATATATTCGTTGTTCCGGGATTGGGCCTATGTGCATTTGTAACCCCAAAAATAAAATAATTATCTATCAATCGACTAATTGGGCCGCAGGTTGTTGTCTTTTGAGTTCCATTGTGGATACAGATATGGAGCGGATATCAAACATATCAAACAGATATAGATACATGTCTAGATCAGATCGGATATTTATTAAAATAATATAAAAAATATTAAAGTGCATAATATTTATCTAATTATAATATTGAATAACATAAATTTTTCATAATATATATTAAAATATATGATATATGAGGAGGGATCTAAACCGTACATTTTTCATAATTTGCATATTACACCACTTTTTGGTGACACAAAATTACACCTAACATTTTCAAAATTTTCAAAGTCCAAACAGTCGATCTAAACTGTTCAACATGATCTTCATATGAAAAAGGGCTTGGAGACCAAATTTAACATTTTTCAAATTTTTTTTACTATTTATTAAGTATTTTTCGAAATCGTTGTTTTCAGACTATTTGTCACACCCAGAGAAAAATTAAGTATTTTTACTATTTATTAAGTAATTTTAAGAATTCTTATCAAATAAATCAGTATAACAAATATGAAATTTTGAGAAAAATATAATTTTCAGAAATTTTACCGAAAAAAATCAACACAAAGAAATATATATAAAATACATATATCGTACTTTAATTTGGTATTTCAAAATACATGGCGTTACATTCTTCCCCTCTTCGAAAAGAATTTTGTCCTCAAAATTCAAAAACTAAATTGTATTTACTTTTACTCAAAATACATGGCATTATATTTTTCATCTCTTCAAAAAGAATTTTGTCCCCAAAATTCAATTATAAAGTTATAAATATTTTTACTGCGCTTTCGCTGCGCAACTTTGATTAAATTATCATAATATTATTTTCAAAATAATATTAATAAAATTATTGATAAATTATATGAGATATTAACTAGAAGATTTATGAGACCAATACTAAATGAGGATTGAACCAAAGTCAAATGATAGGAGATCTAGATATATATTAATATAGTCGATAATTAACCACTTCAAAGAAATTGACAAATTCAACAAATATTCCACTAGGTGGTGAAGAATTTTCCTGGCTAGATGATTTAATCAAAGAATCCAAGTTAGAAATAATAGTTGATAATAACTTATACATCTCAACGGTTGAGAAATTAATTTGAATTGCTAAGGAAAACTTAATTCAATCAAGGATAACTTAATCGATCTAGAATCAATATTGTACTAGTTTGAATCGGAAGAAGATATAATGAAATTATATACACTTTATCGAATAGGGAAGATATGGCTATCTTTTAAGTCAGTTGACATCATGACTAGTAGGTTTTCAGGACAATCGGGAGTCATGAGGAACACTCTTCCGAATCCAGCCTTTTATTTTATCTTGTATTTTTAAAATATAACTTTTGTATCAGGACATATCGTAAATGTAATGGAAATCATATTATCTAAATTCTAAAGATAAGACCTTAACGTGTTCTCTCTTAGTGGTTATTTATTGATATTGTATGTGCTGGCTCTGATACCAACTTAGTTGTCACACCCTGAGACAACCCGCCACGTATTTATACGTAAGGTGTGTGCACATCACATACATTATCAGTAATAAATACTCATGTAACATATTAAAAATTATACAAAGTCTTCTAACGCCACAAATAATTCAAGTACATAACACACATTTAACATGAGATCAAGACAAACATGGCAAACAAACCGATAATTGCCATGTTAGTTAATATATCCACTTTTAAAGAGAGAATTTAAGTTTAACTAAAGAAATTAAAAATATACTTAAGTCATCTGCTCGTTGACTTCCTGATCCGCATCCCTCCTATTCATGTTTTCCGTCGGCTTCATCATTTCCTGGAACCCACATAAAAGTGGAACGGGTGATAGATCGAACAGTCTCTCAGTACGGGATTTAGTTCCAGTCTCGGAGTTTGTCAAATTCACTTATTAATACAAACAGGATATTAAAATTATATCCTCACATGCTATGAAATATTTAAAACACACACACACACACACTTTAATTATCTTTCAGGTTTTCCGTTTATCCATTTCATTGCCAATCCAGTGCGAAATCCATCCAACACCGGAAGACTGCCAACCTGCTGGGAAATCCATCCAACAACGAGAGGCTTTCTCACTAGACGGAGAATCCACCCTACGCTAGATATTGGCTGTCGCACTAGACGGGGAATCCACCCTACGCTAGATTTTGACCCGTGATGGGAAATCCATCCGACGCCACGTTAACGAGGGGTCTAGTCTAACCTAGACCCAATGTATACATTCCAACATGCGTTCAACACACGTTGGCTCCTTTCCTTTAACTCATCCATTACATTCCACGTTCGTTTCATTTAACACCACACAACGCCATGCTTAACATATCCTACTTACAAGTCTCATGATTGATATGAATAATCCTATTGAATTTCTAAACAAGCCAAAAGGATTGTTCGATTCAACATGCACAATTCCATAAACAAATAAATAAATAAAATGTACACAATATGGTAAGTACAATTTGACAATGTCCAGAAAACCCGTACCTATTGTCGTGGAGTAGTTCGTTGTTGTCTCTATGTTTCTCCTTACTCCGGCACTCAGACCTAGACCATGGTACATGGTTTCTAAATTAATATTTGAGCAAGTTTCTAAATAAAAAAAATATGTTGGTAAAATAATATCTTTTTAAGTTGATGATCTAGATGATTTGTAAAATCCAGAAATATAATCGTTACTTTGAAATAAGACAATTATACAAATTATTTTTCATGAAAAATATAGTTTAATCATTCGTAACTATTTAGAACTAGACTTCTTACAAATAAAATAATAATTATTATAGAATAAACTTTGAAGGTTTTCGATAAAAAAATTATTACCCTTTGATTAAAATAATATATCCAATTCAACAATAAATCTCGGACAATTGAAATCATTATACAAGAGTTTGCTCAAATTAAATTAATAAAAATATAAGAATAAATCAAGTTTCTTGAAACCAGAAATTATTTTACTCAACATAGATCTACTTATCGATCATGAATCTATTATATTCTTTTTACAAAAATCAACCTATTCTAATTCTTATCATATTCTAATCAATCAACAAATAACGTAGTCTTGAGTACCTTAATGCAGAATTTTCAAACCAAAGAGATAGATTCAATCGGTTTCGTAACTGGGGCGGTTTGGTAGTCTCCTTTGATCGATGGCTGTGAAGAAAAGAGGGGAGATGACTTATGAGTTCGGCAAAGAATTGATACGGAGGGATTGAAATTAGGGCACAACGCTTAAATAAAATAAATGGGAATGGTTTCAAATAAAAATAGAGGTGGTTATCATTTATAAAAGGGGCGGGTTTATATCATAGGAATATCAGAGGGTGTCTTCTTTCTTTTCTTTTCTTTTTTAATTATTTTGGCGGTTACCATTGAAATAAATATGAATGAATAGACATAAATATGGTCACCATTATTTTGGCGGTTACTATATTTTTTTACATTGAAAGGCCAATTATAGATTTGTGGCAATTGTCAGATTAACGCATATATATATATATATATATATATATATATAATCCGTGTCTTCCATTTTTCATATCAAATAACTAATTAGACACACAAATTAATAATATTTTTATATATCATACTTAATAAGGCATCAAAAATTTTAAGTTAATTGTTATATTAATCGATAATCAAAATTGTTGATTTTTTTAAAATATTCTTTGATTATATTTTCCAACATAGACACATATAATATATATACTCAATATTACAAATAAAAACTTATAAACAAAAACAATATTGTCCCGAATTTTTTTGAATGTTACACTATTTAATTATTGTACCCATCTTAATAAATAATAAAAAAATTCAAAAAAATGTAAAATTTGATTTGCAAGCACATTTTAATATATTCATCGTGTTGAACGGGTCGCATTGACTATTTTAACTTTAAAAATATAGGGTGTACTCACTGTCACCAAAAAATGGTGTAAGTGGATCCCTCCTCATGATAAATATATCTATTATTTGGATACAGATAATTGAAACGTAAAATCATATCAATATGCATATCCACACAGATATTTAAATATTGGATATTCATATCTAAGTTTTAAAATATGAATCAGATATTATCCACACATTTTTCACCCCTAATCTTAATTCGTTTAGGCAACGTTAAGATGACTAATGAAAAGGCAAATTGTGAAGTGGTCCAATTTTAGTTGAATTACAATTATTTATACTTTACTAAATCCCAAAAACTAATTCAATTTGTTATTTATACCTTTCTATATTTGATCAAGAGTGAGTCTATGGTACTATGCATATCACGGGTTGGTCTATAATACGGATTAATATTTTTATTTTTAAAATTCTAACGATTGATCCGAACCATTCAATATGATTCCCATATGAATATGTACTTACAAACAGAATTTTATATTATTTAGAATTGTTTTACTATTTTTTAAGATAGGCAGAAAATAATTTGATCTAAAAATTTCGGACCATTTAGAAAATAGTAAAAAAATTCTAAAAAATATAAAATTCGGTCTACAAGTACTTATTCATATGAAAATAATATTTGAACGATCCAACTGTTAGGTTGTTGAAAATGAAAATACCCAAAAACTAATTCAATTATTTAGTTATACCTTTCTATAGTTGATAAAGAGCGAGTCTATGGTACTATGCATATAACGGTAGGTCCGTAATATGGATCAATATTTCTTTTTTCAAAATTCTAACGGTTGATATGAACCGTTCAATATGATATTCATACGAATATGTACTTGTACACCGAATTTTAATATTATTTATAATTGTTTTACTATTTTTTAAGATAGGCTGAAAATAACTTGAATTGGAAATTCTGGACCATCCAAAAACAGTGATTTTCTACCTATTTTAGAAAATAGTAAAACAATTCTAAAAAATATAAAATTTAGTCCGCAAGTACACATTCATATGAAAATTATTTTGAACAGTTCATATAAACCGTTAGGATAACGAAAATGAAAATATTGATCCGTATTACAAACCAAATAGTATTTGATATGCATAGTACCATAGACTCATTCGTTGATAAATATTATGTCAAAATTGAACCATGATTCAATAAATAAATTCCATTCAAGGCTACATATCATGTCAACACTACAATAGAATGGAAAGAAAATGGTAGGAAAGGAGATGATAATGTGGGAAATTTTGCGGGTGGTGGGTAGAGACTAGAGAGGTCAACCCACACCAATCTCTAGAAGTTGAACTGTGTTGAAGATTCCACATATTCATTGAATCAGATCGATCCTTGGCCACCACATACATGCTGAAAAGGATAATAATGTAGGCCCTCCAAGTAGGACTGTAGCATGTAGACTGTAGGAGGGAATTGAATTGAATACCACATGTTTATGATTTAAGGGTGAAATTATCTTCTTTTCAGACATTTATTCATCTGATTATTTTTGGAACATCTTTTTAATGTTTAACATTAGTCATTGGGAACTATATCCTGTATCGTTCGCCTTTAATACTGACCAATTCATTTCGAAAAAATTTGCAAACTAACTATATCTACACTTTTGATAGCATGCACTCGCATGCAGAAGGGATGTGTATATTCTTTGTTACGGGATTGGGCCTATGTGCATTTGTAACCCCGAAAATAAAATAATTATCTATCAATCGACTAGGTGCAATATGCAAATTCGGCCGCAAGTTGTTTTCTTTAGATTTCCATTGTGGACACAGATGTGGAGCGGATATCAAATATATCAGATCAGATATTTATTAAAATAATATTAAAAACATATTAAAAATATTAAAGTTCATAATATTTATCTAATTATAATATTGAATAACATAAATTTTTCATAATAAATATTAAAATATATGATATATGAGGAGGGATCCACTTACACCACTTTTTGGTGACACCAAATTACATCCTACATTTTCAAAATTTTCAAAGTCCAAACAGTCGATTCAAACTGTTTAACATGATTTTCATATTAAAATGTGCTCAGAGACCAAATTTTACATTTTTTTTAATTTTGTTTACTATTTATTAAGTATTTTTCAAAATCGTTGTTTTCAGACCATTGAATTTTTGTACTCATCTTAATAAATAGTAAAAAAATTCAAAAAAATATAAAATTTGATCTGGAATCACATTTTAATATATCCATCATGTTTAACTGTTTGTATTGACTATTTGAACTTTAAAAATATAAGGTGTAATTCAGTGTCACCAAAAAATGGTGTAAGTGGATCCCTCCTCATGATATATATATCTACTATATATTCGGATACGGATAATTGAAACGTAAAATCATATTAGTATTTTTATCCACACAGATATTCGAATATCGGATATTCATATCTAAGTTTTCAAATGCGAATCAGATATTATCCATACCATTTTCACCCCTAATCTTAATTTGTTTAGGCAACGTTAAGATGCCTAATGAAAAGGCAAATTGTGAAGTGGTCCAATTTTAGTTGAATTACAATTATTTATACTTTACTAAATCCCAAAAACTAATTCAATTTGTCATTTATACCTTTCTATAGTTGATAAAGAGTGAGTCTATGGTACTATGCATATCACGGGTTGGTCTATAATACGGATTAATATTTTCACTTTTTAATTCTAACGATCGATCTGAACCATTCAATATGATTCCCATATGAATATATACTTACAAACATAATTTTATTTTATTTAGAATTGTTTTACTATTTTTTAAGATAGGCAGAAAATAACTTGATTTGAAAATTCGGGACATTTAGAAAATTGTAAAAAAATATAAAAAATATAAAATTCAATCTACAAGTATATATTCATATGAAAATAATTTTTGAACTGTTCGGATCAACCGTTAGGTTGTTGAAACAAAAATACCCAAAAACTAATTCAATTATTTATTTATACCCTTCAATAGATAGAGAGCGAGTCTATGGTAACTATGCATATCACGGTGGGTTGACTAGAGAGGTCAAGCCACACCAATCTCTAGATGTTGACGTGTTGAAGATTGAACATATTCATTGAATCAGACCCTTGGCCATCACATACATGCTGAAAAGGATAATAATGTAGACCCTCCAAGTAGGACTGTAACATGTAGACTGTAGGAGGGAATTGACTTGAATACCACACGTTTATGATTTAAGGGTGAAAGTATCTATATACCCCTCAAATATCTACGTTTCAGACATTTATTCATCTAATTATTTTTGGAACATCTTTTTAATGTTTAACATTGGCCATTGGGAACTATATCCTGTATCGTTCGCCAATACTGACCAATTCATTTCAAAAAAAATTGCAAACTAACAATATCTACACTTTTGATAGCATGCACTCGCATACAGAAGGGATGTATATATTCTTTGTTACGGGATTGTGCCTATGTGCATTTGTAACCCCAAAAATAAAATAATAATCTATTGATCGACTAGGTGCAATATTCAAATTGGGCAGCAAGTTGTTGTCTTTTGAGTTCCACTGTGGATACAGATATGGAGCGGATATCAAACATATCAGACGAATATAGATACAGGTCTAGATCAGATTGGATATTTATTAAAATAATATAAAAAATATTAAAAATTATGAAAAATATTAAAGTTCATAATATTTATCTAATTATAATATTGAATAACATAAATTCTTCATAATATATATTAAAATATATGATATATGAGGAGGGATCCACTTACACCACTTTTTGGTGACACCAAATTACACCCTACATTTTCAAAATTTTCAAAGTCCAAACAGTCGATCCAAACTGTTCAACATGATCTTCATATTAAAATATGCTTTGAGACCAAATTTTACATTTTTTTTATTTTTTTACTATTTATTAAGTATTTTTCGAAATCGTTGTTTTCAAACCATTGAATTTTTGTTCCCATCTTAATAAATAGTAAAACAATTCAAAAATATGTAAAATTTGATCTGTAAGCACATTTTAATATATCCATCATGTTGAACGGTTTGGATTGACTATTTAAACTTTAAAAATGTAGGGTGTAATTCAGTGTCACCAAAAAATGGTGTGAGTGGATCTCTCCTCATGATATATAAAATCATGTGAGTATTCTTATCCACACAGATATTCAAATATCAGATATTCATATCTAAGTTTTCAAATACAAATCAGATATTATCCATACTGTTTTCACCTCTAATCTTAATTCGTTTAGGCAACGTTAAGATGCCTAATGAAAAGGCAAATTGTGAAGTGGTCCAATTTTAGTTGAATTACAATTATTTATACTTTACTAATTCCCAAAAACAAATTCAATTTGTTATTTATACATTTCTATAGTTGATAAAGAGTGAGTCTATGGTACTATACATATCACGGGTTGGTCTATAATACGGATTAATATTTTTATTTTTAAAATTCTAACGATCGATCTAAACCATTCAATATGATTCTCATATGGATATGTACTTACAGACAAAATTTTATATTATTTAGAATTGTTTTACTATTTTTTAAGATAGGCAAAAAAGGACTTGATCTGAAAATTCCGGACCATTTAGAAAACAGTAAAAAAATTATAAAAAAAATATAAGATTCGGTTTACAAGTACATATTCATATGAAAATAATTTTGCGGGTGGTGGGTAGAGACTAGAGAGGTCAAGCCACACCAATCTCTAGAAGTTGAAGTGTTGAAGATATATTCAACATATTCATTGAATCAGATCCTTGGCCATCACATACATGTTGAAAAGGATAATAATGTAGACCCTCCAAGTAGGACTGTAACATGTAGACTGTAGGAGGGAATTGACTTGAATACCACACGTTTATGATTTAAGGGTCAAATTATATATATACCCCTCAAATATCTATTTTTCAGACATTTATTCATCTGATTATTTTTGGAACATCTTTTTAATGTTTAACATTAGTCATTGGGAACTATATCCTGTATCGTTCGCCTTTAATACTGACCAATTCATTTCCAAAAAATTTACAAACCAACTATATCTAAACTTTTGATAGCATGCACTCGCATGCAGAAGGGATATGTATATTCTTTGTTACGGGATTGGGCCTATGTGCATTTGTAACCCCAAAAATAAAATAATTATCTATCAATTGACTAATTGGGCCGCAGGTTGTTGTCTTTTGAGTTCCATTGTAGATACAGATATGGAGCGGATATCAAACATATCAGACATATATAGATACATGTCTAGATCAGATCGGATATTTATTAAAATAATATGAAAAATATGAAAAAATATTAAAAATATTAAAGTGCATAATATTTATCTAATTATAATATTGAAAAACATAAATTTTTCATAATATATATTAAAATATATGATATATGAGGAGGGATCTAAACCGTACATTTTTCATAATTTGCATATTACACCACTTTTTGGTGACACCAAATTACACCCAGTATTTTCAAAATTTTTAAAGTCCAAACAGTCGATCTAAACCATTCAACATGATCTTCATATGAAAAAGGGCTTGGAGACCAAATTTAACATTTTTAGAAAACAAATTTACTATTTATTATGTATTTTTCAATATCGTTGTTTTCAGACTATTGAATTATTGTACCCATCTTAATAAATAGTAAAAAAAATTCAAAAAAATGTAAAATTTGATTTGCAAGCACATTTTAATATATCCATCATGTTGAACGGGTTGTATTGACTATTTGAACTTTAAAAATGTAGGGTGTAATTTAGTGTCACCAAAAAATGGTGTAAGTGGATCCCTCCTCATGATATATATATCTATTATTTGGATACAGATAATTGAAACGTAAAATCATATCAATATTCATATCCACACAGATATTTAAATATCGGATATTCGTATCTAAGTTTTCAAATATGAATAAGATATTATCCACACCTTTTTCACCCCTAATCTTAATTCGTTTAGGCAACATTAAGATGACTAATGAAAAGGCAAATTGTGAAGTGGTCCAATTTTAGTTGAATTACAATTATTTATACTTTACTAAATCCCAAAAACTAATTCAATTTGTTATTTATACCTTTCTATATTTGATAAAGAATGAATCTATGGTACTATGCATATCACGGGTTGTTCTATAATACGGATTAATATTTTTATTTTTAAAATTCTAACGATTGATCCGAACCATTCAATATGATTTCCATATGAATATGTACTTACAAACAAAATTTTATATTATTTAGAATTATTTTACTATTTTTTAAGATAGGCAGAAAATAACTTGATCTAAAAATTCTGGACCCTTTAGAAAATAGTAAAAAAATTCTAAAAACTATAAATTCTGTCTACAAGTACATATTCATATGAAAATAATTTTTGAACGATCCAACTGTTAGGTTGTTGAAAATGAAAATACCCAAAACTAATTCAATTATTTATTTATACCTTTCTATAGTTGATAAAGAGCGAGTCTATGGTACTATGCATATAACGGTAGGTCCGTAATATGGGTCAATATTTCTTTTTTCAAAATTCTAACGGTTGATATGAACCGTTCAATATGATATTCATATGACTATGTACTTGTACACCGAATTTTAATATTATTTAGAATTGTTTTACTATTTTTTAAGATAGCTGAAAATAACTTGAATTGGAAATTCTGGACCATCCAAAAACAGTGATTTTCTACCTATTTTAGAAAATAGTAAAACAATTCTAAAAAATATAAAATTTAGTCCGCAAGTACACATTCATATGAAAATAATTTTGAACAGTTCAGATAAACCGTTAGGATAACGAAAATGAAAATATTGATCCGTATTACAGACCAAATAGTATTTGATATGCATAGTACCATAGACTCATTCGTTGATAAATATTATGTCAAAATTGAACCATGATTCAATAAATAAATTCCATTCAAGGCTACAATCATGTCAACACTACAATAGAATGGAAAAAAATGGTAGGAAAGGAGATGATAATGTGGGAAAGTTTGCGGGTGGTGGGTAGAGACTAGAGAGGTCAAGCCACACCAATCTCTAGAAGTTGAAGTGTGTTGATGATTCAACATATTCATTGAATCAGATCGATCCTTGGCCACCACATACATGCTGAAAAGGATAATAATGTAGGCCCTCCAAGAAGGACTGTAGCATGTAGACTGTAGGAGGGAATTGAATTGACTACCACACGTTTATGATTAAGGGTGAAATTATCTTCTTTTCAGACATTTATTCATCTGATTATTTTTGGAACATCTTTTTAATGTTTAACATTAGTCATGGGGAACTATATCCTGTATCGTTCGCCTTTAATACTGACCAATTCATTTCGAAAAAATTTGCAAACTAACTATATCTACACTTTTGATTGCATGCACTCGCATGCAGAAGGGATGTGTATATTCTTTGTTACGGGATTGGGCCTATGTGCATTTGTAACCCCGAAAATAAAATAATTATCTATCAATCGACTAGGTGCAATATGCAAATTCGGCCGCAGGTTGTTTTCTTTGGATTTCCATTGTGGACACAGATGTGGAGTGGATATCAAATATATCAGACAGATATAGATACATGTCTAGACCATATCAGATATTTATTAAAATAATATTAAAAACATATTAAAAATGAGGAGGGTTCCACTGCCTCAATTTTTCATGCCTCCATTCAACCTCCAAATCTTATCCGTTCATCAATAATTTGATCAATGGACTGGATTAAAACTCTCAACAGTAAAAAAATTCCCTCAATTCACCTCCAGTACTGCCTCTCTCTCTATCGCTCTTTCCCCCATGCGCCCCACAACGCCCCCCTTCCCACCCCACGACGCCCCTCGCCAACCCCCCCCCCCCTCTTCCCACTTCCCATGACTCTCGACTACGAACCGACGCCGCACCCCCTCCCGACCCCTCCCGACCCCTCTCGACCCGTTCCAACCCCTTTCGACCCCGACCCAACACCGCATGAGTGTACTTTCTTTTTGTGAGATGGTATGAGTGTGCCTAATGAAGATGGAGGGTATGCTTGGCTAAGAGCAAGCTTGAGGTGTGCGAGTATGAGGGTCACGTGAAAACTGAGATGTAATTAACCAATATTCATCTCCCTGCATTGTTTGCAATTAAAAGTACTTTTATCTCCGAACTGGTACAGTAAGTTTGGTACTGGCAGGCAAGCAAAATTGGAAGAACAAGGGGCCACATTATCAGCAATTTGCTTTAATTTTCCTAGTCTTTTAAGCTTTGTTTTCCCCTTTGCATTTTTAAAATTTTTGCTGCTACTTTACGCTCCACTGTTTTGAGCATTTACTTTTGTATTTTCTGTCATTTTGCGCTCAATTATTTTGAGTATTTCTTTTTTTTATGTTTTACCATAGGATACAATCTTTGTAACCTTTTTACAGTTAATTAAATATGGGCATGGCCCCTATTTCTCCTAAAAAAAGTACTTTTATCTGTTGTTAGATTGATTGCTAGGTTCATTGTCAGATGATTATTTGGATCACATGCTTTTGCAATATCCACAAATGTGACTGGATGGGTTTGTCATACAATAGTCACTTCTAGTCTTCTCAAGTTCGTAAATTAGAAGGTTCATTGGTAGTGCTGGTAGTGCTGGTAGGTTCATTCTTGAATTATCTTTTAATGTAATTTATATGACTGCTCTATGCCTCTGTCAATTTTTTGTTTAAAATTTCACACTAAATTTATGATACATGTGAATAACAACAACACTTGGCATGTATCAGTTAACAAAAAATCAGCAAGCAATAAAAAGTTAGCAATTAAACACAGAAATTAACCCAAAAGTTAGCAATTGACATGAACTAGAATAACAGTTTGAAATGTGCAGTAGAAAAAATTAAATTGTACCGAAAATGAACAGTTGAATTCAACATAATAACAGTAAAAAGGGACAGCCGTTCACAGTAATATTGCATTATTGTACCAGTACATGATTTGTAACAGTTAAAAACAAAAAATAACAATAGAAAAATTAAATTTTACAAAAATTTCAGATTTAACATGATCTTGTACAAAGTTCTATCATCTTTGTGAATTGAACCTATCGCAAATATAAAAAATGAAATAACAAGAAATGAAGAAATTTTAGCAGCTCCTCGGTCTCTTTTGTTATGACACCTACTCAGACTATTCTGCACATAACCTGCACATTAAAAATAAAGCCATAAACCATTATTTTCTTGTTTGAATAATCAAAAGGTCCCAACCCTCATACATACAATTATGCAAATCTATACCCAATTATTATTGTACTGAGACTAGCAAATGGTACTCAATTCATGCTATCACATTCAAAGATGTAAACAATTCATACTACAACCTTTAACATATATACCCAACTAGAAAAATGTATGATAAACATATCTGAAATAGCCACAAATCACTAGATAAATTACTAGAATACATGCTAAAGCCTCAAATTTAGACGTAACAGAACATATCAGTCCCATATACAGTACCCAACTTGCAAAAATCACTAATGTATAAGAAATTAGAAATAGATGTGAATTTATGTAAAATTAACACCTAAAGCTAGTAAGGAGTACCTACTTGCTTATACTGGTAAGGAGTACCTAAAGCTAGTACCATTTAGCTCAAGTCCGGTTTGAGGAAGGCAAAAAACAACAAGCCTAAACTAAGTTTGAATGGTTCACCAATATGACTTCACGAACCTTGAAAATGCAAACCTACATATGGTTTCAGGAACCTCATTTCCAACTTAATTAGAGGCAATGAGTGGAAAAGTTACCTATATATGGTTTCTGGAACCTTAATCTTTGCAAATCAAGACCGTGTAATTAAAAATGTAATTGATAAGGTTTTTCCAATTGTTACTCACTGATTTTGCCTTTGCCGCACTTTGAAAAATTTTCCTAAAAAATACAGGTCACAAGGATAATTCACCATTATAGCCGAGAGTTGAAGAATTGTTTATATCGTTTGGTCACTTGCGAGCAGCTCGATAGTTAGTGGAAGAAGACCATGTCGAAGTATGAACTTACGAGCAGTTCTCTGCTCTGTACCAGTACCCACAGTAAACAGTAGTAGTTCTCTCTTCTTTTTAAAAAATACAGGTGCAAAATTTGGTGATGTATTGGTAATATGAATCAGAGCAAAGTTCAACAACAGTTGTGTGATGTAAAGTTTACGTTGAGGTAATTATCAGTGCTAGTGCTTGTATACCAGTCTCATGGTCTATTTACTGGAATAATTTGGAAGTAGATAAGATAATACACAAATATTACATATTAACAGGCACTTTCACTACCTTTGATTGGAAAATTAGGATGGGATACCCTGAATGGTTTTTTAAATGAGCTCTTGCTCGTTTTTTATTAAAAGATTGATGAAAAGAGTTTTGAGTATGAACAGGGTGCATTTGTGCATCGCCATATGTCTTTTCTGACAACAAGCTGGTATCAACTAACAAGGGGCGAACCAATTTGAGCAAAAATGAGAGAGAACGAGAGAGATGGAGGGATTGTTTACCAGGAACGGAGAGGAGCTTCGAAAGGCCAAGGGAGGCGCTTGGAAGCACTCCTTTTCACACATGAGCTCAGGGACGATAGAAAGCGGAGAGGAGCTAGGTATTGCACGAGATGGGAGAGAGCGCTGATTGGAGTGTCGGGGAGAGGTCATTGAGGTGGCAGATCTAGGTGGAGGGGCGAAGGAGGAGAGAAGAGGGACGATATTTCTCTGTGAGAGAGAGAGGGCTAGGAGGACTAGAGGTGAGGTCGGGAGGGAAGGGAAAGAGGCAAACTGGAGATGAAATGAACTACTTTTTTCGCTGATGAGTGTTTTAATCCAGTCCGTTCATCAATTTAGTTGATGAACGGTTTTGATTTGGAGGTTGAGTGGAGGCATGAAAAATTGAGGCAGTGGAACCCTCCTCATTAAAAATATTAAAGTTCATAATATTTATCTAATTATAATATTGAATAACATAAATTTTTCATAATAAATATTAAAATATATGATATATGAGGTGGGATCCACTTACACCACTTTTTGGTGACACCAAATTACATCCTACATTTTCAAAATTTTCAAAGTCCAAACAGTCGATTCAAACTGTTTAACATGATTTTCATATTAAAATGTGCTCAGAGACCAAATTTTACATTTTTTTTTGAATTTTTTTACTATTTATTAAGTATTTTTCAAAATCGTTGTTTTCATACCATTGAATTTTTGTACTCATCTTAAAAAAGAGTAAAATAATTCAAAAATATATAAAATTTGATCTGGAATCACATTTTAATATATCCATCATGTTTAACTGTTTGTATTGACTATTTGAACTTTAAAAATATAAGGTGTAATTCAGTGTCACCAAAAATGGTGTAAGTGGATCCCTCCTCATGATATATATATCTACTATATATTCGGATACGGATAATTGAAACGTAAAATCATATTAGTATTTTTATCCACACAGATATTCGAATATCGGATATTCAAATCTAAGATTTCAAATGCGAATCAGATATTATCCATACCATTTTCACCCCTAATCTTAATTTGTTTAGGCAACGTTAAGATGCCTAATGAAAAGGCAAATTGTGAAGTGGTCCAATTTTAGTTGAATTACAATTATGTATACTTTACTAAATCCCAAAAACTAATTCAATTTGTCATTTATACCTTTCTATAGTTGATAAAGAGTGACTCTATGGTACTATGCATATCACGGGTTGGTCTATAATACGGATTAATATTTTCATTTTTTAAATTCTAACGATCGATCTGAACCATTCAATATGATTCCCATATGAATATATACTTACAAACATAATTTTATTTTATTTAGAATTGTTTTACTATTTTTTAAGATAGGCAGAAAATAACTTGATTTGAAAATTCGGGACATTTAGAAAATAGTAAAAAAATATAAAAAATATAAAATTCAATCTACAAGTACATATTCATATGAAAATAATTTTTGAACAGTTCGGATCAACCGTTAGGTTGTTGAAACGAAAATACCCAAAAACTAATTCAATTATTTATTTATACCCTTCAATAGTTGATAAAGAGCGAGTCTATGGTAACTATGCATATCACGGTGGGTTGACTAGAGAGGTCAAGCCACACGCCCACACCAATCTCTAGATGTTGACGTGTTGAAGATTGAACATATTCATTGAATCAGACCCTTGGCCATCACATACACGCTGAAAAGGATAATAATGTAGACCCTCCAAGTAGGACTGTAACATGTAGACTGTAGGAGGGAATTGACTTGAATACCACACGTTTATGATTTAAGGGTGAAATTATCTATATACCCCTTCAAATATCTACTTTTCAGACATTTATTGATCTAATTATTTTTTGGAACATCTTTTTAATGTTTAACATTGGCCATTGGGAACTATATCCTGTATCGTTAGCCTTTAATACTGACCAATTCATTTCGAAAAAAATTGCAAACTAACTATATCTACAATTTTGATAGCATGCACTCGCATGCAGTCCGGTATTGGGCCTATGTGCATTTGTAACCCCAAAAATAAAATAATTATCTATCGATCGACTAGGTGCAATATGCAATTTGGGCCGCAGGTTGTTGTCTTTTGAGTTCCATTGTTGATTATTTGGGCCCTGATTTGGTTTGGGCCTATTTCTCTGTATATTAAACATTGAATTATTCGTTCCTACGTGCATCGAAGCAGTACGAATATTTATTTGCATCGAAGCTTTGTAGCTAACTAGTTGGGGATTTGTTCGGTGATAGATGATTAGGGGCATAACTTTTTGAATAATAATTAGATTAGACTATCTGTACTTCAGTGTTCTCAAAATTCCCACAGCAACATTAGAGGAATGATGTACTATGATCTCCACTGATTATATGATTCTTATTTCTCAATCCCTCATTCATCTCGTGTTAATCTCCCTCTAATGAACTAGTGAGGACCCGTATCCCAACATCAACTTTCTCCAATCGTCTCATCGCCAATCTTACTCTAATAAAAATAGTTGACCTCATAAGTATAAATACTTTATTGCATGGATATAAATATTTACAATATTTGATATTAATACTTTCAGACGTCATTCAGTATCATGTATTCGTTAAAAACGTGACCATAAAAAATAAGAAAAATAAGGCCAAAATTACAATGACATATCGGTGCTACTAAACAAGGCATCAATACTTTCAGCAGAAACTTCTGCAACCAGAAATAACCACAATATATCAAACCAAATTTGTCCAATATAAAAATCAACAAGCAGTCTTATCATACATATATCCACAAAAATAAACAGACAAAATACACACCACATAAAACGCACACTGCATAAACTGACTAGCCCCAGTTGATAAACTCAAAACTAATTAAAATTTATTAATATTGGATGAAGTATACTTAAGCCACAACACTGAGCTATCAGTTATAGCAGAAATTGTTGGGTTTCAATCATAGAAGGAAAAATCGGAATCGGTTTTTTGACCGGGGGATACGACTTGGTGATTCGGTTGTAATCGGCCGAATCAGATCGAAAACTCGGACTTTTTTTGCCAGAAGCTCATTTTATACTAAAAAAATTAGGAAACAATTGATAAAAAAAAATAATTTGACAACAATTTCTGTTTAGACAAATGATTACAGTTAAATAATCCACTAAAATGATTGAATGGACTGTACAAATTACAATTTACAAGATATATACATGTAGGTATATTTTTTAGTAACTAAAGATTGAATGGTGTAGTGGTAGTTCTGTTGGATGGTATAGCACCCTTCCCAAGTTCGAATCCCGCCCCATGCAAAAAAAAATTTGATTGCTGTGTATAGGGCATTTCGGCCAAATTTTACTAAAATTGGACCGTTTCGGCCGAAATGTGACTGAAATTAGGTCGTTTCAGACTGAAATTGAACCGTTTCGGCCGAAATTTTTCAGGAATCAACACATACCGTGTAACTCGGACTGGAATCGAATTGGTATTGTCCGATTCCGGTCCGGAACGGCTTATTCCGGGCCAGAACAGCCGGTTTTTCCTTCTATGGTTTCAATTATAGATGTAATAAATATTGTCATATTTTTATCAGCATATGCTTGTTAGCAACCAATGGGTATTAATCAGAATTATACTATCGAAGTTATTATCTATGATCGAATCTAATCCAATTGCCATTTGTGAAATTATATGTTTAGAAAAGAAGATATACCATACTTCACCTATTTCAAACTTGATGAAACACAGAAATAGTAAATTAATCATAGTTGGCAATAAGAAATGTTAACAGGTTAGTTCAATTGCTCTCTTCCTCCTTGTCCTTCTCTGTGCTTTATCCAGCTTCAACAAAATCTACAATAATTCAACAAATGCTCAGTTTTCAGAGAAAAAAAGAGGAGGAATCGACAAGAGCTCTCCATTGATCTCTACAGGTTTTTGATAATACTAATATGAGAAGATATTGGTAGAGAATTTTTACCAGTGTGGACAGATCTGAAACTGCCTAGGGAGATGCAAAGAGATCAGCTCTCAGTACAGACGATAGAAAATTAGAGATGGTATTGAATTTTGCACCTTTGCTGACAATAGTGGGACAGGGACATTCAAAAGTTTGTAAGTCGTAAGTTAATTCAATAATTCAATTCAATCATGTCTCACACCTAGACAGGTACCAGACATACTTATATTCACTTTGTGTGAAATGCAAGACCAGTTCTAATCAGCCATACCTCATCAGATTGAGGTAGGTAGGCTTCTGGTAATTAATTTGGAAGAGAAAGGTAACAATACCTCATCCGACTTTCTCAGGAAGCCATTGCTGGAAGATTGGGAAAGTAACTGCTAAAGCACCTGATCTCGCTGAGAGCAACAGGAATGAGGAATCTAATCTGCTCAGTCAAAGAAGACATAGATCCAATCTATAAACATAACCAGTCTCCCTCAGATTTC
Organism: Carex arenaria; assembly: GCA_964058825.1. Lineage (NCBI taxonomy): Eukaryota > Viridiplantae > Streptophyta > Magnoliopsida > Poales > Cyperaceae > Carex > Carex arenaria. Next base: position 215,263 of record CAXKVW010000087.1, on the reverse strand, counting down.
AATCCTAGAGCGAAAAGCACACAACACAGACCATCTATGGTAGTAACCTCAGCAAGTTAATACATGTAATATTAATTTAAATTAGGAAAAACCTCAGATAACTTCTCCACTTGACGTGATTTTGTTGTCTCATTCCGTTCGTAACTCTTTCATCATGATCATCTCGTGTGGTAACAATAATCTACTCCGCAGCACTCCTATGCTGCGGGCTCCCATGGAGTAGATTACTTGTCACCACTCGAGATGAAGAGGAAGAGTAAGAATCGACGAGAGATCTACGAGGGCTGATCGTTGCGTAATTGCTCGAGTCCTTGTGGCGGCGCTTTTTTGTGAGAAATGATCGATCTGGAAGGGTTTAGGCTTCGCTTTCTAAGGAGAAATGATAAATTTATTATGGGCCCTGATTTAGGTTTGGGCTGGGCCTTTTTTTGTTGTTCTAGATTGAAGAGCAATAAATTGGCATCAAATTCTGTACTCATTTCTTTGTAGATATATTCAATAGTGACAATGATGTACTGATTTAGTTCCCCTCTCTCTTATCTTCTTATGCTATAAATCAAGCAAGGAGTCGTAATAAATTAGAACAACATTTACATATATGTCACGTGTCATTTATGATTAAATTGGCATGATTTTTTGTAAATAAGTTGCTAAACTACACTCAACTAAACTCAATTGATTAATTAGTTTTTAACTATTTCAATGACAAATCCAATTTTCTTTGGATTGCATCGTTATACAAATCCCAATATTTGAGGGCCATAATTGAAACAACTAATTGTACTTGCAAACCAAATTTTAGATTTTTTTTTTTACTATTAAGTATTTATTTAGAATTAAAGGAAGAAAATCACTTGATCTCACATTTGTGAACCATTCAAAAACAATGATTTTTTACTTATCTAAAAAAAAAAAAACAATTATAACAATCTGCAAATACATATTCATATGAAGATCATATTGAACGGTTTAAATCGACCGTTAAAACATTAAAAACAAAAATTTTGTCCCAATCAAGTTACATGACTACATATCACTTGCCTTAACGATAATTTCTTATGGCTGAACTTGGTCCATTAATTACACATAATCCATTTTCATGAGTATATTTTGTTGGAGGTTACTAAATTTTGTCATTTATTACAAATTGGTCACTCAATTTTATTATTTGTCCCAATCAAGTTACTCTATATTTTTTCATTCAAAATCTTAACGGAATATTCATATTCAGATATATCGGTAAAATCATATTTGTATTTGTCTTTCATTTTTCCAATACGGATGCGATGGGATTAATAACGTATTTTTTTCATAATATATATTATACTATATGGTATATATTTACTGTATTCAACGTATTGATATTCTCATTTATATTTAATTTTAGAATATAGATCGGATTATGTTTGTTCACAATAATAAAATAAACGCCTATTAGTTGTATCTCTAATAACAACATAACTGCAAAAAAAAAAATATGTTTGTTCACAATAATAAAATAAACGTCTATTAGTTGTATCTTTTGATGTTTACGTTAACAAATAGAATTGTACAAATTTGTTGACCAACTCCAAAGATTCCTGGAAATAATAAAGAAAGCCAACCAAATATCTCTTGATTTCAATATATGCAAGCAGTTCATTCATGTCCTATATATAATTCATGTTCAATTGTAAAAGACATGTAAATCTTTAATGTATCTATAATCTTCTAGATTACTTAATTTTATAAATTACAAATATTAGGTTGGGTGGTTTGCAACTTTTCAATGTATATTATGTGTCAAGATTGTATCTTCAATCAAAATAGCATGCTAATTAATATTCATTGAAACTATAATTATTATTTTTTGAGTTAGGCAATTAACAATTTATTTTTAAATTTAAGTAGAAGTAGTAGGGGTGAAAACGGGTCAAATATTATCTGACCGAATACGGATCTATATTCGAATATTAGATACAAATATTTGTATCTGAATATCCGTGCATATAGTGGTACGGATATGGTTTTGAATTTTAATTATTTGTATATACCATATAATTTTATATGAGGAGGGTTCAAATGCCTCCATTTTTTGTGCCTCCATCATGCCTCCATTTTTAAAAACATTAATAACTCAAAATTTAAAACTTAAAAGTCAAAATAAAACCGTTGGATATGATTTATATCATTTTATCTATCCACGTGTAAAAAATTATGACATTTCAATTTTGTTTTGGTTGTCATCAAAAGCTTGTGAAAACGTACTGATGTGGATAATTTCTAGACGTTGATTTTTCAACTTATTGATTCATGTATAAACAAAACCGAAATATAATAATCTATTTTTGAACTATTTTCAACTTATCTATTCTTAACCATCCAAAAACAATGATTTTCTATCTATTTAATTTTGAAAGTAATAAAACAATTCTAAAAAATATAAAATTCGGTCTACAAGTATATATTCATATGAAAATCACTTTGAAAAGTACGTACGGATCAACCATTAGGATATCGTAAACGAAAATACATGATTCATATTACGGACCATAAAGAAGACACACAAACAACTAAACATAAAAAAAAGGGTAAAGAAAACCTACAGTTCCCAGATATCCCGGACTCTTTTAGCCCATCACAGGCCCATCTTAAGCCCATATATTTTGGGCCTCAATTAAAAAGCAGGCTGAAAACATTGGACTGAATAAACTAATTTAGTGCTATGCATATTACCATAGACTCATTATACTAATAATTAATGCATTAAATTTTGTAGGTGGACAGAGGAAAGGACTTATAATAATCTGAAGCATTTAACAGGTCGTTCCGGTTTGGCAAAAAAATTTGAAAAAGAATGCGTTCACATGACTACCACTAATTATTCCATGTGCTGCACGCAAAAATGGACTCCAAAGGACTAATTAATTATTTAATTAATCGTGCACGCAAAAATGGACTGCCAGAAGGTTGTACAACAGATCTAGTCTGTGGTAGTCATGAAAAAAATTAAAATTGCTTGGGTCCAAAATAGCGAGTTAAATCACGTTTTTCGCCACTGCATGCATGCTGCACAGGATAATGTTATCCTCTCCCAGTGAATGAAAGCCAATTGATTCTCATTTATTTTCAAAATTTGCGTAGATTGACACGATTTTACTATATAATTTAGAGTGAATGATATGAATACTATAAATTTGAACCTCATATTTTTGTAAAAATTTCATATGATTGACCCCATACGAAACATCCAAGGTTTTGACCCTCATAATATGTTTTTTAAAGTATTTATTTTGTGCTGAGAGAGAGAATGACTTGAGTTCTTTTGCATCGACGTTTCATCGATATTCTTACAATGAAACATCGATGCACTCGTCTTGGAATTAACTAAAATATTAAACATCGGCAAGTCATTAATATTTTTGAAATAACTTAAATGGCCATAACTTTTAGTAGGAAATACCAATTTGAGCCTGATGATCAGAATATTTATATGTATTTAATGAAAGGAAAACATATATTATTACGTACGCCAATGTGGACACGTGGTTTAGAAAATCACTTCCAAAAATATGATGAAGTAATTTTGTACCTATCTAAAAAAACTAAATAAAATTTAAAAATGTAAGTTTTGTTCTCAAAGTACTTTCATATGGAGATCACGTGGAGCAGCTCCGACCAACTGTTTAGAAATTAAAATAGAGATATAGAGTCATAGTACAAACCTATGTATGTCATGCATAGTATAATAGTGCAATACATATCTAGAAAGATAATGTATTGTAATACATGCAAGACGTAATCATACCAATTTGATACCAGCATAGTCTGTATATCGTTTCAATAGAGATCAGTGGATACCAATGCCGGAGTGACAAGGATTAGGAGGAGGAACTTGTTATGGAAACACAAAAACGGATTGTGTTTTGACCAAGGTAAGAAGAAAAAATTTCCTAGACAAATTATATATCTGATTGTTTTTCTTGTACAATATTGGGCAGGGCAAGTTAGGCCACAAGTTCAGGAATGCACAGCTTTATGGCCACCAGTGGACATGGATGCTATTCCCCTAGCTAGCTGGCAACTTGATGACCCACAGGAGGAAGAAGCGCAGATGCAAGATGCTGATCCAGGGACACAGATTGTGTTGTATGAAGATACTGGACACTAAATGGCGCATGGCTTTTCAGCCCAATTTTGTTAACAACTTAATTACCCCTGAGCCCTAGTGTGTGGCTTAAATGTGTTTGCTTTAGGACATACTCTTTGGGTAGCTATTCATGAATGGCTTTTTGTTTCCATATATAGCGTTGGCTACACTATGCAACTAGGGTTATATATGTTTCTTTTTGCTAGAACAAATATGATGTGTATGTGATGTAACTTAACTTGGTTTCTTTTCCTAATGGAATGGGCTTTAGCTTTTTTTTTATCAAAAAAGAGGAGGAACTTGGCCTAAAATCATTTCCAAAATATTTTTTCCAAAAAAATACAAAAATAATTATGCATTTATTTTACAAACTTTATTTCTATTCTGGAGAATTTGGATAATGATTGTATTTAAAATAATTATACAATTATCTTCTACTATAAAAAATTTACCTCATTCTATTTTTTTTCCCAATTTCCATCCTAGTCACTTCCATATAATTAACAAAAATACAATACAATAAGTGCGCAAGAGCCAAGAGTGTTATTGAAAAAGCTTATCCAATAAAATTGAAGATTGAAGTCAACGAGTGAATACAATCAGAACAGTTAGCTTAGACGACGCAACCAACATGTCTGATATCTAACCTAGCTTCTTTTTTATTTTTTGCTTTTCAAGTTGTAGGCGAAAAGTATTAATCTGATTTATCGAAAAGTATCTAACCTAGCTTAATTTTGCCGTTCATTTCAATTTATTATTTTGTAGCAAATCATGCTAGCTCAAAGTTGATGAATCTCAGGCTTTCCTAGATGGAGACATGACAGCTGTTTATTTATCTAATTAATCTCCCAAAGTGCATCCATCTCTACTCGGAAATGATAGATTTCTTACGGGCCCTAATTTGGGCTGGACATCTTTCATTGTAGGTTGAAGAGTGAATTGTTCCGTCTCTAATATTTCTGTTGGCATCAAATTCAGTTGTCATTTCTTTCTAGATTCAAGAATTAATTGTTCTCGTCTGTATTATGCTATAAATCAAGCAAGGAGCCTAAAAAATGTCACCTTTTTTTTTTCTTTTATTATCCAGGAAGAATAGTCATAATACCACAGTTCTTACTAGAACTAAAATCTAACTAACTTTTATCTACTTCCAGAGTAAACTCTGGGTAACGAAAATAAGAAGAAGAAACTTGATATGAAATATTTTAAATTTCATAGAAAAGTAAGGATTTCGTTGAAGGCACATCATAATAATTAGCAAAAATAATATACTAACTAATAGGACTTTGAAAGAAAATTATTTTTTGCTTTAAAGAAAAAGGTTCAGTTGGGAAAACAACATCAGAAATTTTCATTAAAAACGTGACCATAAAAAATTAAGAAAAAAATAAGGCCAAAATTACAATGACATATCGGTGCTACTAAACAAAGCATCAATACTTTCAGCAGAAACTTTTGCACCCAGAAACAATCACAATTTATCAAACCAAATTTGTCTAATATAAAAATCAACAAGCAGTCTTATATATCATACATATATCCACAAAAATAAACTGACAATACACAACATATAAAATGCACACTGAATAAAGTTGTTAAATTGTTAGAAAATATAACTCAGCACTCCCAAGGAACTCCCTTCCCTCCCATGTTTTATTTCATTCAAAAAGAGAATTACAGAATGTTATTTTTCAGAGATACATAGAGATAGACAGCAGCCTCTCATATAGCCTGTCAAGTTATTTCCTTCCTTAATCTAGGATTGTCTAAATATTACATTGATTGTCTAGATATTACATTTACTGGAAACTAAATCATCTGTGATCTTCTTTGACCCACGCTAACAAAAGTGACTAGCACCAGTTGATAAACTCAAAACTAATTAAAACTAACCAACAACTCTTAAACATACAACACACCCAAAAAAGTACCAGATACCAATAAATAGGACATTGACTTTAATCATATTGTATCAGCAGGAATTAAATTAGGGTACAATATTTTTTTCATTTTTGTTTCTTTTTTCCTTTTTTTTTGTTTTTTTCTATAGTTTGCCAAGAATATTTAAAGCAACAAATAAGTTCGACAGTTACACAAAATTATACAATCTCCCTGAAATAATTGTAATGGAGAGTGAAGACTTAAGAAGATGGATACCAACAAATTTCTTCTAATAGATAATCAAAGGAGATTCTTTTTTTTTTCTTTCTTTTTAAGGTTTTTTTGGTTGTTATTTTGGTTTTTTTTTTTTTTTTTTTTCTAATTTTGTGAATGAGGTGGTTTGGGGGATTGGAAACTAAAATTGCAGAAGGTGGGGGCAGTTGAAAATATAGAGAGACAGCAGAGAAGAAACTCAAGAGAGTGAGCAAACAAGTCCAGCCTAAAATCAGTTCCTTCCTTCTGCAAGAGAAACAGAATTGAGAAGAAAAGATTAGCATCTTATAGCAACAGCAGATCGAGCAGATAAAAATTATGGCTATTAGATGGATCATATATAAATATCACAATGCTTGCATTAATATGCCACAATCCGCAAAGGTAAAAAGTGATTATTGCCGAGGGTACATTGACAGAAATTGTTATTTTTGAGCATGTCGGTATTTACGACAAGAGTATCAACGAAGATACCGTAGGCAAAAAATAGTTTTACCCTCGTGGATAGTGATAGATTTCTGTAGTAAAAGTGCGTAAACATTTTAAGGGGTGTCAATGGGTATCATATGGGTCGGGGGGAGCATTTTTGTACCCGTATCCATTAAGAATTGATCAAACCTGTACCCTCCTCTTACCTATTAAGAATTAGTCTTACACGTACTCTATTCCTATTCTAAGGTTATCCGGTAAAGAATGAATTATGGATAATTATCAACTAAATTGACAGCTTACATAAATTTAACCAAATATAAAAAATAAAAATAAATAAAAAAAAAACAAACAAATAGATACATATAAATCTAGCTTATCATGTATGTAATAATAAACAATTAATTTTAAAATATAAATTATTAACTAAACAAAACAATTTATAATGTTGTATAAATCAATTTTGAGATAAATTATTAATTAAAAAATATAAAATTTTAGATAATTAATTTGTCATACATTACTAAATAAAAGAATTATATAAATTGTAATATCAATATCTAATCATAATAATATAAATTATATAGTTATACATTGAATAAAAAATATCATATATAATTTTATATTTGTCAATTACCTACAAAACTCTTCTAACCCGTACTCTTACTTGATAAGATAATAAAACCTTTTTCTTATCCGTACATGTTTAAGTTAATGATATAAAATATTATCCACAACTTGCCTTATCAAATACGATATAGGTAGGATAAATAAGTAAAAGGGTTTTCTTGACACTCCTCAGCATTGTCGTTCTCAAGTTTTTACATGTTACATGGACGTGTATGTGAAAAAAGTTATATTGAAATATGTAAATGGAAACAGTTCAAAAAATGAATAAAAAGTTTTCAAGTTCTTGCTTTGAAATGCTGATGGCTAGAATACAAGATTTTAAAATTTAATTTCTATTGGTAAAGACAATATAATAATTGTACCTTTTTTTGGAGACAAATGTAGCCAAATCTGTTATTGAAATCCATGAGCACAAAAACAAGATAAAATTGGTTCACCGAATAGGAGTCGCAAGTTTGGAATAAAAAGAAGCCCAAGGAAGTATAAGACTACAAGTACGGCATACTAACAAGCGAGAAATCAAAGCATGAAAAAAAGAAAAGGAAAGATGTCAGGTACACCGGCACCCTTCATGAGAGTTGAACCACACCAGCTGTCCAGCACAAACCAAGACTGCAGGAGAATGCCTAGTCTCCTCTGCTAGTTATGGCTTTGGCTAGGGGTGTCAACAGGTACGAAACCAATCGGATGGAAGCATTTTCATATCCTTACCAATTTACCATTTTTGTTAACGAAAAAAAAAAAATTTACCCTTCAGCCAAAATATGGGCAATTATGCTCCCTAATGTCAAGTACCCCAGGACAGTACCAATAAGGTCTTATCAAATTTATTCCAGGTGCTCTTTAAAAATTCCTATCGATTATCCAGTCACAAAATTAAACAATGGGAATTTAAGTGCTCTAGTGAACCAAAAGGTTAAGAGGGATATATCTAAATACATTTATTTAGATCCCTCTATGACAGATCAAAATTATGTATCTATTTGTTCCTCATAAAAAAAAAAGATAATATAACTATCCATCAATAAGGAGAAAAATAAATTTAAAAAAAATAAGTGGTTTACTGTGGGGTCTCAAAATTAGCTTACCTTCTGCTGGAAATTTCACAATGGTGCTTCCTTCATGACACCAGACCTGGTAAGGGCCACGTTTGTTGAACTTCTCTGTCAGGGTTGGACAGTCTTCAATGTACAACTCCCAAAGATTCCTGGGTAGTTCTTCCAACTCATATAAGTTAGGACAGTTTTTAATTTTCATAAGCTGGAGAGATTGAAGATTCTTCAAGTTGTTCGGCAGATGGGTAATATTGCAATCATATAAGTACAAACGCTTCAAAGAGGTAAGAGACTGAAAAACCTCATCATCTAAGGAATCTCCTTGAAATAAACCAATTGACAAAGTATCTATTGAGGAGATAGTTTCATTCGATAGCATCAACTTCAATAATAAAATGTTGTCAACATAAACAACAGGAAGTGCATATGCGTACTTTTCCATGGGAGATGCGAGATCGAGATCCATGTGGGAAGAAACATGTAGACTATAAAGGGTAGTTAACGAATTCAATCCCTCCAAATGAATACTCCATCCCGTTATAGTCAGATTCTCGAGACAAGACAGGTGACCAACATGTAAAACTTCCCTCCCGTTTTTTAAATTATTAAAGACAGTAAGGGCACGTAGTTCCGGTAAATTTGATTTGGCAAGAATAACATCAACATTTGAGCAATCCCAAAATTTTAGCATCTCTAAGGAAGAAGGCAATGGTTCATTTGATGTGCTCAAATTGACGCAGCCATTTAATTCAAGTGCTATCAGGGAGCTCAAGGCTCCAATACCTCCCAAGGAACTAAGCAAATAACATTCAATAATGGTAAGAGACTGGAGATTCTTTAATAAACATAGGACTTCCTTGGGAGGAAGAGAGGTTATTGTTTGAATGTCAGATAGTTGTAGTTTAGAGAGGGAAACAAGGCATTGCATGCTTGTGGATAATGCATCACTAGTAATTCTACATGATGATATCTCAAGGCCAGTAAGTGAAGATGGTAAAACCAATTGCATCTTGGACTCTTCCTTTCTGTTGAACATTGTTTCTATTTGGTAATGCATGAATATTGTCCAAACATTCAATAGCTGAATCCGAGAATCATAATCACTTAAAGGGTTATAATTAACTATCTTCCAAAAAATATTTTCATACTGTGAACTCATGCGGATTTCTGGCAAGTTTGGATTGTGGTCGCCTGCATGCATGAGACGCGGCTGGCTTTCGTCCAATCTTTCTTTTGAGAACTGTAAAAATAGCCTCCCATATAAAGAAAGTTTTTGCTTCAATTTCAGGCACTCTGCTACTTTCTTCATGTCCTCAAGTTTGGATTGCTTTCTTTCTTCCTTCATCAACAAATCATCCTCAGAGAAATAACTAAGTTGTGGGAGATGGTCTATCACTAAATATGTAAGGTTTGGAGGAAGGAGAGGCAATTTCTTTAGGTTTTTGAACCCACGGAGTATAAGAATTTTACATTTGGGAAGTGATTCATCAATGGATGAGATTCCTTCTACTTTATCACAGTTCATTAATGTTAACGATGTTAAATGCTGTAGTGAATTCGGACTTAGAAGCCAATTTGGAAATCTCTCTCCTTTAAATCCTATAAGTGTGAGGGCACTTGTATTAGGATGAGGTTGCAATGCATCTAATAATTGAACATGTTCAGTAGAGGGACCTGTAATATTATGAGTGTCTCTTTCATCAGAGCTCCACTTAAAATGTAGTTTCTCGAGATGTTTTTTATTTTTCATATTGGCCTTTACAGCATCCTCTATACTCCGTACATTCTCAAGACCTGAAATGCGCATTTCACCTCGTAGTTGATTCAAATTTTCAAGTTGATGCAATTCATTCCCACATTCCTTTCTTACAAGGAATTGATCAAGGCATTGGAGGGACGTCAGTCTTCCAACATTAGAAATATGGAACATTGTCTCCCGAACTGATCTAATGCACCTCAAGTTAATAAGTTCAGAAAAATAATTGGGCAGGGATTTACAATTTGGCAGGACAAGCGTTTGAAGGTGGTAAAGTTTGCATATGGAATCAGGAAGTTTCTCAATAGGCCGAGGGCCATCAATATCCAGGGAACGGAGATGCTTTAAATTGCCAATATAGTCTGGCAACTCATCAACACAGTGAGAAAGATCTAACACCCGCAGTTTTTCCAAGCATTTCAATATCTCTTGTAATACTTTCTTTGGGATAAAACAACCATCCCCTAGCACAAAAAAAGTGCGTATGTTTTTCATGAGGCATAATGTTTCTTTTAATTCGTTTATCATGCTTGAGGGTAAAAGGATGTGGCGAATGTTTTCACTTCTAGATGACATGTTTCTAATGTGGGAAGGAATTTCTCTGAAATTAAAGGAGTCTATTCTGATAAAATCATCACCTTGAACATGCTCTGCAAGATCATGAAGCAGGTCATGAAGTTGATAATCTATTTCTCCTTTTTTATTATCTACAACTTCTTCAATAAAGAACCTTGATGCGAGCTCATGCAAGTAATTTTCACCGATATCTTCCAACTTTTCCTGCTTATCTTTTGGCCTGATAAAACCTTCTGCCATCCACAAATTAACTAAAAAATTTCTCGGCAACCTAAAACCTTTTGGAAATAAGCTACATAATGCAAAACAACGTTGGAGATCCTGAGGCAGCTGCTGATAGCTCCAGATCCTCGGTTTCATGTTATCTCCGAACCAATTTTTTTCTGCTACTTCCTCCCAATGCCTTTGGTCATGTTTTCCACTCAACTGATGACCCACTAGCTTTGCCGCACCAGGATCACCTTTTAGCTTCATAGCTATTTTTTTACCTTCTATTTCAAATCGAGAATTGCTAGGACAAGCATAGTGCATAAAGAGTTTCAAAAATTGATCGTCCTCTATATCATGTAAATAATAGTTCTTTACTTCTGTAACATTGGCAAAGCTGGCCTGTTTTGCAACATTTATGCATTGAGTTGTAAGCAGAATTCTACTCCCTGGTAAGCATCCACTTAAGGCACCAATGAATTTCTCCCATTGTACAACAAAATCCTCAGTATCACCCCAAAAATCATCTAATATGAGTAGAAGTTTCTTAGACCCTAACATGCGTCTTATTTGTAATAAAAGAGATTGAAGATCACTAGAGAGATTATTATTAGGAGTGTGTTCTGTTGCCTCTATGTTTCTTATCATGCTCTTAATCACATCAGTGGCCTTAAATTTTCGTGGGGCATGCACCCATACACAAAGAAGAAGGTCATCCTGTTTATCCATATAATTATAAACATACTGGGCAAGTGTGGTTTTCCCGACCCCAGAACGACCAGTGATGGAAATTAAAATTATTGGGAAAGGTCCAGGCTCAGAATTTAAATATTCTTCTACGAGTAAACCAACTATGTTTTCTTTATCTTTTTCACGACCGAAAACTCTGTTGGGAGGCTCTGAGCCCGTATCCCTGTCAGGGTCACTGCCAGTACCATTTTCTTGGTCCTCTAACAAATCACGAAATTTGTCAGCCTCCTCTGCAATTCCTATGAGTTGGTCTATACAATCCTTTAGTTTCGATATTTTTTTTGGGGAGAAAATAGTCAAGCTATCTTTTAACTTCTGGGGTACAATTTGGGATGGTAAACTAATTTGGTATCCCCTCTCACTTTTCTCGTTTAGTTCTAGTGTTTTTCTATCATCCCTTACCTTTTGTCTAAGCAGTTTATACTCGAATAGGTCGATTGTTTCCTCAGCCTCATAGTATGCTCTCTTTATCCTTCTGAGCCATTCCACTAGCTCCTCATTGTCGGGACTCTTTTCGGCTTTCTCAATCGCCAGAGATAATCGAGGAAGTACTGTTGCTGCAAGTTTTTTCTTTCTTTGGTCCATGCCGGTGCCGAGATAGTGAAGTGCTTTGTCGAATAGCTTATTCATCAATGGGGCCGCCAACCACCCAAAGGGGATGAGAATGACTGCCTCAGCCACCATGTTTTACAAGTAAAGTTGGATCACTTACTTTTTACCCATGTTTTAAAGAGAATTAAGTTCAGAAAATTGGAAAGGAATGCTACGAGATAGATGGTAATGGTGGAAGTACTTGGTCATTAGATCTGATCGAGTTCAATACTTCTCTTTATTTTCAGTTTTTGTTATCCTTGGAATTAGAAATGCGTTGAGGTTTGACAAAGAAATTATAAAAGAAATGCGTTCACAGGATGAGCAGTAATGATGACATGTGTTGCGTGAGAAAATGCGCTGACAAGAACTATTTTTTTAATTACATCTTGTAAGATATAGATTTCCTCTGGGTAGGCCGTACAGCAGAGCCTGTGGTAGATTGAATGAAGTAAAGCCAAACCAGATCGGCAGATTCAGAAATAAAATTGTTTGGGTCCCATCTGTCTGAGTCAAATTACATTCTTCACTACTGCATGCATGCTGCACAGGATTATAATGTAAGCTCTCCAAGTAGACTGTAGCCGGTAGGAGGGAATCGACTACCCACCTACTTTAGAATTCACATCCTCTCTCTTACAATTATTGAATCTGGACCATTCATTTTAACTTGGCACGAATCTCAAAGCACAATAATACTGCCGCCTATTCCCCTCGAATCTCAAAAGAATCTCAAACCGTAAAGTGATACGCATCCTCTGAAGTAATAGAGAGGATACGGATCCCACTTTGGACATCCAAGATGGTTATATTATGATTAAGGTGAAATTGTCTATGTATCCCTACAATCTCTTTTAATTTTCTGACATTGTTTATCAAATTTTTCCTATTTATCGCAGATGACTAAATCCGGTAATAACAAAGGTTGATAAGGATTAAATCTTCAAATTTCATCCTGCCAACATTTTTTTTTTTTTGTAATAAATAAAAATAACATGAGATTTTCTCAAATCGCATCTATGATCTATCCGTTTGCTCCCTTATTAAGAGGCACAAATTCCAATATCCGTTAAAGATAATTCAAATATATATAGAGTGTTGATTATGAATCATACTATTCATTTCAGATCAATATCCAATATCCGTTACTAGAGAGGTCAAGCCACAACAATCTCTAGAAGTTGAAGTGTTGAATTAAGATTCAACATATTCATTGAATCAGATCCTTGGCCACCACATACATGCTGCAAAGGATAATAATGTAGGCCATCCGAGTAGGACTGTAGCCTGTAGCCTGTAGCCTACGTAGGAGGGAATTGAATTGACTACCACACGTTTATGATTTAAGGGTGAAATTATCTATATACCCCTCGAATATCTCCTTTTCAGATTTATTCATCTAATTATTTTTGGAACATCTTTTTATTGTTTAACATTAGACGTCATTGGGGAACTATATCCTGTATGGTTCGCCTTTTAATACTGACCAATTCATTTCGAAAAAATTTGCAAACTAACTATATCTACACTTTTGATAGCATGCACTCGCATGCATGCAGAAGGGATGTATATATTCTTTGTTCCGGGATTGGGCCTATGTGCATTTGTTACCCAAAAAATAAAATAATTATCTATCGATCAGCTAGGTAATATGCAATTGAGCTGCAGGTTGTTGTCTTTTGAGTTCCATTGTTGATTATTTGGGCCCTGATGTGGTTTGGGCCTGTTTCTCTGTATATTAAACATCGAATTATTCGTTCCTACTTGCATTGAAGCAGCACGAATATTTATTTGCATTGAAGCAGTACAAAAGTAGTTAGGAGTTGAACTAGTTGTGGGATCACTACAGCAGAAGGGCTTATCTGTGACCGGCCAAATTGGTCGCAGATAGCAAAGGCGCCGGTCGCAGATGACTAAATCGGTCACAGAAGCCCAAAATCGGTCGTAGATATATTGGTCGCAGTTGCTCCGTCATTGATGACCCCCATAATGACATCACCGGTCGCAGATGATGACGTCACCGGTCACAGAAGATCCTTCAGCGACCGATTAAAATCCGTCCCTGATGTCATATGATGACGTGGCTGAACTTCATCAGCGACCACCGCAATCGGTCGCTGATGTGTACAAATCGGTCGCAGAAGTTTTTTTTTTTAATAATTTTTCTGTTTTTTTTCACCAATTGGTACGAATTGTACCAAACGACAGAACCCATTATGTTCATTTATTTTTCCCCAGCTCATCCGTGACAAATCATACCAAACAATTAATTCACAAGCAATTCAAATATAGTAACGTACCAAGCAATTCAACAAATTCAAAAAAAATTCACAAGCAATTTAATTTGTACGTAACGCTCCAAGCAATTCACAAATAATACATAAACATCAAATATCTAAATACTACATAAGTATCATTATGAAACATCTAAAGTACGATATCTAAAACATCCGACATATAAAACACATACCAACTACATAGAAAACATCAAAATATCTAGGATAAGTCATCGCCGGCTCTACTTAGTGTTCTGATTTTGTTGATGCTTTTAATAGATTCAAATATACACAAAAATTGAATTTCGTACCTGATGAGATGGAGAAAATCCCATGCTACGCCTAATCTCATCCATGAATTGGGTCATCTGTGGTTGAAGCACGCTCAACACTTGACCAGATATCGCATTTATGTCTTCTTGCCTTAGAGGAGACGGTGCCGAAGAATACGATTGCGATTGCGATTGTAATCTCAATTGCGAAGAAGTTTAGGACCCACCTGGACGATACATCGATCTCGTCTTCCCTGAAACATTAAAAATAAGATAATTAGTGTACGTTACAAATAGTAATACAAATTTACAATTTAAATTGTGCACATTACCTAGAGCACCGAGACTATAGTTATCGCCATGAGCATTGTTGTCTATGTTGTTGTACCAGACGTCTGCGTCAAAAGGAGGCCAATGGTTTCGATCAGGCCCATACTTTGTGCTCATATCCCAGTCGTAGTCTACCTGCAATATTTATAAAATAAAATAATAAATTATGTACAACCAAAAAAAAATATATTATTAAAAGATTGGCATGTTCTACTACCTGTGCTTTTTGCGCCTTTGCTGAAACAAATTGCCCAGTCTTCTTTCTAGTATGTGTCAGTACGAACAACTTGTCAGACCATCTCGGCTCACGCTGGTTCTCATTCTCCTATTGTGAATAAACATTTCAATACAAAAAGTATCAATGTTAGTTCAAGTCAACTAAAATTTAACTTAATTCTTTTGATGAAATAAAACATCTTACGAATTTTTGTTTGTGAACCAGCATGTTCACTGAGCCCATGGTTGTAAAGGAACTCTCGTTTGATGCTGCCCTATTTACACGATTTTGATGGCTCCGCCTAGCAAACTCATCGGAACACCAATAGTCGCACAATTTGGGCCAGTTATTCGCCAATATCCAATCATACGTGCTTGGCACCCCTCGGTCCTTCCAGTGGGACTACTGGGTCCTGGTATCAACAAGGACAGGAATATGTTGTTCTTGCGCATCACCAAAGCTGGAGGCAGGTTATAAACGACTAGAAATACCGGCCAGTTGGTGTATGACCGACCTTCCATATTGAAAGGAGAGAAACTATCTGAACAAAATCCAAGCTTAACATTTCTAGGGTCTCCTGCAAAATCGGAGTGCAGACAATTGAATTCTTTCCATGCTTCACCGTCAGCAGGATGAACCATCACTCCTTCATTTTCCCACTTTCCTTCTTTATGTCAACGCATGTGTTCTGCGGTTGTCGAACTCAAAAAATGCCTTTGCAACCTCGGAGTGATTGGAAGATACCATAGAACTTTATGCAGCACACATTTACTGCTTTTCAATTGGTTGCCTATTTTGAAACGATCATGTCTGCAGACATCGCATTTCTCTTTAGAAATATTTTCTTCACCGTAGTATAACATGCAATCATTCGGGCAAGCATGGATCTTCTCATGATTTAATCTCAATCCTTTCACCAATTTCTTGCATTGGTATTGATTTGGAGGCAACGTATTCTCTTTCGGAAGTCACTTCTTCACGGCCTATAGAATGCGATTAAATCCCTCCTTGGTGATGCCGCAATCGGCTTTAATGCTAAAAAATTTGGTAACATAGTCAAGTACTATATGTTCCTTATCACAACCATCCTAAAGCGGCTCCTGGACAGCTTTTATCATGTTAAAAAACTCCTCAGCCTAAGGATTCGGGGGTTCATCCTCGGTCCAATCAAAAGACGGACCAACAGCATCGACAACCATTTCAATCATATCATTTGGCGACTCCACTTCGACACTCTCTTGATCAACAATCGTTTGGCTCTGTTCTCCAACTCTGACGTTTGCTGAGAGAGATATCTGCTGAGAGAGAGAGAGGACGCGATCCTTCATTTGCCCTGCCTTGCCTTGATTAGTTGTAAATAAAATAAAATGAAACAATGACATGACAATGAAATAATGATATTAACTATTAGTAGGTACAAACTCTTTTACCAATTGGAGCTTACACAGGGCCGGTGTACCATCTTATCCCACTTTGAATGCTATGTCTCAGTAGTGAAGAAATGTATGTGAATTTATTATTTAAGAAAAATTCAGCAGCACTTCCCCTTAGTTCTCCAAGTACGCGTTAGAAATACATGTTCTTGGACATGTAATTCAATACGTACTCGTTAGGAACAATAAGATAAATTAATACCAATTTTTTCTTAAATACTATATCCACATACATTTCGTCACTCCCTAGATGAGACAAAGCATTCAAAGAGCAGTTCCAAACTGGGGACTATTCAAAATTAATCCATATTGAAAATTAATCCATTCGTGGGCTACATGGTTCATCTCTCCCTGGGGACTGAAATCTGATCTCCTAAATTATTCAAAAGTAATGATTTTCCCTATCTTGCAGTACTATCTCCCTTTCTCACTGAAACAATCTCTCTCTCTCGCCCCTCTCAACTGGAGGCCGAGCAAAAGGGTGACAGTACTGTACCGGATACTAAACAACAATTCCCAAATTTTTCTATCTAAAATCCAATTTTCTCCTAAAAATCTCTGAAAAACTTAAATTCATATCAAAAACAGAAAAAACAGAAAAAACAGAAAAAACAGAAAAAAAAAAAAAAAAAAAAAAAACATATTAAAGGGCGCGAGAGAGAGAGAGACGGACTTCTACAGCGGATCGTCAGATGGCATCAGATGGTCAGTCCGTCGGATCGTCGGGGCGGAGGTTTTTCGCGGACCAACGGACTTCTACAGCGGTTCTAGGTTTAGAACGCGGGAGACGGCGAAAAAAAAGAAGGGTTCGCGCGCATGTTTTTGGTGGATACCCTTTAGTGACCGATGAGATCGGTCACAGAAAAGTTTTTCGCCTGTATCTGAAGGATCGGCTACCAAATTTTTTTTTTTAAATACCCTTATGTGACCGGTGCTAAGTCCGATTACAGATGTCGGTCGCAGATAGGCTCTTCTGCTGTAGTGGATGCGTTCGGTGATGGATGATTAGGGGAATAACCTTTTGAATAATTATTAGAGTTTTCGCACTCCAGTATCTCCAAATTCCCGCAACAATATTAGAAGAATGATGTACTATGGTCTCTACTAATTATGTGATCCTCATTTCTCAGTCCCCGTACTCGTCTCTGTGTTTAACTTTCATAGATATAAATACTTGAAAGATAATATATTAATACTTAAAAAATAAGATATTAATACTTTGATGCGTAACTTGTTATGATATCCTTTTTTCAGTCCCCTATTTGTCCCGTGTCAACCTCCCTCCAATGAACTAGTGGGGGCATGTATCCCAGCATTCTTCCCCAATCGTCTCCTCGTCAATCTTACTCTAATAAAAAAAGTTGACATCATAAGTATAAATACTTCAGTGCATAGGTATAAATACTTACAATACTTGATATTAATACTTTCAGACGTCATCCAGTATAATATGTAAGAGTTACTTGCAAGTAAAGATATAAATACTTGCACGATGGGATATAAATATTTGAGTGACGATAAGACCGAAAGTACATCATCATCGATCTTATTTGAAAAAAGAAAATTGGGTAGAAAATATTTGTGGTTTTAGATTTGTAAAATTCCTCACAGATCGTTAAAAATATGAACGAGATTGAGCAAAGAAAAAAAATTCCATCTCTAAAAACATGTATAGTCCCCCCATGTAGTTTGAGTGATCATCCACATGTATTTATGGTGCAAGTACGTTTGAGAGATTTGGTTGGAGAGAATTATTTACGTAAAAATTATTCATCTCATATGTATAAATACTTCTATGCATAGATATTAGTACTTTTAAAAAATATATATTGCTGGAGTTTTTAATTATAGTAGTTATGATGCAAAGATTTTGCGGTTAATGTAATCAGCTTCTAACCTTTTCTCTTAATTTTTATATAAACGATTATAATGATAATAACATTTGTAATCATTTAAGCGAGATATTATGAGATATTTTTACAACAGTACGTCTACATCATAAGTGATAACAATTATGGTTACTTTTATGGATTTGAGGATTATAAAGGATTCCACCCCTCCGCCCCCCCCCCCCCCCCCCCCCCCCCCCCCCCACCCCACACTCACACACACAACAACAACTCCTAGAAAAGACATCTCTCTCAAAAAATATTAACAATAATGTATAATGGGTTGACTATCCTAAGGCCATTCGACTCGCAACAGAAGAAACTACACAGATTCTGTTACAGAAAATCTATCTACCACAATTTTTTTTATTGATTTAAACAGTATCTTATAAAGAATCCGACTGGTTAATACAAATCGACAAAACAGGAAAGGAATTAAACATGCATCTTAATTCGTTTAGGCAACGGTAAGATGCCTAATGAAAAAGCAAATTGTGCAGTGTCCAATTTTAGGTGAATTACAATTATTTATACTTTATTAAATCCCAAAAACTAATTCAATTTGTTATTTATACCTTTCTATAGTTGATAAATATGTCAAAATTGAACCATGATTCAATAAATAAATTCCATTCAAGGCTACATATCAGAATAGAAGAAAAATGTCAAAATTGTAACAATCTTTCAAATCCTCTATGAAATTAGAACATCTTCAAATTACAAATTACATAATGTAATAATTTACAATTATTTAGAGAGACTCCCATCATTTAATTATACACTACTTTTTTTGAAACCTTAGTAGAGGCTGCAAAGTCGTGAGGGAGAATCGAACTCTCGACCTTTGGGTATAATAATCCTAGAACTTTTTTCCAGCCAACTGTGCTACCTCCCCTTTCATTTAATTATACACTTGGGTTTTAAAAAAAAAACCTTCCAATGAGTTATACATGTCAAACTATGAACACCCAAAACAAACAGTTAAAATGCACAATCTATCAAACTAAAAAAATTATCTGGGTCCATTGTGATATGTACAACAACAAGGGCAATTTTTTTCCAGTGTATCCAAATAAAGAGTTCACTGTCAGAAATGAAGATTGTCACAGAAATTTTGTAACTGATCAAATTTGCAACTGTAAATCCTTTTCTGTTTTCTTTTTGTGCTTTCAAAGCGCAGTGCAGTGGAATGATGTTCTTTCTTTAATTATTCTATGTACACAATAACCCCATAAAATGCTACAAATTTGCTTCTGGTTCTTGCTTTGCAAGGTTTTAATATATTTCGGCATGTAATGGTCTCTTATCATGCTCCTTGCCAACCTTATCTTACCATAAAATTCGCAGGGAGTCTCGTAAACATCAACCAACTCCTCTTCATTAACATTGGATCCCCCGTCTGACGATGTTGAGTCCCGCTCATGTGCTGGAAGGACAACCATGTTCAATATCCTCCCAGGAGGGAACATCTATGGCCCCTCAGCTGATAAGTCTAAATTTGCATCAGCAAGCAACTCCAGTTGCATTTTGCTGCTTTCTGGTAATTCCTTTGGGTCTCTTGTAATCTCTACTTCTGATTCCGATTCGGATTCTGATTCCGATTCGGATTCTGATTCGGAGTCGGGAATTGCAGACCCGGAACAGCCGGCAATCAGATCCGCTATCAGTGCAGAGTTATTGGTGATCAACTCACTTTTGGTGATGACAGTGTTGTTGTTGTGGAGTGCTACTTGAGAGCTGCATGCAGGGTTTGGAGATGCTGAGCCGGCATGGGTAGAGAGGTTTAAAGATAGAGAAATACCATATGTATGAGGTACATAGGTAGAGAGGTTTCTCTTTCAGTGTTCATGGCAGATACTGCCAGAAAAAAATTTATTATAAAAACACCTACAGTTTGGAACTTACAATGCAAAACCACGCACTCATGCACAGTGCAGGTTGTACTGACACAGTTTACAGTAAATCATCATACCAGCAAGCAAATAACAGCAGCTATATCAGAAAAATATAAAACATATTAACACAAACTAGCTTCTAGAAGAACTTCAGTCATAGGTGACCTCTCTGACAATGCAAACTGCCAGCAACCATGAAGGAATTTCATTACCTCGAAAAATTCTCGCATACTTTCTTCCAAATTGACCATGTTACACATACAAACCAGGGAATTCAAGTGGATTCCTTTATTATGCGCTCTGATTTCACTGCCTCTCAATGAAAGCCAAAATTGTTTTGGTATATCAGAATTTATACCTGCATCAGCCTGATAAGAAGCGCAAAACCTGCACAAAACCTTTTATCTCTTCTTATAAAATTTGTAGAGCATAGAAAAATTGTAATCATAATATTTATTCTATTAAGAAATGAAACCTTTTATCTCTTATTTTTTGCCTATCGCTTAGTTGTGCACAATGACAATCAGTACAAGGCACAGTTGCATACAACTAGTAGAAATTTCAATTTCACTATGAAAAGAGAACATACCATGTACCTCTGTAGCCATAATAACAGCAACAATTACAGAGTTCAACAGATATCAGACCTGAAGCACAAAATTGTTTCCTCTTCCGATTTTTAAAATTAAAAGATAAAATCAAAACATGGAATCCGCATATAAAATCCAGAAAAGCAACTGAAAAGCCAGAAATTTGGGCCCTGATTTGGGCTGACAACTCTTTCGGCTGGACCTCTTTCATGTAGGTTGAAGAGTGAATCGTTCTCGACTCTATTATACTATAAATCAAGCAAGTAGCCTAAACAATGTCACATTTTTTTTTTCTTTTATTATCCAGGAAGAACAGTCAAAATACAACAATTCTTACCAGAACTACTTTTTATCTACTTCCAGAGTAAACTCTGGGTAACGAAAAAAAGAAGAAAAATTCATAGCAAAGTAATGATTTCGTTGAAGTCACAGCATAATTAGCAAAAATAATAGAAGAATAGGACTTTGAAAGAAAATTACTTTTTGCTTTAAAGAAAAAGGTTCAGTTAGGAAAACAACCTCAGAAATCTTCATTAAAAACGTGACCATAAAAAATAAGAAAAAAATAAGGCCAAAATTACAATGACATATCAGTGCTACTAAACAAGGCATCAATACTTTCAGCAGAAACTTTTGCAACCAGAAATAACCACAATATATCAAACCAAATTTGTCCAATATAAAAATCAGTCTTATCATACATATATCCACAAAAATAAACAGACAAAATACACACATATAAAATGCACACTGCATAAACTGACTAGCACCTAGAGGTGCAAACGGATCGGATACATCTGATAGTGCTCAACCCATATCCGTATCCGTATTTTTTTTCGGATACGGATATGGATCGGATATCAATCGGATACGGATACGGATCGGATATTAAACAGATACGGATATAGATCAGATATTTTCAGATACGGATACAGATACGGATATAATTCGGATTTCTAATTCAAATATATATCAAATTAACTTCTTCTGCAATTACAAATATATATAATTCGGATATTTTCTAATTCAAAAAATACAGATCACGTCCTCTTAAATATTGCACAAGGGAATCTTTTACAATTAGTGAATCCGGACCATTATTTTAACTTGGCACGAATTTCAAAGCCCAATAAAACAGCCCCTGCACTAGCCCCAATCCCAAAGCGGTGAGATTTAATCCGAATACACACCACACGATCTTCAAACAAACAAAAAAGTAAATGGGACTAAGAGAATTTGCATTACAATTGCTTTTTGTATTCCGGGCTTCCGGCCTTGACAAAGATTAAAATTAGGAAACAATTGATAAAAAAAATAATTTGTCAACAATTTCTATTTAGACAAATGATTGAATGAAAGGGGAGGTAGTACAGTTGGCTAGGAAAAAGTTCTAGAATTGTTGTACCCAAAGGTCGAGAGTTTGATTCCCCCTCACAACTTCGCAGCCTCTGCGAAGGCTGCGAAAGTTTCAAAAAAAAAAAAAGACAAATGATTGAATGGATTGTACAAATTACAATTTACAAGATATATACATGTAGGTATATTATTTAATAACTAAAGATTGAATGGTGTAGTGGTAGTTCTGTTGGATGGTATAGCACCCTTCCCAAGTTCGAATCCCGACCCATGCAAAAAAGTTTTGATTATTGTGTATAGTGCATTTCTGACAAATTTTACTAAAATTGGACCGTTTCAGCCGAAATTTGACTGGAATCAACACATACCGTGTAACTCAGACTGGAATCGGATTGGTATTGTCCGATTCCAGTCTGGAACGGCTTATTCCGGGCCAGAACGGCCGGTTTTGCCTTCTATGGTTTCAATTATAGATGCAATAAATATTGTCATATTTTTATCAGCATATTCTTGTTAGCAACCAATGGGTATTAATCAGAATTATAATATCGAAGTTATTATTTATGATTGAATCTAATCCAATAGCCATTTGTGAAATTATATGTTTAGAAAAGAAGATATATCATACTTCACCTATTTCAAACTTGATGAAACACAGAAATAGTAAATTAATCATAGTTGCCAATAAGAAATGTTAACAGCTTAGTTCAATTGCTCTCTTCTTCCTTGTCCTTCTGTGCTTTATCCAGCTTCAACAAAATCTACAATAATTCAACAAATGCTCAGTTTTCAGAGAAAAAGGAGGAATCGACAAGAGTTCTCCATCTCTACTGGTTTTTGATAATACTAATATGAGAAGATATTGGTAGAGAATTTTTACCAGTGTGGACAGCTCTGAAACTGCCTAGTGAGATGCAAAGAGATCAGCTCTCAGTACAGATGATAGAAAATTATAGATGGTATTGAATGTTGCACCTTTTCTGACAATAGTAAGACAGGGACATTCAAAAGTTTGTAAGTCGCAAGTTAATTCAATTCAATTCTCTCTCACACCTAGACAGGTACCGGACATACTGATATTCACTTTGTGCGAAATGCAAGACCAGTTCTAATCAGGGATACCTCATCAGATCGAGGTAGGTAGGCTTCTGGTAATTAATTTGGAAGAGAAAGGTAACAATACCTCATCCGACTTTCTCGATGAAAGTCATTGCTGGAAGAATGTGAAAGTAACTGCTAAAGCACCTGATCTCGCTGAGAGCAACAGATATGAGGAATCTAATCTGCTCAGTCAGAGAAGACATAGATCCAATCTATAAACATAACCAGTCTCCCTCAGATTTCAATCCTAGAGCGAAAAGCACACAACACAGACCATCATCTATGGTAGTAACCTCAGCAAGTTAACACATGTAATATTAATTTAAATTAGGAAAAACCTCAGATAACTTCTCCACTTGACGTGATTTTGTTGTCTCATTCCGTTCGTAACTCTTTCATCATGATCATCTCATGTGGTAACAATAATCTACTCCGCAGCACTCCTATGGTTCGGGCTCCCATGGAGTAGATTACTTGTCACCACTCGAGATGAAGAGGAAGAGGAAGAATCGACGAGGGCTGATCCTTGCGTAATTGCTCAAGTTCTTGTGGCGGCGCCTTTTTAGGGAGGAATGATCGATCAGGAAGGGTTTAGGTTTCGCTTTCTAGTGAGAAATGATAAATTTATTATGGGCCCTGATTTAGGTTTGGGCTGGGCCTTTTTTTTGTTGTTCTAGATTGAAGAGAAATAAATTGGCATCAAATTCTGTACTCATTTCTTTGTAGATATATTCAATAGTGACAATGAGGTACTGATTTAGTTCCCCTCTCTCTTATCATCTTATGCTATAAATCAAGCAAGGAGTCGTAATGAATTAGAACAACATTTACATATATGTCACGTGTCATTTATGATTAAATTGGCATGATTTTTTGTAAATAAGTTGCTAAACTACACTCAACTAAACTCAATTGATTAATTAGTTTTTAACTATTTCAATGACAAATCCAATTTTCTTTGGATTGCATCGTTATACAAATCCCAATATTTGAGGGCCATAATTGAAACAACTAATTGTACTTGCAAACCAAATTTTAGATTTTTTTTTTTTACTATTAAGTATTTATTTAGAATTAAAGGAAGAAAATCACTTGATCTCACATTTGTGAACCATTCAAAAACAATGATTTTTTACTTATCTAAAAAAAAAAAAACAATTATAATAATCTGCAAATACATATTCATATGAAGATCATATTGAACGGTTTAAATCGACCGTTAAAACATTAAAAACAAAAATAATGATCTAGAGTATGAACCAATATGCGCTATGCACCGGACCATAGCCTCAATCTTCTTAATTTTATTATACAAATCCCAATCTTTGAGGGCCATAATTGAAACAAGTAATTATATGGGGAACAAAATAGAAAAAAAAAAATGTTTAGATAGGACCATTTATGCTTCTATGACATAAAATAAAAACCAATTATACAATTGTAGTTAGCAAGTAGTGTTGTTGTGAAAATAAGCAAACAATACAAGTCAGCCATGTGAACATGCCGGTCAAAGCTCTTGTCTTCATTCATACAAATATCAGTCACCATCTCTCCTCTCTCTCTCTCTATCTCTTTTTTATTACAAACAACTTTTCTATTTATTTCATGAATCTTCAAATACAGTAGTGTCCATGTGTCAACTTAAGAGGTTGTAAAATTGAAAGATGTAAACGGTAAGCAGGATAATAAATGCAGAGGAGAAGAGAGAGAGGGATTCAAAAGAAAGAAACCCACGAATTAAAAGCGAAAGAATGATGGACGTGCATGACTACATATCACTTGCCTTAACGATAATTTCTTATGGCTGAACTTGGTCCATTAATTACACATAATCCATTTTCATGAGTAAATTTTGCAAGAGGTTACTAAACTTTGTTATTTATTACGAATTAATCACTCAACTTTATTATTTGTTCCAATTAAGTCATTCTATATTTTTTCATTCAAAATCTTAATGGAATATTCCTATTCGGATATATGGGTAAAATCATATTTGTATTTTTTTTTTCCAATACGGATGCGATGGGATGAATAACGTATTTTTTTCATAATATATATAATACTATATGGTATATATCTACTATTCGAATACAAACAGTTAATTAACTGTATAGATATTTGAATATTGGATACTCATCATTTATATTTAATTTTAGAATATAGATCGGATTATGTTTGTTCACAATAATAAAATAAACGCCTATTAGCTGTATCTCTAATAACTACATAACTGCAAAAATATATATATATATATATATATGTTTGTTCACAATAATAAAATAAACGTCTATTAGTTGTATCTTTTGATGTTTACGTTAACAAATAGAATTGTACAAATTTGTTGACCAACTCCAAAGATTCCTTGAAATAATAAAGAAAGCCAACCAAATATCTCTTGATTTCAATATATGCAACCATTTCATTCAAGTCCTATATATAATCCATGTTCAATTTTAAAAGCCATGTAAATCTTTAATGTATCTATAATCTTCTAGATTACTTAATTTTATAAATTACAAATACTAGGTTGGGTGGTTTGCAACTTTTCAATCTATATTATGTGTCAAGATTGTATCTTCAATCAAAATAGCATGCTAATTAATATTCATTGAAACTATAGTTATTATTTTTTGAGTTAGGCAATTAACAATTTATTTTTAAATTTAAGTAGAAGTAGAAGTAGGGGTGAAAACGGGTTGGATATTATCTGATTGAATCCGACCTATATTCGAAAATTAGATACTGATATCTGATATCTGAATATCTATACTATTATTTTGTTTTAACTATTTATATACAAATAATAGATATATATCATATAATTTAATATATATTAGGTATGATATCCGATATATTATATCCATATACTTTTTTAGTAGTACAAAATATATATTAAAAAAATCTCTTGGAAACATTTACTTATAATATAAACCGGGTCTACCAAAATAATTTGAACCTTAAACTCCCACCTATGTCTAATTGTCTATTATCTAATCAATCTTAGCATGACCAGGCTTCCTCTCACTCTTCAATCCTAGAGAGAGAGAGAGAGAGCACACAGCACAGGCCAGCTTCAAGGGCCCCACAACGTTCCACGTGTCAGTGTTGTAATGGAAATGATTTCCTGTCAGGTGGGTCCATGCATGGTAGGATCCATACCCACTCCCAAGCTCTTGCACTTGGAAGACATCACATGTTTTTTTGATAAGAGAATGTTACATCGTTTAATCATAATTTTTTTTGTGACGAAATCCGTGTAACTCTTTATGTTATGTTTATTATAATAAATTATATACTTTGAAATTTATAACCATGTATATAATACTGGTAATTTGATTCTACATTACGCTTTGTGAATAAAATTATCAAAGAGAGAGACCACAATGCATCAAGACATTGGCATAGAAGCAAATGTACTGTCAAAATTACAGGATCAATGTTCTGGTTCCTCTGCATTATTTCCTGTGTGTCTTGTTATGTAGCGAATTATACCATTCACAAATTCAATCTTTAACTAAGATGCATTTCATAGATTCAATGAGGAATAGAGCAAGACATTTGATAAAAATTAATATTCAGTATATTATATTTTAGAACGAAACATATTCATTGTTTTAATTAAACCTACATAATTTTATTAAAAATATTAGAAATTACAATCTGCTTTAAGATCCGTGTGCGTTGCTTTAATATTTCTATATGTTTGTTTTAATATTCACATGCATGATTCTGAAGTGAATTAGACCAAATTGTTCCTAGGAGCAAAAGCATTACTGTGTGAAAAGATTAGATGACCCGCTACACAATTGGATAGAGAAAAAACAAAGGAAGTGAAGTAGAAGAAAAAAAAAATGGCCAGGCTAGCACCGGCGGAGCATGATTGAATGTGGGTCCCACCGCCTCCCTGGCATCCCACATGGGACGCGCACTACCATGCTTCTCTCTCTCCTCTCCTCTCTCTCTCTCTCTCTTATTTATGCTCACCAAAATCCACCCACTCCAAATGACATGCATAACAATAATACTATCAAAATTATTATTTCAAAACTAATTGTAATACAACAAAAGATAAATTTAAGAGCAGAGAAAATTTTCTTGAAACCAAATGTTTTGCAATTTTTTTACTTTGATCCTTGAAAATTTTGAGTTCGTATAATCTATCTCAAATTTTGAGTTTGGAATTCCAACCGTCCAAACATAATTCAGACTAATTCAGCTCAAGTTGAAGATTTACGAGATTCCTTTAATATTTATGTCAATGTAAATCAGACAGTATGAATTCTTTCTGTAGTAACTCAAAATTTGATGCTAACAGTGGCAAAGCCACATTGAACTAGAAGAATAGGTAACTGCATGCCTCTCAATTTTGAAAACCGAGTATAGATTTATGTATAATTAGATTGTTATCTATTTCTAGAGAAATTTTATCTACCACTGAACAATATAAAGTCTGAATTAGTTAATTCACGACAATCTGTTATCCGTAAGTAAATTATTTTATTTACTTTTACTCCTGATAAAAATACTGACTATGCCCTGAATTAAAATTCAAATGCATTGGAAAGCTTATGAAATTTTGGGACAACCATGTTATAATAGGCCAATAGAAAATTATGCATGTACCAAACTTAGTACTACTTAAAAGAATGTCTGCGATGACTTATTTGTTCATAAATAAAAAAAGGGTATGTTGAAAAGTTAGGTGCTGTTTGCCTTGTTGCACACAAATTTCAAATCTTAACATGGTACATTTGTTTTTTAATGTTGGGTTGATGAGTAATACATGAGATTTCAAGAGAAATAGGGGGTTTTGTGAAAGTTTACCAAATGGTGTTTTGCTGGAACCAGAGAGGTGATGTAACTCAGGTGCCAATGAAGTTGACATTATTTTTTTTATCTAAAAGATATACAGATTTATTTAAGAATAATATTTCTTATTTAATAGTTAAGCATTAATTATCTTACCTTTTTTATCTTGACTTTTATTAAGAATAATATGTTATTTTTTGAAAAAAAAAATAGCAAGGAGGTTAGGAAAAATTAATTAACCAAATTACTCCATGAATGAATGACATAATATTATGATAAAAATTCTGAGGTCACATAATCTTATGATTTATTCTAAAACCTTACAAAAAATTTGAGTTATCATTTTTAAAAAAAAAATTCATGAATGAATGACATAATGTTATGATAAAAATTTTGGCTATAAAAGTTTGATATTCAATTTTTAATACTTTAGTTGTTGATGGTGATGGTACTGATTTAGATAGGTACTTTGTTGGTATACGCTAATGACTGATAATATATTTTATATTATATTATATATCAAGATATTATTTTTATGCATACCAGCACATTGGTTGAAATTTTATGTATATCTTTATTCTTATGTTAAGTATGTTCTAATCCGTCAATAATTGTGATTAAAACATAAAATTTAAGATTAAATATCAACCCTCCAATTAAATAGCTTGCTTTCTTTTAAGTATGTATTCACCACACGTATTCGCGACAAGTCTATTTAGTTTGTCTTCTTTTGGTCATGATTCATTTCCATTTTTTAAATATCATTGAAGGATTTTTTTTTTTTTACTTTATTGATAATTGATTGATCATATATTTATTTATTTCTATTTTTTATATCATATAAGTACTGTTATTGTAATTTAATGATATCATTTAAGTAAACATGATTATATCTTCATTCTTATATAATGCATGTAGTTGTCCTGATCAGCCAACGACTGAGATTGAAAAATAAATTTTCAGATTTAATATCAGCCCTCCAATCACATAATCTGTCTTCTTTTGATTAAATACATCTATTTTATGTATAGAAGTCTAAATTTAGTTAAAAATATACTCGCCACACATACTGCTATATAGTTTGTCACAATTAAGAAATCTCAAGCGATATGTTTCATTCTTCCTCCTTAAATCTATTTTTGATTCATGTAATTAAATTATTTCCTTATTTTTTTCATTTTCTCTTATTCATGCATTTATAGCATATCTTATGAAATAAATTGATTCATTAAACCTACAAGTTCTTAAAATATTGTACAGAGTGTTCATGAAACATGCATATAGTAGAGTGTTCATAAATATGAGAGGATATAGGAAATATTGTAACTTTTTATTATTTATTAAGAGGATAGGAAATATCGACCTTCTAACTCAGAAAAAAATGAAGTTTAATTAATTATTTTTTTAGCAGGTTAACTAAATTCATGTATTACTTTAAATGAAGATTATCAACTTTTTGTCGAATTATTGCCCTCTTTAGCTATTATATGATTTGAGTAATATTCCAACAATATAATTCTTTGATAGATTTTTTTAAAGACAGAGGTTATCATTTTTTGATTGGTTAAAAGTAAGAGAATACTCTATGCTCGCTGTTTTAATGTGTGCATTTTCATAAATGTTGTTCATTTTTTTATTTTTAATTAAAATACTTTTCATATTTGTTTGTTCATTTTCATAAATGTTACACTATATCAAAGAGGATCACACTGGCAATGATACTTCAAAATTTATTTTTATGTTATATTTGATCTATTTTTTCCATTTGTTATTTCTTTTATTATTATTTATTATTTGAATTTCTGTTTTTTTCGTGTGTGCTTTTTATTTTCATTTAATATTTTTTCTTAATTTTGTGTAAATGTCAAACAAAAAGATATCTTCATATTATATTCAATTTATAATATATTTTCGTTGCAACGCACGGGCACAATACTAGTTCTCTATTTAAGGTACACAAATACGAGAGAGGAAAATAACCCTTGTAACAATAACAAGAATCATAATATGACAATATAATGTGCCATAATATAACAACAACAAATAATACAACTTATTTTTATAATTTTTGTTTTTTGTTTCTTGTTTCCCTGTTAAGCAGCATAACAAAAAAAAAAACTAGTATGTATCAAAAGAAATCGTGTAGGTATGTCATTAAAGAATAAGTTTTATATTTGTATGATAATATGTTGGTCTATTTTTTTTGTTGAACAATTATTTTTTTATAAAAGTATATTATTTTGTATGATTTTTTATTCTCTTATAATATGTTTTTATTCCAGGTAATATTGAAACGGATGTAATTAATTAATATCCTCTGAATGGTTCATTGTGAGAAATTTTAAAAAGGAAGCGTAATCATTAAGCATATCTTTATATATTTAAAACGACATATTAGTCAAATTTTGAAAAGTCAATTGCTGCCGACTCAGAAAATTAAAATTAGGGTTTAATTCACAAAAAAAATTTTATAGAAAATAAGAATTTTACAAACTTCAAACCTATTATTCGTCTTTTATTTTATTTTTTTGCTAAATTATCCTTATAAAACCTAAATTCACTTCTTCCTTTCCTTCTATTTTTCTTCTCTACAGTTTCATAGACTAAATTTTAAGTTTAATTGCAACATATGTCAACATATCCCGGTACATAATTTCTATAGATTTATCCTAAATTTGCATATTAATTGATTTATTTTACATTTTTATTTTTATAATTAGTTAAATCAAGATTTTATTTCATTTAATTTTTAATTAACTTAAATTTGCAACTCATATTTATATATGACGGGGTTCAAATGCTGCATGCATTTCATACCTCATCATATACCTCATATCTTATATCTTCATTTTGTAAGTTTAAATTATCTATCCGAACCGTTCAAAATGACATCCATATTAAATCTATTTCGAGACCAAATTTTATATATTTTTTTTACTATTTTGTAAGGTACAAAATCGATATTTCTAGGCCGTCCAAAAGCAATGATTTTGTACTTATATAAAAAATAATAAAATAAAACTTCAAAAAATATAAAATTTGGTTTCCATACATATTTTAATATGGATATCATATTGAACGGTTTGGATCGATAGTTTGAACTTTGTAAACAGATATATAAGATATGAAGTATGATGGGACATAAAAAGTATGAGCTATTTGAACCCTCTTTACATATAGATTTATATATGAAGAGGGATCCACTTACAACATGTTGCAACATTCGATTTTGTGATTTTCAAAGTCAAAACAGTCGATCCAAGTCGTTCAACATGATCTCTATATTAAAATGTGCTTTGAGACCAAATTTTATATTTTTCTAAATTTTGTTACTATTTATTAAGTATTTTACAAAACTGTTGTTTTTAGACAATTATGGACTACTGGAAAACAACAGTTTTGTAAAATTTAATAAATAGTAAAAAAATTAAAAAAAAAATATAAAATTTGATCTCAAAGTACATTTTAATTTAAATATTGTGTTGAACAGTTTGAATCGACTGTTTAGACTTTAAAAATTACAAAATAGAATATTATAACACGCTGTAAGATCCAAAATATTGTAAGTGGATTCCTCCTCTTTATATATTAGCAACCTAAGATTATGTATGACAGTATGAGCAAACAATTACAGCTTCATTGCTGCAATTTTTATCCTTTTTACCTTTTTAACCACCATTAAAAGAGGAGATGATGATGCTGTCGTCTAATCACTCATGACAAGGCCCAGCTTGGTTTCCCTGTTTTATATTTTTACAGTTTACACCTTCCCTTTTTTACCTACTAATTACTATTACTATTAACAATTCATATAATTAATTTCCACTTATTTATATTCATGATAAAGAAAAAAAACAAGCATATAAATTATAAATCACAAATTCATGAACCAAGATCACATAAAAAAGATACACTAATTAAGACAAATAATAGCTTTTTCAATGTTACCCCTTTATTGCTTTCTTGTTATTAACACAAAACAAAATTTGCACATTTCTCTATCGAATTTATGAATCAATCAGCCAAACAACGTGGAAAGTGGGACCAATTTGTAAAAACCTGAATTAAATTCCACAGTAACTATATTTAATTTTAGTTGGGCTTGATTTTAAGTTTTAGTTCTATTCTTGGGTGCCCATGAAACTTTTGGAAAATTCTATGTCTAACCCTGAAAAATTATTTTTACATGTTTAAGGTATTTCTTATTAATAAAATTTTATGAAGTTAGTAAATTTTAAAATATCGATTAGATTTGGTTGAATTAAAGAAATCACTAATATTTTAGTAAATTAGGGTTTTGTTTTGAAATTGGTACTATTATGATTATATACAATGAAAAAAAACTCTAACCTTTCTATGTCTAATATATGTGACATTTTTCTTGTCATTTTAAAAAAAAGTATGTTATAGTATGATTTTAGATGTGACATATAGCTAGAAAAAAAGTAAATTCTTCTTATTAAAAATATTATGTCATTATAACTAAAAATAACTTTGGTTTGTTTTGATTAATGAAACATGTAGTACTAATTTGTGTATGAGCACATATAACTAATTGTGCGTTCAAATTTGAAACGGAGGCCTACGGGCCATGTAAGAACCAAAAAAAAAATTGAAACGGACCGTATAAAATTTTGTCGTTAGTGGTCGGATTTTAGTGGATAATGTAATAATGAAAAACGTTATTATTTCAATTATAAATGCATAATTGACAGACTTAGTAAAACAGAATTTTAAATAAATATTATTTAGAGTTTTGCATGTGTAATTTTCTTTTTCTTGTTTTGACAACTTGTTTTTAAATTTTATTACTTACAAATTAAACCACCTCAAAACAATGAAATAAACTTTAAGTCTGATGGTATATTTTTGTTGGGGGGCTCTTTAAAAAAATGTTCTCACGATGGGGTATATCAGTATATGGAAAATAATGAAAAATTATGTTCAATGTTGTTATTCAATTATAAATGCATAAATGACGAATATTGTAAAAAGAATATAAAAAAAATCTTTAGACTTTTGCGTGTATAATTTTTATTTTTGTTGTTTTGATGACTTAGTTCTAAAATTTAATTTATTACTTACAAATTAAACCACCTCAAAAACAAACAATAAACTTATAGAGTGATGAAATATTTTTGTTGGGGGGTTTCTTAAAAAATGTTCTTACAATGGTGTATATGCAAAATGGTGCAAAATTGTGTCATTTAATTTTCTATTTGTTCTTAAATATTAATTACAATAAACTTGTACAGTTATGAAATATTTTGTTGGGAGTTGGACCCTTTCATAAAAAAATATTAGTACAATGGTGTATTTGCATAGAGGTCCAAAATTATGTTGAATGTTTCTACAATTGTGTTTTTTGTTTCTATTTTTGTTCTCTCTCTTCCTATAAGCTCTTCAGCTGCTTAATTTTTCTCTTGTTCCTCTCTCTCTCTCTTCTCTCTCTCCACCCCTCCATTCCAATCCCCTCATATTCTCCTCTCTCCAATAGTCTCTCTGTTTACTGTTTCTCTCTCTCTCTTCATCTTCTCTTTCTGGGTGGTTTTGTTCTTCTCTGCTGCCGCTTCTCTGCTTAAAGCGGCTAATGAAGAGTCTAGTAAGTATGTTTTCTCATGGATTTTTTTTCTATCAATTTCTCATTTTGTGATATCAAATCACATTTTTTTTCTTCATAATTCAAAGTGATCACAAATGGGTAATCCTTATTTCCAAAGAAAAACTTCCAATTTTTTTCTTTCATGCCTTCCATGGTTGATTTTAAATTTTTTAAAATGATCCAGCTATTATGTTTCCCATTTTGAAATTTTGGGTTTGTATTTTTATATTTATTATTGGCTGGCAATTTGTAACCTAATTTTTATTTATTTATGCCCTAGCTGGAAAGATCTTGCCTTTTTGAACCTGTTCTTATTTTTGCAAAAGCCTTCTAATTTGGGCTTCAAATATTTTTTGCTTATTTTAAATATTGTGAAATTTGTTGCTATAATTCCTGCTGATACTTTCAAGCCCAATAACTTGCCAATTCTTTTACCTTTATATAACTAAAAAAATATTATAGTTCCCACTCTAATTAGTATTTCTGTACATTTCTGAATTTCACCAAATGACTAATAATTTATTAAAAGTTGGATTTTGATAGTTTGTCCATTACCTTCTTGTAAATTTTGTCAATGGTTTAAATTCAATTACTGGTAAGAGAGGACAATTTGGTAATATAATTTATATGCTGATAATTTCATCAATAGACATTACACTTCTAAGGCTACTCCCCTCAACAAAAAAAAATCTTCCAGTAGAGAATAAAAATTGTTCTCTTTGAACTTTTACTGTGCCAACCTTTTGTCTTCCCAAAATAGTAGTCCCTCAATTCTCTTTGGTGCTTCTCATGTTATTCCTTCTCTTTGCATAGTATTCCAAAAGCAGCCTCATGATTAGTTCCAGCAATGCATTATGACAACTGGAAGTCTCACTAAATATCCCTTTCTTAGGTTTTCAGTACCACTGTACCAGTACTGGTAACTAATAAGAATTTCATGTACATTATTTTGTCTAGGCAGTTCTTCTACTATTCCTCTCTGTACTAGCATCAGATGTGAGCAATGGTATCAGTAAATGCGCTGGTCAAATAATAGAGAGAGATACAAAAGACCAATGTAAGAGTAACATGACGCCACGGCCCCATAGTGTCACCATCACAGAGTTTGGTGCAGTGGGTGATGGCAAAACCCTAAATACACTTGCATTTCAGAATGCAATTTTCTATCTGAGGTCGTTTACTGACAAAGGTGGGGCTCAGTTGTATGTGCCGAAAGGTAAATGGTTGACCGGCAGTTTCAACCTGACGAGCCACCTCACACTCTTCTTGGAACGAGGCGCAACTATAATTGCAACTGAGGTTTCAATTTTTTCCCCTTCTCATTGTATCTTGGTGAAATTTAATTTTCCTAATATACAAATCAAGAATTTCATTAAAGGTTTAGAGGGGTGAATGAAACAACTGTTAAGATGGATTCTATTTTTTTAAATAACAATTTTTCTTTGAACCTTGATTGATTTAGTTAGTTTTGAAAATATAAAATTTGGTCCTGAACATATATATCAGATTTTGGGTTGGTAAACCAAGCTTCATTTGCATGATCTAATTATCTAGATTTCTAGATAATAATACCATTCCAACAAATTTCAGGATTCATATATTCTGGTCTAGATAGTAGTACAGAGAAAAGAAAAAGAAAAATGGTATTGAATAAAATGCTTGATCAATTTTAGGATCAGATGATAGAATGAAATGAACTGTTGCATGTATTTAAAGTGGAAACTAAGCTCATTATAGACTTAACTTGATATAAAAAGAGAACTCATTAATAGTAATGGCAAAGTTGTAAATACTTAGGATCTGAAGTTATATTTCAGGATGCGTCACAATGGCCGAAAGTAGAACCGTTGCCATCATACGGCCAAGGCATTGATCTTCCTGGCCCAAGGCACCGCAGTTTGATTAATGGATACAACGTTACCGATGTTGTTATCACCGGTATGTTATTTTGTATAATTTATTGAAAGAAATTCATGTTATATATTCATATTTATGTTTGCTTTTTGTTGGTGTGCTATATGATTTCAATGTGAGTGAGGCTATATATTGTACTTTGCAATGTACACTTATCTAGTGTGCTTCGATACAGAAGGCATCGGATTTGTGTCAAGATGTGTGCTGGATGAAAATCAAAGCACATCCAACGTTTGTTGTATCCAAGCACACTAGGAGTGGTGTATATGATATGTTTTTGAAAGTAGTGAGACAATGGTACAATGCATAGCGCATATCAAGTGAGACAATGGTACAATGCATAGCGCATATTAACCCATACTATGGATCAATATCTTTATTTTTGAAGCCCAAGCAGTTGATGTAGGCCATTCATTATGATCTTCATATGAAAATCTACCTCTAGATCAAATTTTACATTTTTCAGATTATTTTTACTATTTTTTTAAATAGGTAGAAAATCAATTGATCTAAAGATTCTAGACCATTCAAAAGTAGTGATTTACTGCCTTTCTAAAAAAGTTCTAGAAAATGTAAAATTCAGTATGCATGTACATGTTCATATGGAGATCATGTTGCACAGTTCAGATCAACTAATTGAACTATAAAAAATAAAAATATGGATCCGTAGTATGGACCAATTCGCGCTATGCATAGTACATTTTTAATTTTGTCAGACAAATAACAGCGTTTTGTCTTGTACTGTTTTGTTCAAATAGGAAACGAAGGAGTGGTAGATGGTCAGGGTTCTATATGGTGGGACTGGTACCGCACCAACAAATTGAATTATAGCCGGCCTCATCTGGTGGAGTTTGTTAGTTCCGATGAAATTGTCATTTCAAATTTGACCTTTCTCAACTCTCCTGCATGGGGCATCCATGCTGTCTACTGTAGGTAGGCTCTCAAAATTAAAATAAAGTGTTATATAATATAACATTCTTATTCAAATGTGCTTGTTTTTAACATAGGGTTTGCAATTGTCATTTTAGCAACTAAGTTAAATTAAACCTAATGAAGTATTAATTTGTGCCATTAAGCCTCCAATGTGTCAATCTAGCCTCCAGTAGAGTTTTTGAATATAAATTGTGAAATCACAATGTGAAGTTCAGCTGAGGCTATATTTTGGAATAATACCAGTACATCTCTATCTGTACTCGTATTATTCCATATAAAAATTACAATCATTAGTATCGTATTCAGTTATTGCGAAACCTAGTGTCCAATTTCTGAATAATCATTTGAATTTAACGAGAACAAAAATGGACACTAACTTTATTTACTTCATCAAATAATGTAGTGATGTACTGATTCAGAATGTTACAATCAATGCTTCTCCGGATTCTCCATTCACCAATGGGATCGTGCCAGGTCAGAACATCCCTATTATTTACATTTCATAGCAACACATGCACAAAAAAAAGCAATTGAAAACAAAATCAGGAAACTAAAGATATACATTCTACTATAAATAGTAATTTTGGAATCAAACATGAAATTCTGATACCCTAAATGTAATTTTGAATTTTTTTTGGAATTTGGTCTTTACCTTTTCATTTCATTCTAATTGTGTAAACCCTAAATATAATTTCCAGACTCCAGTTCGAATGTGTGCATCGAAAATTGTGAGATAGCTGTTGGGAACGACCCGATCTCTCTAAAGAGCGGGTGGGATAACTATGGCCTTGCTGTCAATAAACCAACCTACCTCGTTCACATCACCAATGTCCTTCTAGAAGCCTCTAACGGGTCGGGTATATCCCTTGGCAGTGAAATGTCAGGCGGCATTTATGATATCACCATTGACCAAATCCGGATCCGCAACTCCTCCAAAGGCATCTCTTTCAAAACAGCCCCAGGTAGGGGTGGTTTCATCGACAATATTATAATTTCAGGGGTGGAAATGCAAAAAGTGTACACTACTATTGAGTTCACGGGTCGGTGCGAAAGTCACCCGGCAGGGGAATATGACCCTTCTAACCTACCGGTTATTGAT
Organism: Carex arenaria; assembly: GCA_964058825.1. Classification (NCBI taxonomy): domain Eukaryota; kingdom Viridiplantae; phylum Streptophyta; class Magnoliopsida; order Poales; family Cyperaceae; genus Carex; species Carex arenaria. Next base: position 177,270 of record CAXKVW010000087.1, on the reverse strand, counting down.
CGAATTACCATAAAGGATATAGTAGCAAGTAATGTGTCTCAAGTGGGTGTTTTCTATGGTATTGAAGGGGACCCGTTTACCAGGATTTGTTTGTCGAATATAACTGTCTCAGTCCAACCCGACCCGGATGTTTCGTCTTATTGGATCTGCTCAAATGTTTCGGGTTACTCAGAATTGGTGGTACCAGATCCGTGTACTGAGCTCCAGAACCCGAGCTTGAACTCCTCAGTTTGCTTCTCTCCCTTGAATAAATATACCTCATTAGCAGTAGAACAAGTCAATCAGATGTAACAGTTCCCAATTCTTTTGCAATAAAACCTGTCAAAATTTATAAAAATTTCTTTTCACCGGTGTGGTTTTCTAGGGTTAATATGAGCGTATAGAAATTCGGGGTAATAGTGAGGTGCGGGTGATTGTACAGGGGAATTTGTTTCATTCAATCTGTAAGAAATTTTTTTGATAGGTATGTGATGCAAGACAGTTTTTAGTTTTAGTTTTATCAGGTTCTGGTAAATTATGTTTTGTTTATTCTATTTATTTTTTTGGATTAGGCATAAAAAAAAAATAGGTATTATATACTGTTATACTTATAAAGGATATGAGGAACAACTGGAGAGATTCATTTATCTATGGAAAAAATTCATTTTATATCAGATATTTACCTGTATAAGATTGAATTTCAATCACCTTTGTAACTATAGAAGGGCTTTTTGATTGATAACTGTGCTGTTTGAATTTAGGTTTTCTCATGTTTTTATTTTTTAATGGGACCTTCTAACATACATGTTACATTTTCTCTTGAAAGAATGATAATTATGCAAATATTTTGTTGCCTTATTTTCTTCATGTAATATTTTTTTGGCAATAATTAGTCATACTAAACATTTTATTCAACTTGTACAAGCAACCTAGAGGCCAAGTAAAGTATGACTAGACATAAATGTAAACCTCAATTAATAAGCGGGGACAGATAATTTAATTATTATAAAATGAAATAAATTAAATTAGGGTTTGCATGTTTGGCTGTCTTGGTTCTCTGCTTTTGTCATATATAATCTGTGGGCTCTTTGCTGTCTGTCTTGCCTTTTGCCCTACAAATTTAATACAATGAGATTACATTTTGTTTTCTAACATAAGTTGTTCAATCAATCATGCCATGCTACCTAATATTTATACGAGGAGGATTCAAATGCTTCCATTTTTTTTGCCTCCACTATGCTTCCATTTTTAAAAAATTAATAAATTTAAATTTAAATCATAAACGTCAAAATAAAACCGTTAGATGTGATATATATTATTTTATATATAATGGATACAATTTTGGTTGTGTAATCATGCAATCTTCTAATGCTTAATATTAGCTTAGTTGGCACTTGGCACAAAAGTTAGTTTATTAAAATAAAATATAGGGATTAAAGCATGTAAAGTGATTGGTGGTTGGTTATAATCTCTTGATTATATTTTACAATATTATGGCCTATACAAGTAGATATGTATTGCATGATTGCCTGATGTATGGTTGTATGAATGTAGCTATTTAGATATTGTAAAATATTAAAATATGTGTTAATGTGAGCTAAGATGTAACCAATCAATGATGCATATGTTTTGGTGCAATAGATAGAGCCTACACTAGATCATTGTCATGTTAGTTGTAAGCTATGTTTTAAAATATGGTTTTTAGTACATGTGTGATTAAATATTGTTGTGAATGCATGAGTAGTATGCGAATGATGAGTAGAACTAGCGTGTTCTTAAGCTCACCAAGCTCCATTGTGAACTTAATTCAAAAATTTATTGAATTAGTTTCAAATGAAAAAAATTATTGAATTAGTTTCAAATGAAAAATGCGAGTGATGCGTCTACATTTCAAATTAATTTAGTATAAATTCAAGCGGTCAAAATAAGATGAAAAATGAATGCATTAAATTGAATTATAAATCGTCTTTTTTTTACCGCTTGACTTTATACTAAATTAAAACCTATAAATTTCACATGTAAACGCATCAATTGTGAATATGTCAGTTTCAATGGTTTAAATTCATCATTTGAAACTAATCTGATAGAGTTTTGAGTCAGCTCACAAAGAGGCCTAGTGAGCATAAAAACACCCCTAGTTTCGGATGATGTGTATTCTAAAAAAATTCAAATTTTACGAAATAAATAGATTTTTAATTTTTTAATAAAAATAAGAAAATATAAATATATACTAATCTTTACAAATAAAATTGGCTAATATCAAAACGTTTGTTCATAGGCCATATAACAAAAGCTTCCATTTTTAGATTTTCAAAATACCAATTATGAATAAAATTTTAAGAGGAGTTTTACTAAGTTTTTAAATTTTTAGTGAACTATTTTTATGAGAAATTAACATCCATTGCCTATTATTTATCCGTCTTTCAATTGTTTGAATTATATTATATTATTATAAAACAAATAAAATTAATTGAACCATTTTACAGCCTAAATTGTTGTTTATAAATTGGGCGGTTTGTCTTGTGTAACGACTAGACATCTAATTTGTCTCACATGAACAACTTCATTATGTTGTAAATTTGTAATATACATAAGATTCCTATACTAGTGAGTCTGTGAGAATCAAATGATCATATGTTGATGGGCCCCACTTTTATTGGGCTGGGTTACATAGGCCCAAGAAATTGTTGCTAGGTAAGTTGGCCCATATACTTACGGCATCGGGCGGTTCGATGGGCAATTCAGTCTGATGTTCGATTAGAACCGTTTGATCCGAAACAAGATTCACATAGACAACTTTAAAAAATTTACGGATCAAGTGTCCGTAAATTTTAATGCAAATTGTACAACTCCGACCTAATATATCGAACTGAATTTGATCTAATGCCCGTGTGTTCCCTTACATCATGCCCAATTCAGTTGATTAATAACTTAAAGTTATATTTTATTTTTATTTTTCTTGTTCTTTGCCCAAAGCTCTTCTTCTCATATGTATATTATTGACTAATAAAAAGAGGAAGAATAAAAAAATTAAATAGTAGTATTGAAAAATAGATATCAGATCCGTCTAATATCTAATCCGTATCTGTATTCAAAAAATAAAAAGAAATACAGATATGATTTTACCACTATCCAATTTATATCCCATCCGTTTGCACCCTACTTGACAGACAGTTTTAATTTCGTTATCATCAATTACACACGAATTTTGATGCAAATTGAGTTAATAACATGCAAGTGACTTATCATCACATTTGATTTGACAGCCATATTTTCTTCCCCCCCCCCCCCCCCCCCCCCCCCCTTTTTTTTTTGCCAAAGCTCCTCTTCTCAAAAAGTGGGCTAGCTACTATCAAACCCTACCACCTTTTTTATTTATTTTCTTATTGATCATGTTTGATTTTCATTTAAAATAAAAAGGATTAAATATTTTACTCTATGTTAAAGTGTATTGAATGATTTTTATTTATTTAAAACTTGTTACTTAAAGTCATAATTTATTTTATCATTTAATAAGGAAACAAAAATATAGAAAATAAATAAATGTTTATCTCTGACAATGAGTTTTACATGCGGAATAAATTAGTTTGTCTAAAGAAGTGAATGAACTTATTCTGTCAAACTCAGATTTAATTTATTAACTTAACGGTCATGAGTAAACTTCTTAATTCACCTCTTACTTTACAAACAAGATTATTATCAGTAATTTAATTTCTTACGTATTTTTTTATTTCCCTTTTATTATTGTTTGTTTTAAGTGAAATCAGTGTTGGGAGAAAAAAAAAAGTTGAAAATTCTATTTCCAAAATTTAAAAACACCCATCACAATCCCTAGATGTATATATGTGTTTTGTTTTGGATCATTTCAGATAGATACAAGCTAGCCTATATATATATATATTTTCATTAAGCACCCCTAGCTAGCTAGCTACTCTTATGTTTTTACTTTTTTTGTTAAGTTATCGTTATATTAGAAATTTTCAAAGTGACTTAATAAATAGTAAAAAAAATCAGAAAAATGTAAAGTTTGGTCTGCAGGCACATTTTAATATAGAGATCACATCTAATGGTTTTGATCGATATTTTAGACTTTGAAAATTAAAAAATAATTTAGTTGCACGGAATCTCAGAAACAATCGATTTGATATTAGCCAACCTCTTATTACAAATTAATTATACATATTATATTCCAATCCGTAAACTTTACCTCATCAAATTATTCTACAATTTAAAAATTATTCTATATTTAAAAAAATAAAAAAAAGAAGTTGAAAATTCTAGGTGAGCTATGGATCCATCCAAAACTCAAAATATCCACAATTTAAAAACACCCATCACTATCCCTAGATGTATGTGTTTTGGATCATATCATTTCCAGATAGATACAAGCATAGATATCTATATATTATCTCATGCTTGGAACATGGCAATTTTCCAATCATACATAATTTTGTTGCATAATTACAAATTAAACATATTATATCCCAATCCATAAACTTTACCTCATCAAATTATTCTACAATTATTAATTTGTGAATATTATGTAACATCAAATTTTAAAACACAAAACAAAAAGTTTTTTATTTTTTTATTTTTAGTTGTCTTAATAATATTCTTGTAGTTCTTCTTGTACATGTTAATTGTTTTGAATAATATTCTTGTAGAATATTTTTTTGGTCCTTCAAACCAAACAAAAAACCTTCATTTTTAAACTATAAAAAAAATAAAATGTCAAAGTTAAACCGTTAGGTATAATATTTATCATTTATCTCTGTGCACATGTAAAAAGAAACAATTTTGTTTTGATTGTTGTTATAAAAAACTTATAAAAATACACTATGTGGATAATTTTTTAATGTTGACTGTTCAACTTATTGATTCATATAAAAATAAATTCGAAAAACGATATTTTTTGTGTGTATCACAATGATTTTATTTGATATATAGGTTTTTAATTTTTTTTATAAGAAAATAAAATGAGAAGACATAATGAAGATATTTGAACATTTCTCGTTCTGTTTTAATTGTTCCAAATTTCAAGTGTAAGATTTAAGTCCGAAATAAATTTCATATTTTATTGGGTACAACAGCAAAAGTCTGACCGACGTTCCGGTTTCTATTCGGGGATAGCGTAGGGGGACCAGTATGCTTGAGCTTTGAGATTCGTGCAAAACGTATTTGAACGGTTGGGATTTTCCAAAAAGTCACGCAAAATATGAGATATCTCAGAGGATACGAATTCCAAAAGGCTGTGAGTACGTGTTCTCTGAGATATCTTAATTGTTGCGTGACCGACGTGTCCGGTAGTTCGGGGACCCTGTTATTTATGCTTTGAGATTCGCGTATAACATATTTGAACGGTTGAGATTTTCCAAAAAACACACAAAAGTTGAGATATTCAGAGGATGCGAATTGTACAAGAGTTCAGTACTCTTTACTGTGAGATTGTTCGGTAGCGGATCCATCCGACGAGCACTGAACCAAATCTGCTCGTTCTCATCCGTTATTTTCGCATTAAGATTTGTGTGGAAAAATTAAAATTGTAAACCATCCGCAAATTTTAACGAGCGCACGATTCTCAATGCAGATAAAACAGTGTAGATCTCAATCGGACAAAATATGGTCCTATATCCATTGTACCCCTTCGTTCGCGCAGATTGTTGAATAAATATCAGCTGCGCGCCTTTAGGCTCTTTCCTCTTTGCTCTCGCTCTATCCAAATTCTCCTCTCCGATCAGATCCCTATTCCCTGGTGAGAACCTCACCATCTCTCTAATCAATCTCGCTTTCTTGCTTATAATATGTAGTGTTAGTTGGTTGGTTTCAAGTACTTTGTTTGAATTTTCTTAAAGAATGTTTCTTTCTGATTCAAATCCAAATATTTAGGTTTATTATGCTTTCTTGCTTATAATATATAGTGTTAGTTGGTTGGTTTCAAGGTACTTCGATTTGAATTTGCTTAAAGATTGTTTCTTTGTGATTCAAATCCAAGAATTTAGGTTTATTATGATTTTTTTTTCTCTTTTTTAATTTCTCTTTTTTAAGGTTTATTATGCTTTTCTTGCTTATAATGTATACTGTTAGTTGGTTGGTTTCAAGATACTTCGATTTGAATTTGCTTAAAGAATGTTTCTTTGTGATTTAAATCCAAGTATTTAGGTTTATTATGATTTTTTTCCTCTTTTTTGAGGTTCATATGCTTTCTTGCTTATAATATATAGTGTTAGTTGGTTGGTTTCAAGATACTTCGTTTTGAAATTGCTTAAAGAATGTTTCTTTGTGATTCAAATCCAAGAATTTAGATTTATTATGATATTTTTTTTTCTCTCTTTTTTAAGGTTTATGTGTGATTTCATTTGCCTTTTTTAAGGTAAATCTGAGATGGCGAGGAATGGTCGGGGGGTCAGTGCTGGTGGGGGCCAGAGCCAATTGGGCTACCTTTTTGGTGGCAGTGATGAACCAAAACCGACCAATAGGAGCATGTCACCTGTCGAGAAACCGGCACCTACTGAACAGTCATCCCCAGCTGTAGATGTCTCCAAGCAGGTACCAGCTGGTATTCAAGTTCAAGTCACTGAGACCAACAACTATCATCGGGCCGATGGCCAGAATACTGGCAATTTCCTCACGGTACGTACACACTCTCTCTCTCTAGAGGTACCTTTTACTTGTGTGCCAGACCTCTAATGATTGGTATCAACTGATAATTCTTTACTGGTACGTACCAGTCAGTACCCAATCATTATGCCTGACAAGTTTTGAAACATAGACATTAGATTTTCACAGTACCAATAGTGTACCCAGTGTTACTGGCATGTATATATCCTTTTGTGTACCAGTACCGGTGGTGGATCAGATCATTGAATACTGTAACTACTTATTGATCAATGCATTCTATGAACTTAAACCTTTGCATGCATGCATTCTATTTGATTTTATTTATTTTTTCTTACAGAACCGACCTTCAACTAAGGTGCATTCAGCACCGGGTGGTGGCTCTTCTCTCGGTTATCTCTTCGGTGGTGGCGGTAACTGAGACTTTACTGTAATAATAAAACTGCTTCTTCAAAAACCTTGTATCGTTTTGCATTAGTTTGTTTTTTCATTGTAATTTTGCTTGAATTTGCGAGCTTCTATCTTTTGTTATCTTGTATGTCATATTAATCCTTTTTCGTGCCTGATTGTTTCCTTGCCACAATTTGATGGTCTTTTTTGTGACATGGATTCCAAATCTACATTCTTTCAATTGCTATTTAAAACATTTGAACGTGAGTTAATGTCTACAAACTCAATACAAATTTACAAACCAAAACCATTTGAGTGTTGCTGAGTCTGGCTTCTGAGCCAACAAAGCATCTTTGAAGCAATTTTGTTTAAAACTCTCCAGGAAATATTTTATATCAAATAAGAGCCCTCAGGGAACCTCACCTTTCAAAAAACAGGTCCGATTATGTGACTCAGCCAGCACAGGTCCGATTGTGCTATAAAGAAACCGGGGCTAAAGAGCCAAGTTGTGCATTCATTCGATCTGAAGCAACTAGCTAGGAAAGCAGCGAGGATTGAAACAAAGCTGATAATATGCAGGAACTAACCTGAAAATAGTGCCAGTGAAGGAGTTAGATGTGAGGACAGCAATCTCAAAGGATGGAAATGTAAAAATGCAAGCCTGGATCCTCTACATTATCTCACCATTTGAGAATTCGTGCTAATATATATAACAAACGGACTGGATTCAAAATCAAATGGTTAGGTAGCTTACATGATATGAATTTGTGCTGAAATGTTTACATTTTTGGAATGGTGGCTATAATGTGATTCAGAACTACAAATATAGTAATTTGAAGAGAGCACAATAAAGTTCAAAATGTCTAATTTACCCTTTTTTAAGTCTGGGTAAGAACAAAAGAATTCCCCATTGGCTTTTGGTTCCAATCAGTGATTGAAAAACACCTAATTTAACAATTGAGGTTTACCATTACAAGGATAAATCTTGTTCAATTCTAGCATCGTATACAAGAGTCCAAATCTAATTTCCTAAAAGAAAAATATAGAGAGGATCAAATAAAACCCAATTTCCATACATTTCTTCTCTAACTATTACAATCAGTCATCGTCAGAAGTGGAGCCCTCCTCAGTCGAATCATTCAAATCCTGCACAACAACAGCTGCGCAGCAAAACGTTTCCTTGCTCTTCAAAAGGAGTCTACTACCATCCGAGTTCCATTTCAAGTCACAAATGGAGAAGTCAGGAAGAGGAATGCTAACACACCAGGCACCAGCCGGGCTCCACATGTACAAATTTGGACTGCCAGTGCAGAGCATAAGCCGGGGCCCACCTGTTGGGTCCCATGCTGCAGCCCTAATCGGGTCCTTGTGGATTAGTACTGCAGCAGGTTCAAGGTAACGGATGTCCCAGATCCAGAGTACTGTTGGCATGCTGTCATTTCTGGTTAACAGGTATTGGTTATCACAGCTCCATGATAAAAGACCTACATACAGTTTTGGTCGGTACATGTATTAGATCATAGTAAAGTGCTGTTGTGAGTATTCATGATACAGAGTTTCTGTTGTGAGTCGGTGATGATTTTTGTTGCTTAATTAGAGGCAGATTAAGTATGATAAGATTCATAAATGAGTAGGGTTCAAATGCCTCATGTCTTTATTTCTATTTTCAAAGTCTAAACGGTCCATTTGAACCGCTCAACATATTCTCCATATTAAAATGTGATTTGAGACCAAATTTTACATTTTTTAAAATTTTTTACTATTTCGTTAGAATTTTTGAAAATCAGTGTTTTAATATGTTTAAAAGGAATAGTAAAAAATTCTTAAAAACACTGATTTAAAAAAATTCTAAAGAAATAGTAAAAAAATTTCAAAAAATGTAAAATTTGGTCTCCAAGCGCATTTTAATATGGAGATCATGTTGAAAGTTTCGGATCAACTATTTTAACTTTTAAAATGAAGATAAGGCGGGAAGTAAAAGAGGGATATTACTTCCCAAAGCATGATAGCCCAACTCTTAGTTTTCAGTGAATATTACAAAAATGCAAATTAAAATAGAAAACTGACCGATTCCCTGCTTGGGGTTTGGCTTGTCAATCACCGGTTTTTGAAAAGGTAAGTTGACGGGAAGATCTACCACTTTGTATTTCACTCTGCAATTCCCTTCTCCGGAATTATCTATAAAATTCAAAAATTGCAGCTGTAGTTGTTCATACCACAATTGAATTAAGACACTCGGGAATTGCACAATATTTTAAATGTATTTACAAAAGAAAAAAAATATAACATCTCTACTATACCTAGATAATTAATATAACTTGTCTAATTTAATTAACAGAGGACATATATTGCTGCAGTTGCCCCAGGAAAGCAAAACAAACATAAGAAACCATTTGATGAAACTTTTAAGGAATATTCTAAATGAAAGATTTTGATTAAGCTATTCACCTACTAAAAAAAAACTATAAAAATTACAATCTTCACATTTTGAGAAGGTTCCTTACCGATGCGACCATCTTGAATATTAAGAGCAAAGTTGTCACTGAGAGATAAATCTGACATATCGAAATGGAGAGGCTCGTCAACTTCCTACAATACCAACTTTGACAATTAGACAAATTAAAAAGGTGGAATTTAATGTATACCCTTCAAAAAACTCGAAATTATGTATTTCCCCCTCTAAAATTCATAATATCATATTTACCCTTTTTATTTCAAAAACTCACAAAATTATACAATTTATTGCCTTTTTTGATTAAAACTCATATTAAATTTATTAAGTACCCATTTTACCCTTATTAATTAAAAAAATATGTAGTATGTTTAAGAGAAATGTTGAGTCTTTTAATTGGCCGGTTGTAAGGACAAATGGTTCATTTATCTACTTGTGACGCATGCATAGTAGCATTTAGTCATACAATTTATCAAAATCAATAAAAAATCATGAAAAATCATGTTAATTCTTGCAGAAAGATAAAAATTGAGATGTTCGAGTTAAATGTACCTTAAAAATGGTGGCATTGCACGGGGCACGGAGAGTCGTCATGTGCATGAACTCGGCAAAGGTTTTCCATGTGAGGTGGTTCAGTACCCGAACCTGCTGATCATAACTGCCAACTGCCAGGAACTGGCCACTTGGGGACCACGCCACCGTTTTCACGCCCAATCCGCTCTCATACGCTTGGTACTTCTGTAGACATCTTCCATCAGGCGAATATATCAAAACCTGTTATAATATACATGAAACATCACTTCGATAATTTCATCACATAACTAAATCAAATGTTTGAGTGTCAGAAACCAGTATGTCAAATTCATGCAATAGTTACCCTCCGGCAATTTATAATTGGGTATATACTAAAGGAGTTCTGACAATTAGAAAGAAGGACGAATCAAGGTAATAGAATACTGGTAAAATGCTACCACAATTTTGGGGCAATTTCAGTTTTGGTACATAACTTTGGGGATTTTCGGGAGTTACTTAACCAATTTAATGTGAATAAACGGAAGCAAAAAAATATGAAATTTGATAACTAATGCCAGAATCAGCTATTTGAGTAAAAAATGACAAGAATATAAAGTTTTACTTTGCTTAAGAAAAAAACAGTACCGAGTCAGTCTATAAAGGAGGATCATAATTCATAAATAAACAAATAAGCAATACCTTGTACTCAAGAAGTGAATCCCAGACGACAATAGAACTGTCATCTGGGGCCCACTCGACCCCAGCCAACTCCACTGTGTCTACAGCAAATGTTCCCATTACCTCCCAAGAGTGGCAAGAGAGTAAATTGACGTAATCCTTGCAGTCACGTCTTGTGCAAACAGCTGCAAACTTGCCATCTCTGGTAAACGACACACCCTTAGCCGCATGCTTCGGCCACTGCACATGGACACATGCTGTGTTAACCAGGGACCACACTGTCAGGCGCAGCTGGAACTCAGATGTGGTGAGTATGTGCCTGCTGTCTGGACTCCACCTGGCAGCATTGAATATAGAATTATCTATATTACTTTTATTAGAATATTAAATCTTATTACCTTAGGCAATCACTGATTTGACTACTGAGATTTTAGGGGGAATTTCACGTATACCCTTCAAAAACCTCAAAATTAGGTATACCCCCCCTGTAAACTTCCAAAACTCACAAATTTACCCAATTTATTGTCTTTTATATTAAAACTCATTTTAAATTTATAAAAAACCCATTTTATCCTTTATTAAAAGCATTAAATTTAAAAGTTTATAGTTTGTCTTATGCAATCACAGATTTGACTACTGAGATTTTAGGGGGAATTTCACGTATACCCCTCAAAAATCTCAAAATTACATATTCCCCCCTGTAAACTTCCAAAACTCACAAATTTACCCATTTTATTGTCTTTTATATTAAAACTCATTTTAAATCTATAAAATACCCATTTTAACCTTTATTAAAAGCAAAAAAAATTTATAGTTTGTTTAAGAAAAATGTTGATCTTACAAGATACCCATTATACCCTTTACTACATTCTCTTAATCATCTAATAAAAATCATACCTGGCATAAGCAATGCCAGCAGGGCCGTCATCGATCTTACATGTCCACTCGGGTTGAGTCAGGGACCACGCTTGTACCATAGGCCGCTTGTAGAGGCCACAGAGGATATACTGTGAATCTGGGGCCCACTCGATGAAGCTGATCTTGTCTACACACGAATATAGTTGTTCAACCTAATTAAGCAGCAAATAGTACTACTAGTTATATTCAGATCAATTTTCCAAATAAATCCCCATATTTTGCACAATTAACAACTAGGAAATACCTTGAGAGAAATAACATTGCGAATGAACAACCGATGATCGACAGCCACAGCGAGGAAGCGAGAATCGGGAGAGAAGCAACACGGCCCCGCCTGCTTGAACGCCTCCGTGAACTCCATCTGATCTCCTCTCCTTTTCTCAGTCTCACCCACTGCCTTCTGGCCCCACTGCAAATCGGTTTGGATTTGGATTTCAAACCCGTTTCGTCATTTCTTCAATTCTTCTTTTTAAAAGATTTCAAAATCTTTTGAGTTCGAGTTTGAGAGATTCAAATTTTGTCGCTAATAAGTCGCTCTGGATCTCAGGACTGGGAATTCAAAAGACCTAAAGTAACTTAAATGTTGTGTTTAGATCTGGGCCGTCAGATCTGTTTCACCACGAATATTAAACTCGGCCGGATTGACCAAGAACCTGATCGGACAGTCGGTATATAATCTCGAAAGTTGAAGTTGCTTTAGAGAAAACAGACTGTAGGAGTGGGGTCCGCATGACAGTGTATCTCTTTACAGCGTCAACGAATAAGTTGAAAGCGGAGATGTACTCCGGATCGACACAATGTGCACCGTTCGATTGATTTGCGGGTAGCTTTCAGATTTGATATAGACGGTTCAGATGCTATCCACTGAATCAGGTAGCTGAGGGGTGTGATTTGTGTAGTAGCTACTTCAAATGAAAATTTGCACTGTTATTGGGCCTCAAGTAGTAGGCCTTACGGCTTACAGGAAGCAATCACCAATGTTATTGTGTAGCTACTTCAGTTCTAAGATTTTCTAAATGGGAGAGGAGGCTGTCCGATGTCCATCGGACTGAGTTGGGTTCGATGGGTGGTTTCTACCGTCCGATTCATTTTAAGATCTGTGTGCACGGATATTAAAGCAAACAGCACAGATATTAAAGTGATACGCACAGATCTTAAAGTGGATCGGACGGTGGAAACAACCCATCGAACTCAACTCGGTCCGATGGGCATCGGACAGCCCCCTCTCCCTTTCTAAATACTATTTTTTCATACATCTTCAAATATACCCTTACCTCATGTTTTGGTCATGGACTAAAATATGTGGGCTGTTTGGTAACACAATTAGGATTAAATCTTAATCCACACTAGAGAACCGATGTTCCGTTGTCTTAATTTATGGATGAAAGTTAACAAAGCTAAAGAAAGGAATAAATATCTCTTAAGGCTCGAGCAAGAAATTAAGATCCGGATAAAATAAGATCAAAGGAGGTGATCTTAATCGGCACTAAGGAACTAGTGTTCAGTAGAATTAAGTAGCTAAGAAAGCTAAAATAAGCTAGATGAGCCTTAGTGAGGCTTTATCCCTCTTTGAGGAATAACACCGGTCTAAATTATTTAATAATTTATGTTTGATTATGTCTAAAATTATATTATGATTCAAGTTATTTCTTATTTAGTATGACAAAATTTGGTGGCTTAAAAGCATGACAAAATTTATTTTTGTTTTTTTTAAGTTCATTTATTGCTGCCATTTTTTTTTGTTATTGAAATGTAATATGTTATTTCGTGTCAGCAATACATATACTAATTATTACAACATTTTTTTATTTATTTTTGACCAATTGTTCGTAGGCATCATTAAAAGTTTGTGCCATAAACATGACATCAAATTACAAGAAGAAAAGGCATCAACATCAGATTACAAAGTTTGAGATGTTCTTCCTTTTTTGAGAAAAATCTCAGCCTTCCAAGATGAAAGTCGGACGGATGAGATTTATTTGTTTCTTTTCCTCAATTCTCTTTGGATGCATTCTCATTGCACTGCCGACACAGGTCTCTTTCTTTTCTAATTCTATTTCACAATTTCATTTTTAAAAGTTTTTATATTGTCTAACATTTCTAGTAGAATCACGAGAGAACATTCCTATAAGAAAATATAATATTACATCGCGCAACTACCAAAAACCAATAGCAAAGAAATGTATCATATTATAATTCTAAAAAAAATCAACTAGCATATGAGCCAAAGTAGTGCATGACCTGACACTTAGAAAATATCTATTGGGAATTATCCGCTGCACAGAAAGCTGTATAGTTAGTGAACTCAGAAAGGACAAGTTCAAAATCCCGAGATGTTGGGGTAAATATATTGACGATGTAGTTTATACTTCATGCAGCGCTCATTGGCTCTATTGTTTGCTCCCTTCAATCCTTCCTGAAGCAAAAACTGCTCTGTAAATATCTTTTATCCGGATATTGGATGGAGATCTTGCACGCATCAGCAAATCGACCGACTGATAACAGGCCGACTCCAGCACTCTGAAGTAACTTAAATTTTGAGTTTATATTCAGACCGTCTCTTCAGAACTTTGGCCAATCTTAACCCTTTAATAATCGTGCCTAAGCAGATTAGACGGTAAAGATCTAAACTGAAAATTTGAGTTAACTCAGAAGATATGAATTCAACATCCCTGTAACCCCACCGTGTATATCCTCTGAGGTAACATAATATTTATGTTTAATCATAAGCCGTATGATCAGAATACGGGCCAATTAGATCTAAAGAGAAATATTCTGCTACCTTAGGTGATATGAATTCCTTTGGCCTGGTGGTCTCGCCTTGAGAACTCACAACCCGAGTCCATATCCTCTGAGGTAGCAGAATATTTCTGTTTAGATAAAGACCGTCCGATCAGAATCTGGACCAATCCGGTCCGAGATGGAATGAACAGGGTCCTTTAATATTGGTGCGCAATTTAATTGGACGGTCTAGATCTAAACAAAAATACTCTGTTACCTTAGGTGATATGAATTCCACAACCTTCGCCCTCTTCTCTCCCGACTCGTTCGATTTCTTCATTTTTGATAAAATCAATTAATCATCGGAAAAATGAAAGAGGAAGACAGCGCCACCGCGAGAGATTGATTGGTAGAGGAGATGGCGAGGCGAATGGGCGGATTCCTCGGCCGATGCCTCCTCCCTCTTTTGCTCCTCTCAGGTCCCACACAACCCCCCTCTCTTTTGCTTCTCTATCATATGATATACTCATACTCATAGATAAAATGTACATTTTTATTGCAGCTGCTTTAATTGACTGGAGCTTGATCTCACTGGTCAATCTTCTGCTCTTTTTTGCAATTCGATTTACTACTCCTAGAAGAGGTATGCATGTCTCAGTTACTTTTGTTGAACCAAATCTTCACCTGTGAGGTTTAGAACAGCGAAATTTGGAATTCGTAGATGAGAATAGAGAAAAAATAGTGATGTTCAGATTAGTGTGAAAATGGTGCTATTTGGATTAGTAAAAATGTTGTTTGGATTGTACATTTGGAATAGTGAATAGCTGTAATCGATAAAGAATAGTGTTAACAAGGTCCTAATTAAGAGGAAAGATAGGCAAGTGGGGTCTCAAATGAATTGTCATGATGTGGGGATGACAGAAGTGGCTTTAACTTTGTCATTTTGGGATTGTTTTGGCGGAAATCCGACAAGGAAACACTTTTTCCTCTCTCTTCACACTTCCGAATAGTAGCTATTCCAACATTTACAAGGAATAGAGAATAGCAGCTGTTCTAGCTATTCCTTATAGCACAAATGTTGTCTGTGTGCACATTGCTATTCCGAATAGCCCTTTTTCTTGGTGCATCCAAACAGACCCCAAAAGGTGCTGTCTTTTGTGTTTATATATAATAGTGGTTTTCTGGAATTGATTACAGGGTATTATTCTTGGAAGATATATGTTGTAGCATGGTGTACAGTTATTTACTCAGCTCTAGCTATATTAGCTCAAACCACATTTCTTATTCTTTGGATAATTGAGGGGAAACAATGGAGTGCTGCAAGCTCTTGGTGGGCTAGATTATTTGGTTTTTCAAGGTACCTAATTAATGCATTACTTCAATTTTCTTTGTTTTAAGGTTTGTAATTGTATCCTTTTAGAATTCCCATTTTCTGTTCTTTCTCAAAGATTTGTATTGTTTCTTTGACCATTTGTTCCCCTGTTTTGCATCTCTTCTTCATATATTTGTTTGATGTTATATGCAGACATAGGCCATGGGATTCAGCATCATTTATATATTTCATAGTTTTACAACTATCTGCTGGTCTGGTTGCTTTATTTCAAGTCTCCGGGAGCAGAGTCAATCCAGATTCATGCTGGACGAAGTTCTCATCTCAAATTGATAGCATAGGTTGGCATTTATTTTCTTCTTTATGCTTTATGGGTTTTATGTGAACTGTGCCAGGGGTTTAAAACTTAGTCAGGGAACTCAAATCCATCTATAGAAGACATTTATTTGAGCAATAAAAACTGCTTTAGAAAATAATGGTTATTTGTCTGGGTTAAGTTCTAATATGTGCATTCCTGTTGCTCGTGGTATTTATCTTGTTGATTATTTGAACAATGCTTTTAAAACCCATGTTTTTGTTTGCTTATACTTTTTTTTGTTAATTTAATTTGGAATTAGCATAATTTTTTTTGTTAATTTATGTAGGCTACCATTTTCGGGAGGCAAGCTGTTTCTTGGTGCCTGGAGTTCAATTGGTTGTGAGCATCAGTTATCCATCATGGACTTCACTTCCTTTTTTTATTTTTAGTTGCATCGGCCTTGTTGATTGGTCTCTGACAAGCAACTTCCTTGCTCTCTTTCGGTGAGTATCAGCTTATATTTTTTGTTCTCTTTTTAAAAAAAAAATTGAATACCTTTATCTTTATGAAATGCATGAACATATCTCCTTGTTGCATCTAGCACAATTTTTTAGGATATGAAGAGGTGAATTTTATTAAGTTGTTGTCATTTTGCTTTTATCTAATGAGGTTTTATTTACAGTGAGCCAAAAATGAAATAAATCAAGCCAAGTAATGTTGATATAAATGTTTGCATGAATGAAATTTGAAGCAAATTGGTTGAGTTATATGTATTGTATTGCCAGGCACAACGAGTAATGGAGCAATATTGTTGAGTTAAAATATATAGCCAATGGCAACTTTATTGTTTTTCTTTTCTTTAGTGGTTAGTTCATCAGGGTTTCTTTACTAATTTAACTAAAAAGGCTGGTTGTCATTGAAAGTATAAAAATCATTGTGTATCATGGGCATTGTGGTGGTAAAAAGAGATGCGTGTAACGAAAAGGTTTGAATTTTGTAAATAACCTTTTTAGTTTTGGGTTCATTCTTTCTGAACTGAACCTATTCATCTTAGTCATTGCTACAAGCACAATTTCCTCTTGACTTAGACTTTATCTAATAAATTTTAATGGCAAGAATTTTAATTTGGTTTTTGTATAAATATGCCATGCTAGTTTCTAATGGCAAGTGATATTCTTTGTTCTATTTGCTATTGGCTTACTTTGAATTAATTTTTTCTACTTATAGTTGGTGGAGGCCGCTGGAGATATATTCAGTGTTCAACATTCTCATGCTTTACATATACCAGTTGCCAGTGATGTTCCCCAATTTTTTTACTGTAATAGCTGAATTTATCGGCCTATACAAAATGACAACCTCCAAATCCGACTGGCCTCAAATCTGTTCTGGAGTTTCTTTGCTGGTATACTATTTCATGGTAAGAATTTGTGGTATACTAATCTGCTCTTTCTTAAGTTATTCTTAATTCTAAGGTCTTATATCAAACTTAGCTGTTCTGATCAGCCTCTTTCTGTTGTATCTGGCCCCTACTGGCAATTGATTGTTAAACTGACTGCTTTTCTTAAAGGGGGAATTTCATGTATACCCCTCGAAAACCTCGGAATTACGTATTTCCCCCTGTAAAGTTCATAATATTATATTTACCCTTCTAAATTTCAAAAACTCACAAATTTACCCAATTTATTGACTTTTCTATTAAAACTTATTTTAAATTTATAAGAGTAAAGCTAATATACACTTAAGTGTATATACACTTAACCCTAGGACCGTACGATTAGCTTTGAGATCCGTGCTACACGACTTTTAAAGAAATCTGACGGTCCTAGGGTTAAGTGTACGGTACACTTAAGTGTATATTAGCTTTACTCAATTTATAAAGTACCATTTTGCCCTTTATCAAAAAGGTAGAAAAATTGTGACCTTTTAAAGACAAATATTTAGTCTTCTAATTAGTCGAGTTTGAGTAAATGGTTCATTCTATAAACCTTTTTGTTTACTTGGAGCAGGTGGAACTATTTCCTATAATATTGGATAAAACTCTGACGTGCTAATTGACTTTTTTTTCTTCAGTTATCATCTGCGAAGCATGACATACAAGAAATGGATTCTATGATGTCTGGGGAGAATGACATTTTGACTGAGCGGCTTCTTCCATCGAAGAATACATTTTTTGTTCGGCGAAATAGGTATGTGAATCATATCTACTTAACCATAATTAAGTGCAAAGTAAAAGGACTTAAACGTTAATATGTAGTGTATTTAGATATCAGATTGTAGTGTTGATTTCAATCTGTATAAAGATCCAACTTTTCCTTTTAAATTAAACTTAATTGTGGCTTGTATTACTAACGAATCACCTTACAACAGATCTGGGAAGAACCATACTAATGTTCTTATTAGAGGAACAAAATTCAGGAGTTTCAGTATGAATTTCTTCACTTACGGGTTTCCGGTATGCATGTTTTTATCCTTTTCGATTAATTTCTTCATTTAAATTTTTTGCCTTGTTGGCTTTTCACCTTGTTTAATTTTTACTTTCTTTTCTTTATTAGAAAAACATAGATCTTTTATTAGACCTTCCAGTTAGAGAAAAATCATGTATCATCGAGATATTACAAAAGAGTCCCTCAGTCTAATTTTTTTCAGTTATATTTCCCAGTTTTTGGTTTATCTATAGTCTGTAACTGAATGATTTTTCTATCAAACAGTTTTCATATTGTCTATGCAATGATCCTTACTGTATTGAATAATTTTTGAGGAAATATTCTGATAATGGCAGGTTTTGTTGCTTGCACTTGCATTTTGGAGTTTCTACTTCAGTAGCATATGTGCATTTGGGTTGCTAGCATATGTCGGGTACATACTGTATGCTTTTCCATCATTGTTTGACTTGCACAGATTAAACGGGTCCCTTCTGGTTTTTATTCTCCTTTGGACGGCTAGCACATATGTTTTCAATGTAGGCTTCACATTCTTCAACAAAAAGTTCCAAAAGGTATCTTATTTTTTAGCTTCTTGTCTTTATTGCCTCTTGGGGTGTCAATGGTATTTTTTTCATTTAACTGACCTGTATCATATTCGATAAGACGGGTACAGGTGGGTAAGGTTTTTTTCATTAACATAACGGGTAAGGATATGGGTAAGAACTATTTTGTACATGTTATCCTATATGGTAATTATTAAAAATAAAAATTATAAAATTATATATATATATATATATATATATTTATATGGGGCTGATGCATGATATGATATAAGTTTAATTCATGGCCCATATATATTCTATTCAATGACACCCTTTTTTCCGTTTACCTGACTTGTATTGTATTTATAAGAAGGGTATGGGTAAGCTTTTTTTTTTTTTTTCATTAGCTTATCGGGTATGGGTAATTTTTGTTCATTAACTCAATGGGTAAGGGTATAAAAATGCTTCCACCCAACCCGTTGACACCCCTAATTTAGAGCGGAGGTCTGATGGGCATCAGACCTACTTTAGGTCTGATGGGCTTTAAGGCCGTCCGATCCACTTTAAGTATCTGTGCGCTTCGCTTTAATATTCGTGTGTGTCTGCTTTAATTGTTGTGCACACGGATCTTGAGGCGGATCGGACAGTCTTCGAGCCCATCGAACCTAAAGTAGGCCTGATGCCCATCGGGCCTATTCCGTTCTACCCCTAATTGCCTCTCTGTGAGATGTTGAGGATTAATCAGCAGTGTTTTGTGTAGGATATGGTGATATGGGAAACAATCGGCTTGTGGCATTATTCGATCCCAGCGTTGTTCTTACTCGCACAGTATTGCCTGGGAGTATTTGTTGCACTGTGCAACCTTGTCAACAACTCTGTGTTTCTCTACTTGTCAGGCCGTGACGGCCACTCAGCCGATGAGGATCGGGATGAGGGTATGTAATGTAACTTCTTTTGCTTATTACCAAGGAGTAGGATCCCCAAATCATGCCTCACATCCAAACAACCAATCCGAACCAATCAACATGATCTCCATATCAAAAATGTGCTTGGAGACCCAATTTTATATTTAGATACAAAATCACTGTTTTCAGAAGATTCTGGACCATCCAGAAAAATGATTTTGTACTCATCTAAAAATATAGTAAATTTTTTTTTAAAATATATAAAATTGTTTGGGACTGAAGGCTTTGTTGTTGTTGATAAATTAGTCTCCAAGCACATTTTAATACAGAGATCATGTTGAGTGGTTCGGACCGACTGTTTGGACTCTGAAAATGGAAATAAGAATGTGAGGCATATTTGGGGCGTGAAAACAATCGGGCATTCTAACCCTAGACCAGCCTTATTATCTAATCTTCTTTGTCAACTCTGGTTGTGTCATCTTTGCAGACTTTGTTAGTTCTCTTTCGAACGTAAAGGAAAAAACAAAACATCCGTAAGTGATGACGAGAAAAACCCGATTATTGTTCCTGGTTCTTGATTGAATTTGCTGATGAAATGGTACTGATTTTAATACACTTAACTGGTACTAACTGATGTTAACTTTTTTTATCTGATATGTTACAGAAAAGGAAGACACAATGGTTTTGATTGTTGCAACAGTAGCATGGGGTGTTCGAAAGATTTCTCGTGCAATCACTTTGGGGCTGATGTTTCTCCTGGTCATCAAACCTGGATTCATTCATGCAGCTTATAGTATGGTGAAACATTCTTTCTTAGAACAGTATCTTTTATATGAGATGCACCCTATTGTGGGAAGTTAACAATGCACATTAATTGAGATTTGTAGAATAGAGGAGAATAGAGAGAATAAAGAAAGTAGTTCTGTAAGAATAGTAGAATAGGGTTTATATATTTCAGATTTTGGGAGAAATTAAGGGGAATAAGAAGTATGTAGATCTAGAATAGAGATTATGTTTGGATGACACGGGAATAGCACACTAACCTAGGTTAGAAGCTATTCTTTTCTCTATTCCGCGTTTGGATCGGCAATGCTAACCTGGGTTAGTGAGCTATTGTTGGTTTTTTACTAATCTGTCCAAAATATGGAATAGCTCACTAACCCGGTTAGTGAGCTATTCTTGCTATTCCGTGTTAGCGACCTTCTCATCCAACAATCGTTAGTAGGCATTTAGGCCTCTAACCATCGCAAAAAAAAAAATGCACTTTAATTTGATTTTTATTTACTTTGGTTTCTTTGCAGTTGGTAACCATTGATAAAAACGTTAATTTCTTTTTTCTTTCAGTGTGTTTCTTCATGCTGTTTCTGCTGAGTCATGAAATCAAGACGGAACAACGCCAGACTTTAATCCTATTCTGTGAAGTGCACTTCTCAATTTTGTATATTCTACAGCTGGATATGATTTCCAAAGCCTTGGAAAATTGTGGTCCTATAGCAACAGAGGTTCTTTCACAATTAGGTTGGTATAAACTTCCTTATGTAGTCAATGTATAAGCTGGATTAAAAAATTTTAATTTATTATTTTTTTTTGGGTGAATATTCAGGTCTATCAACAGATGCTACTACAAGAGATTTCTTACAGATAGGCTTATTGCTGTGCTTCTGTGCAATTCACAATCATGGATACAAGATGCTCTTGTCCCTGTCAAGAGTTATCAAGGACACTCCATACCCTCCTGTTGGATTTACTATTCTTAGAACCGGTCTCAATAAATCGGTGCTGCTTTCTGTTTATTCTTCCCAAAATTTCGGGATTGGCCGCCCCTCTAGCTCTTCTAATGGTATGATCGTGCCCCTCTTCACCTTCTGCATTTCTACTTTAACCAATCTTTTCTCACCACCTCTGGTACTAACTCTGCACTTTCTTTTTTTTTGTCTTTTTTTGTATTGCAGAGAAAAGGATTTCAATGTATCTCAGCAAAGTTGGTCAGAAGTTTTTATCCCTCTACCGCTCATACGGAACCTATGTGGCATTTCTGACAATTCTTCTCACTCTATACTTGGTGACTCCAAACTACATTTCCTTTGGTTACCTCTTTTTCCTTCTCTTTTGGATTATTGGAAGGCAACTCACTCGCAAGACAAAGAGGCGTCTTTGGTCACCACTAAAGATCTATGCAGCTGTAGTCTTTGTATGCACCTACAGCCTGTGCATAACCCCTGGCCTTGCCACATGGGTCTCTAAATATGTTCACTTATACCCGGATTTGGGTTTTGACCCAGATGCCTCTCTACTCCACAATGTCTGGCAATCCATTGCTATTCTAATTGTCATGCAACTCTACAGCCATGAGAGGAGAATGAGTAGGTTTAAACAATTTGACATGTCAGACCCGGCAGAGATAAGCTTTTGTGGGTTCCTTAGGAGGTTTCTGATCTGGCACAGTGATAAAATACTCTCTGCTACCGTCTTTTATGCTTCCCTTTCTTCAATCAGCCTCTTTGGTTTTTTCTACCTCCTGGGACTCATCATTTGTTCTACTTTACCGAAAGTTTCTCAAGTTCCATCCAAAGTGTTTTTACTCTACACCGGGCTCATAGCCACAACAGAATATCTATTTCAGATGTGGTGCAAACCAGCTCAAATGTGCCCTTCCCAGAAGCTCAACAGCTTAGCGGTTTTTATCGGGTTTAATTACTATGATTCTGGATTCTGGGGTCTTGAAGCCGGATTAAGAGGGAAAATCCTTGTTATAATAGCATGCTTACTTCAGTACAATGTTTTTCATTGGTTAGACCTAATGCCAGCTTCTCTTGTGCACACGGGTAAGTGGGAGGAGCCATGTCAGCTCTTTCTCTCTCGAGAGAACTCCTCGGCCGGTAACAGCAACAACTCTATCCATACAATGTTTAATTTTTTCACAAGGAGGCATAGTCAGAATATGACTGGCAGTGGGTCATCTAGTCATTCACTCGGTTCAACCACGTATGAACAGTCTGATTCAATGTTAGGTGATGATTCGTACAAATATTCTTTCTCGAAATTCTGGGGAAGTTCAATGGAGAATCAAAAGTGGAATAAGAGTCGGATCGTAGCACTGAGGAAAGACAGATCGGAAACTCAGATAACCACTTTGAAAGCTTTTGTGAGATTTTGGTTTGAGAATTTGTTCAAAATCAGAGGCCTTGAATTTAACATGGTAATGCTGCTACTGGCAAGCTTTGCTGTGCTGAATGTAGTGTCAATGTTCTACATAGCATGCCTCGTGATATTTATTCTGCTTAGCAGAGACCTCATCCGTAGAATCTGGCCCTTCTTTGTTTTTCTCTTCGCTTTAATTCTCGTGCTGGAGTACTTTGCCTTGTGGAGAGATAAGTTCCCGTGGAACGACTCATCAAATGACAGTGAAATAATTTGTCACGATTGCTGGAAGTACTCCAAAATTTACTTCAGCTACTGTGTAAAATGCTGGCTAGGTACTTTCTTCCCTTTGTTTTTTTCAAGTTGTTAACAATTTACCTAGGTCAGTTCGCTTTTGAAAAAATAAGGATTGTTAAAGAAGTACTTGAAAATGTTTCCACATTGCCACATTAGTTAGTTTCTGAATCAATCTTTATTTATTTTTTATTATTGAACAGGTATTACAGTTGATGATCCGAGAATGCTGTTGAGTTACTATTTGGTTTTTATTTTCTCCTCCTTTAAGCTCCGATTGGACCATTTCTCTGGTTTCTCTGACTCATACACATATCATCAGATGCGGGCCCAGATAAAGAATACTATAGTGTGGAAGGATCTCTCCTTTGAAATAAAAAGTCTGTGGACATGTTTGGATTATGTCAGGCTCTACGCATATTGCCATTTACTAGACATAGTTCTTTCTTTGATTCTTATTACCGGGACCCTTGAGTATGATGTTTTGCATTTGGGGTACCTCGGTTTTGCCCTGGTTTTCTTCCGAATGAGGCTCCAAATATTAAAGAAGAAAAACAAGATCTTTAAATATTTGCGAATTTACAATTTTGTCTTGATTGTTCTTTCGCTGGCATATCAATCCCCCTTTGTAGGGGACTTCAGTTCTGGTAGCAAGTGTGAAGAGTTCGATTACCTGTATGAGATCGTGGGTTTCTACAAATATGACTATGGGTTCAAGATAACATCTCGCTCAGCTCTAGTTGAGATCATAATATTTCTACTGGTGTCACTGCAATCTTACATATTTGCATCAAGTGAATTTGACCACATAGCGAGGTATCTCGAAGCAGAGCAGATTGGTGCAATGGTGAGGGAGCAGGAGAAAAAAGCTGCACGGAAAACAGAGCAGTTGCAGTACATTCGGGAATCTGAGGAGAGGAAGCGGCAGAGAAACTTACAGGTAGAGAAGATGAAATCTGAGATGTTAAATTTACAGCTGCAGCTCGACCGTATGAGTTCCATTGAGGCCATGGAGCAGAGTCCTCCTAGGATACAGGGTCTCCGAAAAAGAAGGAAAATCAGCAGTGGCAGTGGTGGGACCCACACGAACAGTTCGGTGGTGCAGGAGGAAGGCAATGCAGAGCCTCCGCAGAATAAAGCGGACCCACTGGACCCGTTGCCTGGCCTGATGAGTGAATATCCATCTTCAATGGATTATGTGAGACACTCGCTGGAACCTGTTTCAGAAATTACTGAACTTAAGGAAGAAGACGAAGAGTCAGTGCACTCTAGTTCATACAAGGAAAAAGAAAAAGACAAAGAAAAAGAAAAATCTCAAAAGGAAAATCCTTTGAAATCTGCTGTGCAACTGCTAGGCGATGGAGTCTCCCAAGTGCAATCCCTCGGCAATCAGGCTATGACAAACATTGTTAGTTTCTTGAACATAGATCCGGATCAATTGGAATCTAATGGGCGGTCTTCCCATGACGACATTTACCGAGATACTGAAAAATTAAGGAATACTAGTGAAACTAAGTTAACTAGAATGCCTTCAATTCATGCTCACATGAGAGAAAAGCCTCAAACAGCTGGCCCACAAATCAGAGTGATTCTCCGGCACATATGGTCTCAGATGCGGTCTAACAACGACTATGTTTGTTACTGCTTTTTTATCATAGTTTTCCTGTGGAACTTCAGTTTGTTATCTATGTTTTACTTGGCGGCACTTTTTTTGTATGCTCTGTGCGCAAATTCGGGTCCAGGTTACCTTTTCTGGGTTACAATGCTGATTTACACAGAGTTGAACATACTGGCACAGTATGTATACCAGATTATAATCCAGCACTGCGGGTTGAGCATCAAGATACCTATTTTACAGAGATTAGGGTTTCCTGAAGACAAGATAAAGGTTTCTTTTGTTGTTAGTGTACTACCCCTTTTTCTGGTATACCTTACTACGCTTTTGGAGAGTAGTATAACAGCTAGTGATGGTGAGTGGGTCTTGGCAACTGATTTCAGCCTTCTAGGCCAGAGAAGGTACAATGAGGAAGTGCAGTACATAAACTACAGCTTTAGAGAGAGACTGCAACACTTGATCTCTCCTGTGTTTAATGCGTTAAAAATAGTTGGAAGGAGTTGCATTTGGTACTGGAGGTCACTGACACAAGGTGCTGAGTCACCTCCTTACTTTGTGCAACTAACAATGGATGTTAACCATTGGCCAGAGGATGGTATCCAGCCCGAGAGAGTTGAATCTTGGATCAACAGAATCTTGGCAAACTTGCACGAAGATCGATGCAAATCGAAATCAGTCTCCACATGCAGTTTAGCAAGTCGGGTGCGCATCCAAAGCATAAACAAAAGCGAAGAAAATGAAAAGATGGCACTTGCTGTGCTTGAGGTGGTATATGCCTCTCCAGCTGCAGGTTGTCAAGTGGCCGAGTGGTACAAGTCACTGACACCTGCTGCTGATGTAGCAAAGGAGATTCAGGATGCATTGAGTGAAGGGATGTTTGAAGAGGTAGGTTTCCCCTACCGAGTGGTGTCTGTTATTGGAGGAGGCAAGCGGGAGATTGACCTTTATGCATATGTGTTTTGTGCTGACCTAGCAGTTTTCTTCTTGGTTGCTATCTTCTATCAATCTGTAATTAAGAATACCAGTGAAATCTTGGAATATTACCAGCTCGAGGATCAGTTCCCGAAGGAGTTCGTGTTTATTTTGATGGTGAGTTTCCTTCTTGATTATAATATATCTTTTGGCATTTCTATATGCCACTTTTTGTTGGGTCCAGATGCTAGTTTTACTGAATTAATGATTTTGATTGGTGCTGTGGGATTTTGTTCAATATACCACTTTAAATTATCTATACCTTATATTACCTGCTATGATACACTTTTCAGAAAATATGAATTTTTTTATAAAATATAGTATAGGGGACTGAGTTATGAAAGAATTGGTTAATGTTTCTAAAAGGAAACAAAAGCAAACCTTCATAGAATACCTTGTTTCTTACTACCAAAACCTGAATTCTCCTTGGGAATAAGAAATAGTTCTCCTTTCTGTATTCTTGTATTTATTTGATTTATGATTACTATTATATTTATTATTGTCGTTTCTGTTATTATTATTATTATTTTGGGGTTGGTTATGACATCTGTTTTATTTCTCATGCCCTTTTACCTGTATTCTTTTATTTATTGTTTTTTTTTTTTTTCATGTATAGGTTCTCTTCTTCTTGATTGTAGTTGATAGAATAATATACCTATGGTCGTTTGCAACCGGCAGATTTGTCTTCTACATTTTCAACCTAGTGCTGTTCACCTACTCCGTGACAAAATACGCGTGGAACATGGAGTCCTCTAACAGAAGCATAGGTGCCCTCGTTTTGCGTGCCATCTACCTGACGAAGTCTCTCTCTCTCGGATTACAAGCCTTGCAACTCCACCATGGAATCCCTAACAAGAGCACCTTGTACCGGCAATTCCTCACCAGTAAGGTCACTCAAGTGAATTATTTGGGTTTCAGGCTGTATCGTGCATTGCCCTTCCTTTATGAACTTCGTTGTGTCCTTGATTGGTCTTGTACCACTACATCTTTGACAATGTATGACTGGCTCAAGGTACGGCCTTTATTAAATTAATTTAACTAATTTCAAATTCCAAAATTCAATATGGGTTTGAATGATTTTAAGGTAGAGAGTTTTGATGAAAATCCTTATTTCATTCTATTGAATGTCTTTTTATTAAATTAATATTTACTCCATCTGCACACTTGTTTGTTTTAGTTTTTATTTCCTAATTTCATTTTTTTTCTTAGATGTTTAACAGCAAATTGGTGTATTTTCTGATTCTCAAATCATCTTTATTTTCCTCTTTGCTCATGTATCTTAGTTGTCTATTGTCAATTTTCACTAGGTAACATAAGTTTTTCTTTTTAAAAAAAAAATCATAAACGTCAAAATATATGCAAATTGAGATATTTTCAAATTACTCATCTCTAACCATATTAAAATAAATTTAGAGCTTCATATTTTCAGACTCCAAAAGAAAAATTCTAAGATCAAACTGAAGTCACCTTCATTCATAGTCTAATATGTCAAACTTTCTCTCCATGTTTCTTTTAATAGTTGGAGGACATCTATGCTAGCTTGTTTCTTGTCAAATGTGATGCACTTCTGAACAGAGCAAATCATAAAATTGGGCAGAAGCAAAGTAAAATGACCAAATTCGTCAGTGGGATATGCTTGTTCTTGATTTTGATTGGTGTCATCTGGGCCCCTATGCTGGTACATTCTATTATCTTTTAATTTGAGTGAGGCTACAGTACTTTGCAAAGCACGGAATGGTCTGTGCTATGTTGAAAATGATTTTTAAATAGTTCAAACATTCGATTTGAACCGTTCAAAATGATGTCCATATAAAAATGTACTTGGAGATCAAATTTTACATTTTTTAGAATTTTACTATTTTTTTAGATTGGTAGAATATCACCTTATTTAAAATTTGTGAAACATTCGAAAGTAGTGATTTTCAACCTATTTACAAAATAGAAAAGAATTCTAAAAAACGTAAAATTTTGTACCCAAGTAATATTCATATGGAGATCATATTGAGCGGTTCGGATCAACTGTTTAGACTTTTGAAAACGTAGATATGGATCCATAGCCTCACTCTTTAATATTTTATTTTTCCTTTCCCCTTCCTTTCTTATTTTAGTAATTTTGATTGGTGCACCTTTTGCAGATATACAGCAGTGGCAACCCAACAAACATCGCTAACCCCGTAATAGATGTGAGTTTACAAGTAGATGTGAAGGCACATGGTGGGAGGTTAATGCTTTTTCAAACAACTGCTTGTGAAAGAATTCACTGGGTAGAACTTGACACTGATGTGGATCTCGACCCGAACAACTACCTTAGTACATACAATGTAGAAGATATCCAATTAATCTGTTGTCAACCCGATGCGAGCACTATGTGGCTGATACCTCCAGTCGTCAGAAAAAGATACATAGAGACTTTGTTTCTGGATCAGGATGAACTGGAGCTGATTATCACTTGGATTTTTATCAGAGCAAGGCCTAAAGGGAAAGAGTCGGTTAAGTATGAA
This sequence comes from Carex arenaria, assembly GCA_964058825.1. Classification (NCBI taxonomy): domain Eukaryota; kingdom Viridiplantae; phylum Streptophyta; class Magnoliopsida; order Poales; family Cyperaceae; genus Carex; species Carex arenaria. The sequence goes on along the minus strand of CAXKVW010000087.1, from coordinate 148,983 downwards.
TCGACTGTGGATAGCATTAGTGCATACAGTTTGAAGCAAGTGCTTGATGGAACCACTGACAGTTTTAGGATAATGGATGGTTATCCTAGGTATTTCCGGGTTACTGGGTCTGGTGAAGTGCGGCAACTTGATTATGGGGTAAGTGATGAGACTGTCTACATGTTATTCATGTTGAAATTGAAACATGTTATAGTAGAGTTACCATTTATGTGTCAGATAAAGCTCTTGAACCAGCGGAAAATAAACTTCCAAAATGAGAAAAAAAACAATTGAGACCAAGGAAACACCATACAAGCAATACAAAGAAAAAAGGGGAATTTCATGTATACGTACCCTCAAAAACATCAAAATCACATATTTCCCCCCCTTGAAAATTCATAATATTATATTTACCCTTCTAAATTTACAAAGCTCACAAATTTGCCCATTTTATGGTCTTTTTTATTATAACTCATTTTTCTATATTTCTGATGCATACACAGTGACATTTAGATGAGTAACTCCAAGGGTCATGTAAAAAAGTTGAATCAATTTGAAATTAATTTCAATATAAGTTTAATGAAATGCGGGAATTTGCATGCAGGCTGATTCGGTTAGCGGGGACCTGGTGCTGAATAATGGGACCACACCATGGTGGTCCTACTATAATTTGAATTCTACGGACTCAGCAGAATGTAGCGGCCTTGATGGGCCCATGGCTATTGTCGTCTCAGAAGAGACCCCTCGTATGTGCTTTCTTTCCCTTTTTGTCTATTACTGGACAATGTTTTTTTTAAAAAAGATTAGCGGCCTGAATCTCTACTAATGCATACTAATGATTGTATTTATAATAAAGAAGTATTTACAACACTTAAATAAAAAAAAAAAACTTTATTCCAAAAAATAAGCTCCTATTCCTCTTTTCTAGTCTTAACCTTCTCTATTCTACTCTTCATCCTTCTTATTCTCCTTAATTCCTCCCAAAAATCTGAAAAATATTACCCTATTCTCCTATTATTACATATCTACTCTCTTTATTTCCTCTATTCTATAGATCTCAGTTACGGCCTCCCAATGTTAAACCCTTATATTTTGTATTAACTAGAGACCAAACTTTGTCTATATCCAGTTGTGCTTCATCTTAGTTCAATTTTGGATTTATAATTTGTGTACAACAATGAGATATTGTTTAAACTTTTGTGTTTATTATATTTATATATATATTTTTTTGAATGTCAGAGGGGATTCTTGGTGAGACACTGAGCAAATTCAGCATCTGGAGTTTGTACATTACATTTGTTTTGGCAGTTGCCCGATTTATTAGACTGCAGTGCTCGGATTTGAGAATGAGGATACCTTATGAGAATCTTCCCTCTTGTGACAGGTACCAACAGCTGTAAACTTTATTTACTACATTTTACTAGGTGTGTTTCAAACGGTCAGTTTGATTTTTTTTTTTAAATCTAATTGAACCAACCGAATTAAACTTTTCAACCGGTTAACAACTGAACCAAAAAAACCAAAGTAAACTTTGTTTGGTTGAACTGAAATAAGAGAGAATAAACTGAACCAAATATAAAACACCGAAGTAAATCAAGTAAATATCAAGTTAATTTGGTTTGTTTGGTTAAACCGAAATAAGAAAGATTAAATTGAACTAAATATAAAAAACCGAAGTAATTCAAAGATTCAACCAAACCGAACCATTTAATCCAAAATTTGTCACTTCGGTTGAAAACCTACTTTGTCAAAGAGTCCAGTTTCGAATTTTCATGCTGCATTCAAATTGTAAATTCGCCTCTGTTTTGTTTCAAGTGTTCTGAAAAGGAAGAAAAAAAATACCAGTATTAGAACAGATTAACAAAGAATCAACTGACATAAACACATGCTAATGAGTTGATAAAAAAATGGCAGGCTTTTAGACATTTGCGAAGGTATATATGCAGCAAGAGCAGAGGGGGAATTGGAGGTCGAAGAAGTGCTTTACTGGACCCTTGTCAAAATTTACCGATCACCTCACATGCTCATGGAGTACACAAAGGATAACACCTAGTCTCTCTCTCTCTCTCTCTCCTTTTTTTTTGACACCAATGCTAACAGACTTGAGCAATTTTGTGCACTCCTATAGGATTCTGTAAATGCTAACGCCCTCTAGGTTGTTTGATGGCTCGTTTTGGTTTTTTTTTTTTTAGCAAATGAGCCGATTATGAAAAAATACAATAGAAAAGAAGGTTCTCACCATCTTTATTTATTATTATTTTTTTCTGTATTGAGTTTGTATATTAGAGGTGTAGTTGTAGAGTATTGCTTCTGCTAACAGTTGTAAATTCATTTCTTGAGTGGAAGGTGATGTGAGTAATTATTTTCTGTTTTTGTTTTTTTAAGTTGTAATATTATGGCTCTTTAGCATACTATATTAGTAAGATGAAATGCAGTGCAGTTTGAAAATTGTGTAGTGTGTTCTTGTTTGTTTTATATTTGATACAGTTTTTTGAGGGGGGCATATGAAGTTTCATTGTCCTGAGTTTTTGTTTTTCTTTATTTGGAACATTTACATAAGTGATACTCAATTGAATTGAAAGGATGGTTTCATTCAAATCTATACAGTACCTGTTTTGTTTCGGTGCCAGGTATTTTTTTTAAAGCTTTTAATAAAAAAAAATCAGGAAAAATCACATTCAACAATGATCATAGAATAATTACACTTTTATCTGGGGTCCTATTTTTTTTTAATAGGGTCCAACAATATTAGTGCATTCTAGATTTCACAATAGCAGAGTTCACAATAGTTGGATAAATTTGTTGAGTAGAATTAGGGTGTTCTTAAGTTCACTAAGTCTCTTTGTGAGCTTTAACTCAAAAATCTATCAAGTTGACTTCAAGTGACGCTCAAAAATTGTTGAAACCGATCTATTTCTTTAGTACTAATTTCATTTACATGTTAAATTTATAAATTTTCAAACTAATTTAATATAAAGTCAAGCAGTAAAAAAATGATAAAAAATGTACACATTAAAATTAACTTATAAACCATTTTTTATTGACCGCTTTACTTTATACTAAATTAGTTTGAAAATTTATAAATTTGACATGTAAACACATCACTTGTGAAGTAGATCAATTTCAACGATTTGAATGCATCATTTGAAGACAATTCAAGGTTTTTGAATTAAGCTCACAAAGAGGCTTGGTGAGCTTAAGAACACCATAGTTCTACTCATATTTGTTTGAGTAAAACTACTGTTCCTAAGTTCACCAAGGCTCTATGTGAATTCAACTCTAAAACCTATCGGATTGGTTTCAAACGATGAATCCAAACCGTTGAATTCTTCTACCTTACGAGTGATGCATCTAATGCAAAAAAATTAAAATTTTAAAATTAATTTTGTATAGTGGTCAAAAGGCGTCCAAAAAATAAATTTATATATCTTCTAATTTTGACCGCTTGACTTTATACTAAATTAATTTAAAAGTTAAATTTTTTCACATGTAGACACATCACTTGTAAGGTAGAAGGATTCAATGACTTGGATTCGTCGTTTCAAACCTAATATGAATATAAAGCATCTACAACGATGATTTCTTTTAGATTGCTAATCTGATGTGTTAATTGCTAATATAATTGTTAGGATGTACTACAGTTTCTAAATTGGCAAGTTTGCTTTAAAAGAAAATATTTTCTTAATGACACACTGGCTAATTGATTGGTTTAAATTCTTTCTTTCAGTATCTGCAGCTCTCTCTCTCTTAAGTGCAATTTATAATTAATTTTTGGAATGTAGTGATTTATAAATTATGAATATCTTAATTGCTAAATTCAGTGACGTAGCTAATTTTAATTTCTAAACGTGTTTTCTGAGCTAGAGATGCTCTTAGGAACGAACGCGTATCTGAGTTAATGAATCTAAACCGTCTGATTTTAAATGGAGCCAATCTGACTATCTGATTTTAACACATGGGCCCTTTAAAATTAGTGTGAATCTTGTCAGCACAAAAATTAATGCGAATCGGATTGTCAAGATGCATTAATTCAAAAGATTCCCTTTTGAGTTTATGCAGAGGATACGAATTCTTTAGGAACAGTGTAGTTGTACTCAATTTGTTTGGTTTGATAAAACATAATAAGAACTGTGGTACTTTTTAGCAATGAACAGGGCGAGTTCACTGATGAATGATGATCATACAGTACCTGTTGTGTCAGTAAAAAGTTATTGGGCTATACAACTACTACATATGATAGGCTTTACTGCTGTTGGGCCACTGAAAAATCAATAACCCTGATTTTTTCAGGGTTCATTTCCTTGAGTCCGCCTCTTCTGCGTTAACTCAACTTTTAAATGAGTTAATGCATCTCAGCCGTCTGATTAGAATCCAGATTTCTGAGGTGAAACGCATTGGGGGCATTTTTAATGTTTGTACCAACAAGGATTGGATGGTCTGGATTTATTCTGTATTAACTCAACACGGATTGGTTCAATCTGGAGCTCTTACAGCTCGAGCTCAGTATGAACATTTTTACGTCTTTTTACTAATCACTCACAAATCATGACCCAACTCCTCCCTGAATTCGTATCCTCTGCATTAACAGAACGTGTGTTAATAGATCTAAATTGTCTGATTTATATCTACACTAATATTAAAGAGTCCCGTGTTACAAGTGTCGAACCGAATTGACTCTGATCTTAATTAATCAGACAGCCAAGATGTATTAAACTAAAAAAGAAAAATGCTCTTTTGAGTTAATGCAGAAAATGTGGATTCATTCCTCTCCATGTGATATGCCCTTGGGACACTAAATCTAACCCTCTAAACATTAGATTTAACACTAATCTTAATGGGTGAATTGCTCATGTACTCATCATCAAAACTTCTCTTATTTCCAATTTCCACATCAAAATCTCCAAATATCTTATATACGCATCAAAATAATAATGAATTGTTTCTATATCCATTAAAACTTCTCTTATTTTCAATTGATCCATTAAAATCTTAATATATCTTAGAGAAGGGATTCAATTACACCATTTTATGGTGACATACATCTTGACACCATTTGTTTTTAAATCATTTTACAATTTCAAAATTCAAACAGTCGATCCGAACTTTTCAACATAATCTCCATATTAAAATGTGCTTGGAGACCGAATTTTACATTTTTTTTAGGAAATGTATTACTATTTTTAGAATTTTTGAAAATTGTAGTTTTTCAATAGTCCAGAATTGTCTAAAAACAACAATTTTGTATAAATCTTAATAAATACTAAATTTTTTTTATAAAAAATATAAAATTTGATCTCCAAGCACATTTTAATATGGAGATCATGTTGAAATATTCGGATAGACTATTTGGACTTTAAAACTGCAAAAAGTGACTTATAAGAATTTAGTATCAAGATGTGTCACCATAAAATAGTGTAATTGAATCCCTCCTCTATATCTTATTTACCAATTTAAATTGAAATTCTTTCTTATTTATCCTCTTCTTCTCTAAATGTTTCTTATCGAAAAAAAAAAAGTTTTAAGAATTAGCTTTGTGCTTCTCTTTGGCACTCAACAAACAGAGTTGGTTTCTAAGTATAACAAGTTATGCATGCATATATTGTTTGTTAGGTAGAAATTAATTAAGAAAGTTGTATTTTGTTTCTTACTTAGCTACCTTTTCTTTTTATGAATGTGTATTGTTAAAATATTCAAGAGCAATAAAGTATATAGATTCAATTTGAATAATAATTGAGTTTGTGGGCTCACACTAACTAATATTCAAGACCAATAAATTATGTCAATGCGGTTTTTCTACGATTAATTCTTGCACTTTGCCAGGATATTTGTGTGATTATATTCTACAACATAGTAATTAGATTGTGTGATATTATCAGATATATTTTAGTAGGAGGAACTGAATAAATAATGTATTATAATTTTTTTATGACCGAATGCATAGTATTAGCTTTTACACAAATTACAAATTATAAAGGATAAAAATAGAAATTTTATTTATAAGGGTACTTATTTGATTTCACAATGATTATAGAAGAACCACAATTATTTCTTGGGTCCTATTTTTTTTTTTTTAAAAAGGGCCCAACAATAATAATAGGACTACTTTTTTTATTAAATAGAAATAGAATTCACAATAGTAGAGTTCTATATTTAAAAAAAAAAACAGGGTATACCAACTCATAATCCCTTACCAACATAGTTTTATACTTTGGTAATATTTTGGTTATATTTTGGTTTATTAAATTCCAGATTATTTTGTTGCTGACATATAAATGAATATTCTTAAAATCAGGTATACAATGCCAAGTCCAATCATGCTAAAATGAAATAGTAAATTAATTGTCAAAGCTTTTATTGTACTTTATTTTTTTTCATTTTTTTTTTCATTTGTTTGAATTTCTTAAGTCATTCATTCTAGATATTGATAATTTATTAACGATCTCTAATATGAGGAGGGATTCACTTACAACATTAGTAAGTTATACTATCTTACAATAATTTAGTTTTGTGATTTTCAAAGTTCAAATAGTCGATTCAAACCGTTCAACATGATATCTATATTGAAATGTGCTTGAATATCAAAATTTACATTTTTTTTACTATTTGTTAAGTATTTTACAAAACTACCATAATTGTCTAAAAACCACAGTTTTGTAAAATACTTAATAAATAGTAACAAAATAAAAAAAATATAAAATTTGATTTTCAAGCACATTTTAATATAGAGATCATGTTGAACGGTTTGGATCAACTGTTTAGATTTTGAAAATCGCAAAATTTAATTGTTATAAAATGTTGTAACTTACAATAAGATATTAGTAATAACCTTATTTTCATTCTATCTAAATTTAAATTTATATAGGATGATTTTTTGAGGAAAAATATCAAAACTACTAAATACATATGCTAAAAAATAAAGTATAGTCTTACCGAACATTTAAGAATTAAAATATTAGATCAAACTTTTCAAAAAAACTAGTGTTCTAAAAAAACGTTCGTTTAGACCGATTAATCGGCCGATTAGTTATTGGCGGTGATCAAACCATCATAGATTTTTCTGACTAATCAACCAATTATTTCCAATTAATTATTTGACGGTACTCTATTCGTCCGACAAGCACATACCGTTATTTATCACACTAGAAAAAACCTAGATATTATCTTTAAAAAAGAAAAAGAAAAAGTACAAATTCACAGTGCCGAATCACAAGATAAACTTCGTTGGTGGGACCAATAAATTTGACTCATTGGTAAAAAAAAAGAAACTTAATTAGAAGTCGCATCGGATTCTTGTCTTCTTGAGCTGATGAATAAATTTTAGGAAAAAAAGTAAATATAAAATATTACTTGCTAATTAAGGTTTGTCAGTGCCTGTTCCAAACTGTTCAACATGATATCTCTATTAAAAATGTACTTGAATATCAATTTTTATATTTTTTTTTGAAATTTTATTATTTATTAACTATTTTACAAAACTATTATTTTTCAGTGGTCCAGAATTGTCTAAAGACAACAGTTTTGTAAAATACTTAATAAATAGTAATAAAAGTGAAAAAAAAATGTAAAATTTGATTTCCAAGCACATTTTAATAGAAATCATGTTGAATGGTTTGAATATCGACTGTTTAAATTTTGAAAATCTCAAAATCAAATTATTGTAAGATGTTGTAACTTACAAATATTGTAAGTAGATCCCTCCTCCTCTAATATATAAGTAATTACCTTATTTTCATCCTACCTAAATTTAAATTTATATAGGATGTTTTTTTTGAGGGAAAAATATTCATCATTCTCAACTAAGCGTTGAGTCTGATCAAAACCACTAAATACATATGCTAAAAAATAAAGTACAATCTTACCAAACATTTAGGTCATGTTTGGTTGTGGAGTAAAGCTACTCCGAATTAAATTTCTTATTTCGAGCTAAGACAGATTAAAATAATCATATTTGGTTAGAATTTAGTTGGAGTTTGATGGAGTAAAGTTATAAAAATCTAACAGCGGAATCCACATATGGAGTAAGTTACTCCACCTAAAGAGGTGGTGTAACTTAATCTGAATTAACTCAAACGTTATTCTATCTTACTCCTTTAAAATTTAAAATATTAAAATATTAGATCAAACTTTTCGAAGAAACCTAGATATTAGATATACAAAAAGAAAGAAAAAAAGGTACAAATTCACAGTGCCGAATCACAAGATAAACTTCGTTGGTGGGACCAATAAATTTGACTCATTGGTAAAAAAAAAAAAAAAAAAAAAAAAAACTTAATTAGAAGTCGCATCGGATTCTTGTCTTCTTGAGCTGATGAATAAATTTTAGGAAAAAAAAGTAAATATAAAATATTACTTGCTAATTAAGGTTTGTCAGTGCCTGTTTTTCAACGGTTCTATACTTGTAGCACTTGCCAATTAAGATATTTCTCTTATTATATTCTACCGACATCCTTTGATTTTGTGATATTTGTGAAGAAATCGGCTCTTATATATTCTTTTCAAATATAATGGATTTCTCTGATTATATCCAACTGTTGATTTTTTTATCAAAATTTGTATATAAAATTAAATGAACAGTTGGATGAGGAAAATAAATAAATCGGCTGTTATTTATTATTTTTTTTGGAATAACAGGAACTTTTATTTTTTCTCATTCAAGTGTTGATTTTTATCAAGATTTATGTATGAAACTACATATGAAATATTTTGTCAGGGCAGATTAGAGACAATGAATAAATAAGTATATTGTAATTTTATTTTTTGAGGGAACGGATAGTATTAATTTTCTAGCTCGCAAATTAGAAAGCGAGCAAGATCCCAGATTAAACTCATTTAATTTAGACCGAGCCACTAATAAATTGACTCGTTAACAACTCGATCTAGTAATAAGCGAATCAGACTGAAGTCATGATTGAGTCATGAGTTATGATCTTTTTTGCCACCTCTCGCCTCATCTAGTAGGTTTAACTGTCAAGAAAAGCATCATTTTTTAAATTAAAAAAGTTATAATTAGTTGTCACATCATTTACAATTGTTTTGTAATTAAAAAGGAGATACTTTTCTTATTCAAAGTTTTTTTAATTTATTCTTTTTCAAAGTTAGATAGTATAGGATTAATGTTGTACAAATCATATTGTATTTGTGTTCTATTTGGATTTCTTAAAACAAATCACCACATATACAATTAATACAAACTAGAAAAAAGATGTAAACTAATTAAAATGGTTTGCTTTGTCCATCAACATTGCTTTTTTCTTATTATTTATTTAGGAAGTCTCTTTCGTCCTGTTGATTAAGTCAAAGAACAAAAATAAATGAATTCATTTCAAATCACAATAATTGCTTTGCAAATGTACCAACATTTATGACCGACCTAATTATGCCTAACACTTGTTACCAAATTCGTACAAAAAAAAAACGAAATAATTAGAAAGTTAAATATTATTTGGATTTCATAAAATTAGAAAAAAAAGAAAGAAAATAAGTAAACTTAAATATTATTATTTTTATTAAGGATGTCTCTTTCATCCTGTTGATTATGTCAATGAACTAAATGATATCATTTTCAAAGCACAATAGTTGCTCATTCAATTTGATTTATGTTTTGAAATAAAAAAAAAATGTTGCAAGAAATGATCAAGAAATGGATAGAGCATAGCCTTGAATATTTAATAGCATTTAATTTTTTTTCCATAAATTAATTCTACATATCACATACTTGTAATTCTAATTAAATAATTTTCAATAGCTAGAAACATAATGGATATGACACATATAATAAATGAATCATTATCTTTATATGAATATAATAATCAAATAATTTATGAATATTTATACCAATAACAATAAAATGAACATAACCAAAAACAATTTTTTTAAACTAATATATAATTTTTAAACTATATCAAATAAAATAATCTATTTGACTATTTCGCTTGTGATTTCTATTTTTTATTTTTATCTCTCATTCCAATTATTTAATAGGCTTTATCAATATACAGGGCCTACAACAACACGGGGGCTGCTAAGGATTTCTAATAATTTCAGGGGCCCACATAACAGTGTAACGGATTTAATTAAAGGCAATGCTGTTAATGGTCTACAGAATGTCATCTCCGGTAAAAGAAATGCTTTGTCTTGAATATAAATTCAAATTTGAAAATTGGGAGTATTTTATATTACCAACAAAGACAATTTCTCAGAAAAATAAAATTTAATAAAAAAATATAGATATATTTTTTATAATTTAAATAAATTTTGTATCAGTTTTGGCAAAAATTACAGACCAATTTTCAAAATGCACCGAATTATCCATCACTATTGAGGCACAATTCTCAAAACACACCAAATTTTTCATTTTGTCAATTTTTTTATATGAACTGTTAAAATTGACAAATAAATTTGTTTGATGATAACTTCTCTTCAAAATATGTCTATTTTTTCAAATACCCATCATTATTGAGGTACCAACAAAATTATACAACAATTGAATAATTAGTACAAAGAGTACTTTGCAACCACCCTCTCGGCTAAAAAGGTGTCAAATAATAATAGTTTATATGCAACATTCGATGAAACCTAATTTAATTTGTACATGCATTATTGTACTTTTTTTTTTTTTTTGAAAATCTAAGTTGTTACTACTCATGCACTATGCATCCTATGTGGGAAGCACTAAGTAATAAAAAAAAATATATATATATTTTAAATTAAAAAAGGTGGCAAAGCGTGTCTTTCAAGCAGAATCTACCAAATCAAAATTAGGCAATCAGAGAACCATATATGAACTCAAAACAATACAAAAAGATTAACATGGAAAGGTACCCATAAAAGTGTGCAAATTAGTCATCCAAGTTAATTTTTCAACGGTAAGATATGTTGTGCAACTTTTTAGACATAGAATATGTATAAAGAATCGGGTGCAAACTTATCGGATATTATCCATCCAGATCCGTATTAAAAAATTAGATACAAATATCTATTATATTAGGTATTTAATAATATTTAATTAGATAAATATTATGAATTTTAGTTTTTTAATAATATTTAATATTTTTTAATAAATAATAGTATTAAAAAACAGATATCCGATTCGTATCCGTTTAATATCTGATCCATATATCTGTATCCATTTAATATCCAATGTATCCATATTCGAAAACTGAAAATTATAATATTCTATTATTCACACACAATTTTTATACGGTTGATCTCTATATATATTTGATCTTCATAATTCGAAAATCTGACTTCACCCATAAATACAGATATAATTTTACCACTTTCTGATCCGTTTGCACTTGCCTGGAACTTAACCAACCCACAAATCAGATTAGATTGCAATTACATAAAAAACTAAGCATGTCTACTCTTCAAAGACAAATATATTATCTCTCTGTTTTTTTTTTGTGCAAATATGACATGTCTACCACTTATATCACTGTTTGTTACAAAAAAACCATTTTTTGCAAAACCGGAACTTATCATACAATTAATATTTTATGTGTTCTTGGAGTACTAAATCAGCCTTGATTAAACCTAATTTTCAATTAACAAATATCCTGCTCCGGATCCACCCAACAAGGTGAACCGAATCTAACAAATAAATCATAAAAGAATTATCCTTTATTGGATTCTATGTCATTTTTAATAGTTAAAAAAAAAAGATCTGTCTTGGAACTTGTGTAATATTATTATACCCTGAATTAATTAATAGAATGGCCTTTTTGTAAATAACCAAGTAGAAATTTCAAAATTTTAGTTGTGGGACCTACATTTGATATATCCAATGAAATGCATATGCTCTCCTAATATTCTTTTGTACCCCAATCATAGATAGATTCCCATCCTCTGAAGAAATTATAATTTCTCTATACCATGTACAAATGTTGTCATACCAGATTGTATGTCACTGAAAATGGGTCCCATCAAGATACTGAATTTGAGGTGTGGGTCCCACTATTAAGGCACATAAAACATCTTTTGGTTCTCTTTATATGAAATGAAAAATCCATATTGTAGAAAACGGTCAACATCTTAAACTATCTCTTTCCTTCCTTTTTCCCAAAATACCCCTCTTAAGCTCAAAAGGTGGTCAAATATGTCAAATTGTTTTGGTAGCCAACTTCTAAGACCGGAGAACAAACATCAAATTATGTTCATTTTTGTCAAAATCTCAATCATTACAAGAAGTGAATGATTGCTTTTATTATTAAAAAAATATCAAATATTGAGATTACGTGGTAGCATGGTTGGTTAGGAGAAAAAAATTATTAAAATTGTAGTTACTTAAAAATTGGAACTTCGACTCTTACGACTTTTTGAAGTTTGAAAGTACAATATTAAAAGTTGATTAATTAAACAATGTAATATTGAATTTTACAAAAAAAAAAAGATGGTTCGTGGACATTTATTGTTCTACTTGTTACAAAGCATTTAAACTAAAAATTGAGTTACTATACTAAATTAATTTGAAACTATTGTGATATAGATTGTACACAGTCTTATAAGTAAAAATGAATATTTTAAATATATTTAGTAAAGATTAAATAAGTTATTATTTTTATAATACAATTATGTTATGTTTCTTGACATAAAGAATAAATAACTTACAAAAATAGTTTAATTGTACATTTTTATGCTGATTTTTTTGTTACCATTTTCTAAAAATAATAAACAAAGTTAACAATTTTGTTTTAAAATTGAAAGTTTCCAAAGGCGCAAATTTAATTTGATTTCCTGCTCTGGATAGGACACAGATTAAATCTATGCTCTATTAAAGATATCATAGAAACTGCAATTTCTGACTATTTATTTTTAAAAGACAATACATATTATTACTTTTTCTGAGTAGAACATCTACGTCCCTAGATTTTTTTTTTTTTTTTTTACAAAAACACTGTTAATTATATTAATTATTTTCGAGAAGATGATTAGAAAAAAAAAATTGGCTTTCTTCTATACATTTTAATAAAATTCGTTCACTATCACATAAAATATTTTGAATTCACTATCACATAAAATATTTTGAAAGACGAGTAAGAGAGAAGAGGGGTAATTTGGGTAACTTGAAAGGGAAGTAAACAGCAATAGCGCCATTTTTGGTCAAACGAGGAACGCGCACTTTAAGACAAAAATATATTTTTTGTACAGGCGTCAGGAGGGACTGTAGGAGGGGCAAATAGGTAAATTGACATGGATCCGAAAGAAAGAAACGCGGTTATGCAACTGACGACGCAACGGCTCCAATCCAACTCCGTAATTCACATTTCCTAAAGTAACTCAAATTTTAAGTTTCAGTCCTCGCCGTCCGATCTACTCTAACACGAATATTAAATTCACTGTTTAATCAGTATTTTAATCGGACGGTCTAGATATAAAGGAAAAGTTTGAGGTACTACAGAGAATAGGAATCTTCAATTACACTGCAAACACAAAAGGTTAAACGAAATTTTGAGTTTAGATCAGGACCGTCCGATCTACTCTTTCACGAATATTAAAATCAATATTCGACGCAGATTCTAATCAGACGGTCAGGTTATAAACAGAAAGTTTGAGGTACTTCAGAGATCCAACTCTCTAATCCAGACTGCAAATACGGGAAGTCAATTTTGATTTCGATCTGAACCGTACAATCTCCTATAGCACGAATATTAAAGGCTCCCGTGCATTCCATCTCAGGCCGTATATATCCGGATTCTGATCGAACGGTTAGGATATAATCTTAGAATATAAGTTACTTCGGAGAATCAGAACTCTTTAATCATACTACAAAGACAAATAGGAGGAGAGACGAAAATAGAAAAAGAAAAAAAACACCTACCAGTCTACCAGGTCGTATTTCTATTCTTCCTCCTTTCTCGCCTCCGACCTCTCTCTCTCTCTCTCTCTCTATTCATCTCTTCTATTCGACCAAACCCTAGTTATTCCTGTTAGTAGATAGCGTGGCAGGTGTTGAGGGGAGGAGCGATGGGGACGAAGAACATGGCGGCGGCCATGGGCACGGCGGTACTTCTCTACCTGGTGCTAAGCGGGAGGTTATCCGTTGAGGATGCCGAAGAGAGGAGACTATTGAAGGAGGCAAGTAAGAGAACACGGATCGAAAGGAAGGAAAAGAGGGAGAAAAAGAAGAAGAAGAAGAAGGATAAAGGTTGATAGACTCTTTGTTTTGTCTTTTGTTTTCATATATGTCCCTTTGAAAGTTTTTATTTGCAAATGAGTCCTCGTAAAGGACAGACAATTTTTGTAAAGTTGGTGCAAACATATACTTTTTGTATTTACCAGTAGAATACTTTTTCTTAAAAACAAGCTATTCATTACTATATGGCTATATATACATGAGGGCTCAAATACCTCATTGCTTCGTATGCCCCAATCGTACTCCAATATTTTTATCTTTAATTTCAAAGTTTAAATAGACGATCTGAACCGTACAACTTGATATCCATGTTAAAATATGATTGGAGACCAAATTTTATATTTTTTGGAAATTTTTACTATTTTGTAAAATAGGTACAAAATCACTGTTTGTCAGAAAATTGTGGACCATCTAAAACAATAATTTTATACCTTTCTTGAAAAATAGTAAATTTTTAAAAAAAAAGTTATAAAATTTGATCTCCAATGATATTTAAATGTTGAAATCATGTTGAGCGGTTCAGATCGTCTGTTTGAATTTCAAAATTGAAGATAAAGATGTGTGGGTACTATTGGGGGCATGAAGCAATGATGCATTTGAGCCCTCCTCTATATATATATATGCACTTGTAGTATTACTACAAATTGCTTCATAAATTATTCATTTTCTATTCCTATGTAGGAAACTGACACTCAACATTGAATTTGCAATTCACTAATTCATCATGAAGTTGGATTGAATTTGCAATTAAGTAATGAAACGAGAACAGAAAGAGGAACAAAATTTGATTAAAATCTCTTGGACCACCCAATTTGACCTTAACTGTTTCGAGGTGACCATTTTTTGATGGCAATTCATGTTATGATCCAGTGAAGTGGCCAGAGAAGCCACCTGTTAATTTCGGGCAGGCTTTGGGGCAAGCATCAAGGGCTGTACGGTACACTTGGAAACAAACCCTGGGACAATGGACACTTGGCGAGATTGCATTTGGCATCAAGTATTATATGAAACAACAGGTACATAACAGTTCCTTAAGAAAATTTAATTTAAGCGTTCTTTTGTATGCATGCATGCTTGATATATATATATAAAATTATTTCAGGGAAATTTGCAACATGAATACACAGAAGGGAACAGCATACTGCTGGGGCATGATGTGAGAAAAGAACTGGTATATCTCTTGAGACATTTAAACTTGTGCATGTTCTTCTCCAAGAAACCATACAAGGTGTTCATGGAGCACGGTCGGTATAGTGATGATGATGTTCTTGTGAAGAAGCATAAGGCGAGGGTGCGTAAGTATCATCATGCCTCTTTATTTTTGTCTGTACGAACTACCAGTTCTAGATGTAACAGCACAGCATGTCTGTGTGCAGAGCAGGGTCAAACAAGTCTGAATTGGGCAAACTAAATTTTAGCTGATAAGAGGTTGTTGACATAAAGGTTAATTTGTTATGATAGCAATTGCTGAGTAATTTCTTTTAAAAATGGAAAATATTTATGTGCAGCTGCTGAGGCCATCGTTCACGGTAGTGAGAGATGCTGATACAAAATGCTTCCTTCTTCTGATCCGTGGGGCCATCAGCATCAAGGAACGTCTGACGGCTACTACAGGAGCGGCGGTGCCATTCCACCATGTAGTGATGCATGATGGGGCAGTAACAGATGTTGTCTTGGGCCATGCACATTGTGGCATGGTAGCAGCGGCCCGCTGGATTGCCAAATGTGCGGTCCCCGCTCTCACTGACGCCGTTCGGCAACATCCTGACTACAATATCAAGGTCTATTTTTGTATGTTTTGTCTGCCTTGTATTTTAAATAATAAAATAACCTTTTTATTTAATTTTTTTTTTGTTTTCATTGTTTTGACATTTTAGATTATTGGGCATTCGATGGGTGCTGCTATTGCATCAATTCTAACATACATACTTCGTGAGCATAAAGAGTTGTCGTCATGTACATGCATTGCATATGGTTCAGGTAACAATTTCTTTCTTTTCTCTATAATATGTTCTCTTTCATTTTTGTAGTTGTACTGTTTTGTAACAGTGAACATTTACCCAAATAATACATTGGTGAAGATGTTTTTTAAATTTTAGATGCTTAATTAAAGTATTGTATTCATCTATTTTAGCTGCTTGCATGACATGGGAGTTGGCCGAATCAGGCAAGGATTTCATCACTACACTTGTGAATAGAACTGATGTCGTGCCTTCTTTTTCTTTAGTCTCAGCCGCTCAGCTGCGTGCTGAGGTACTACCATTTATTTGTTTTCTTTGTTTTTTTTTTTGTGTGCAGGGTCTTGTGCATTTTGCAGGAATACAGTCTTTTGGGTACCCAGGAAATTGTATCTTGTAAATTACACAAGTGTGCCTTTTGCTATAAATGCTCTGATTATAATTATTGATTTGTATTTTCTCAACATAGGTGGCAGTTTCATCATGGTTGACTGATCTGAGGGATCAGATACAACACACGAGGTTTTTAAACCTTGTGAATCGCTCTGTGACATTTATGAGGTCACATGTACCTTTTGTCTCTCACCCTCACTCTAAAGTTGTAGATGCTGATATGCTTGTTAAACCTAATGAGGTTCTCTCTCTTTAACTGTCTATATATTTTATATTTGATTCTAAAAGCATCATAGAAAGAAAAATGATTTAAAAAATAAAATTGAACCAACCAGCACTACCTAGGATGTAAACAGGTACAAAACGGGTCGGGTGGAAGTATTTTCATACCCATGCCCTTTAAGTGAACGTATAAAAACTTTACCCGTACCCGATAAGGAAATGAAAATAAAACCTTAACCATACCCGTTTATAGATATATATATAGGACATGAATAAAATTATATCATATCATGCATCATCCCCATATAAACATATATCTATATATATAATTTTATTTTTAATAGTTACCATATAGGGTAACGGGTATGGAATAATCTTTACCCGTTCTCTTTCCCATACCAAAAAAAAAAACTTACATGTACCTGTACCAGTCTTATTAAATACAGTATGGGTTGGATAAAATGAACAAAAGGGTACCATTAACACCCCTAGCACTACCGCAAATTTAGCATGCACATACTGGTACTATAAGGGACCAAACCGGTCCTAAGTTTATAATATTAAATTTGGCACTTACAGGCCCAAACTGTGGATTTGAAGGAAGAAGAAGTACATTCAACCGAACAGAAGAAAAATCATCCTCTCTCTTGCTTCCCTTGCATGGCCCGGCAAACTCGTGGTCCCACCTCTGCCAGCTCAGCATCTCCAAATCCTGCAAGCACCTCTCAAGTAGCACTCCACAATAACAACACCGTCATCACCGAAAGTGAGTTGATCACCAATAACTCTGCACTGATCGCGGATCTGATTGCTGGCTGTTCCGGGTCTGCAATTCCCGACTCCGAATCAGAATCCGAATCGGAATCAGCAGTAGAGATAACAAGAGACCCAAAGGAATTACCAGAAAGCAGCAAAATGCAACTGGAGTTGCTTGCTGAGGCAAATTTAGACTTTTCAGCTGAGGGGCCACAGATGTTCCCTCCTGGGAGGATATTGCATATGGTTGTCCTTCCAGCACCTGAGCGGGACCCGACGTCATCAGAGGCGGGACCCACTGTTAATGAAGAGGAGTTGGTTGATGTTTACGAGACTCCCCGGGAATTTTATGGTAAGATAAGGTTGGCAAGGAGCATGATAAGAGACCATTACATGCCGAAATACATAAAAACCTTGCAAATATTAATCGACAAGTTTGCAAAGCAAGAACCAGAAACAAATTTGTAGCATTCTACGGGTTTATTGTGTACATAGAATAATTAAAGAAAGAACATCATTCCACTGCACTGTGCTTTGAAAGCACAAAAAGAAAAGAGAAAAGGATTTACAGTTGAAAATTTGATCAGTTACAAAATTTCTGTGACAATCTTCATTTCTGACAGTGAACTCTTTTTTTGGATACACTGGAAAAAATTTGCCCTTGTTGTTGTACATATCACGACCCAGATAATTCTTTTTAGTTTGATAGATTGTGCATTTTAACTGTTTGTTTTGGGTGTTCATAGTTTGACTTGTATAACTCATTGGAAGGTTTTTTAAAACCCAAGTGTATAATTAAATGATAGGAGTCTCTCTAAATAATTGTAAATTATTACATTAATGTGTAAATTATTTGTAATTTGAAGGTGGTTCTAATTTCATAAAGGATTTGAAAGATTGTTATAATTTTTACATTTTTCTTCTATTCTGTTGTAGTGTTGACATGATATGTAGCCTTGAATGGAATTTATTTATTGAATCATGGTTCAATTTTGGCAGATTTATCAACGAATGAGTCTATGGTACTATGCATATCACTATTTGGTATGTAATATGGATCAATATTTTCGTTTACGATATCCTAATGGTTGATTTGTACTGTTCAAAGTGATTTTCATATGAATATGCACTTGTAGACCGAATTTTATAATTTTTAGAATTGTTTTACTATTTTCTAAAATAGGTAAAAAATCACTGTTTTTGGATGGTTCAAAATATTCAAAACAAGTTATTTTTTGCCTATCTTAAAATGCAAGTACATATTCATATGGGAGCCATATTGAATGGTTCGGATTGACCATTAGAATTTTTAAAATAGAAATATTGAATCCGTATTACGGAACTACCCGTGATATGCATAGTACCATAGACTTACTCTTTATCAACTATAGAAAAATATAAATAATAAATTGAATTAATTTTTGGGTATTTTCTTTTTCGATATCCAAACAGTTGATCCAAACCGTTCAAAATGATTTTCATATATTTTTTTTGAATTTTATATACTTGCAGACCGAATTTTATATATATTTTTTGAATTTTTTACTATTTTCTAATTGTGTAGAATTTTCAAATCAAGTTATTCTCTGTCTAACTTAAAAAATAGTAAAATAATTCTAAATAATATAAAATTTAGCCTGTAAGTAAATATTCATATGAGAATAGTTCCTCCAGTGATTCCTCCTCAGGCACATCATCTCAGCGTATTTGCGGTGATAATATTGGCATGCTGGAGAAGGTTCATGAAATGAAAAACAGGAAAAATAGAGAAAGGTATAAGCAAAAAGAAAAAAAATATAGAGAAAGGTTCATGCGGTGATATTGGCTGACTTGTATTGTTTGCTTATTTTCACAATAATAATTGTAGCTACATTGTATAATTGGTTTTATGTCATAAGAAGTATAATTGCATAAATGGTCTTATATACAATTTTCTATTTTACTCCCCACAAAATTAGTCCCTAAAAAATTAGCATTTGTATAATGATTCAATCAATCAAATATATGAAAAGATAATTTTTTGGTTTCACACCAACTGTTATTTAAACTATTTAAAAACCTATAAATTGATTGAGTTATTATGATGAATTTAACAATAAATGACACATTACATGATGACAAGTATCTAATAACATGCACAAGGTTACAACCTACATGAAAAAAAATACAAAAAGAAGAAGGAAAAATAAATGCTCAACATAATTTTTCTGTGAGGAACACAAGTTCTCTGATCATATATATACTAATCTACAGTGCTATTAACCAGGTAAGAGTCTTCACATATTAAATCACAAACTAATATGTTTCTTTAATTTCACTTTCACCTTCTGCGCGCAATAAATTAAGGAAACTTACGATACAAATAAAGAATTCCTGCTGCTTTGATCCAAATAAGAACTATTTTATTTCTGGTTTACAAATGCACATGAGAAAGAAGGCAGATAAACGAGCAACTTGCGAGTATTTCATCGGGGAGATTTCTTCTCTTGTTTATTTTAATTAGTTCTTAATGTCGACCCTTGTTATGGCAGTACGTACTATTAGAAAAAAAAAATGTAGTCGGTAGTTTGATACAGAATATTAATTGTCTTAAAAGAAGAGATTCGAGGCCAACGCCTGTGCTCCAGAGTGGAGTTACAGAGGTAACATTATCCTGCGAAGAATGTGATTTTACTCGATATTTTGTACCAAACTAGCAGTTTAAATAATTAATTAGTTCTTTGCAGTCCATTTTTGCGTGCAGCACATGGAATCATTAGTGGTAGTCATGTGATCGAACGCATTCTTTTTCAATTTTTTTGCCAAACCGGTACGCACTTTTAAAACTTTCAGATTATTATAAGTCCTTAATTTCCTCTCAACAGTCAACATGCGTCAACTCTCTGTTTCCACCAAATTAAACACCATTGTTCTAATTTTAATGTAAAAATAAAAGGAAAGAGAGAGCACATAGAAAGAACCACTGAACTCGATCAGATAAAAAAACCAAGTTTTTTCCCATAGCTACCCTCCCACAAAATTTCCCACATTACCATCTCATTTCGAACCATTCATTCCTTTCTACTTAATTTTCTCAACTTCCTTCAACTCTCTCCAAAACTTATATAAGTGACACAACTTTCCTTAAGCTCGTAGGAAGAGAAGGCCAGCCATGGTGGCTGAGGCGGCTCTACTCACCTCTTTAGGGTGGGTGGCATCCCCCTTGATCAAAATGTTATTCGACAAAGCGCATGGCCTGCTCGGCACTAGCATAAAAAAAAGAAAGAAGAAACTCGAGGCCTCAGTACTTCCTACCCTCTCGCTGGCAATTGAGAAAGCCGAAAAGAGCAACAACAAGGAGAAGCTAGTGGACTGGCTCAGAAGGCTCAAGGATGCATACTATGAGGCTGAGGAAGCAATCGACCTATTGGAGTATGAAAATCTTGAGCAACAGGTAAAAGATGCTAGAAAAACACTAAAACAAAAGGCAGAGAATGAGAAGGGAACCCCAATTAGTTTGCCGTTAAAATCTGTAGCCCAGTCTATTAATTCTGCTTCGGATAAGTTAAAATCTGGCTTATCTGTATTCTCTACGCAAAAAATGCTAAAGCGTTGTATAGACAACCTTATTGAAATTGCAGAGGAGGCCAGGGTTTTCTGTGATTTGTTAGGGGGCCCAGAAAATGCTATTGGTAGTGATGCTGATAGGGAAACAGGCTCAGAGCCTCCCGTCAAAGTTTTCGGTCGTGAGAAAGACAGAGAAAAGATAGTTGGTTTACTATTGAAAAAACCTATAAATTTTGAGTGTGGTCCGAGCACTAGGCCAGCAATCCCTATAATTGCCATCACAGGCCGTTCTGGTGCCGGGAAAACTACACTTGCCCAGGTTGTTTATAAACATTTGGATGGACATGAACATTTTAATCTTTGTGTGTGGGTGCATGCCACTCGCAAATTTAAGGCCATTGATGTTACTAAAAAAATGATAGAAATCCTAAAGGCAAAACAATGCGCTAGTAATAATTATCCCTTTACATCACTTGAAGCTCTTTTAACAGAATTAAGGATCATGTTAGGGTCTAGGAAAGTTCTACTTGTGTTAGATGATTTTTGGAGTGATACTGAGGATTTTTTTGAACAATGGGAGACATTCATTGGTTGCTTAAGTAGTTGTTTACTAGGGAGCAGAATTCTACTTACAACTCAATTAAAAAATACTCCACAACAGGTTGGCATTGCCGGTGTTACGGAAGTAGAGACCTATAATATAGAGGAGATAGAGGGGGGTCCATTCTTGGACCTCTTTATGCACTATGCTTGGCCTAGCAATTCTCATTTGCAAAAAGAGGAATTCAAAAAAATAGGTCAAAAAATAGCTGTCAAGCTAAAAGGAGATCCTGGTGCAGCAAAGTTAGTGGGTCGTCAGTTGAGTGAAAAACTTGACCTAAACCATTGGGAAAAAACAGCAGAAAAAGATTGGTTGGGAGATAACATGAAGTGGAGGATCTGGAGCTATCAGCAGCTGTCTTTGGATCTCCAACGTTGTTTTGCAATCTGTAGCTTATTTCCAAAAGGCATCCATATCCACAGAAAATTTTTAATTGAATTATGGATGGCAGAAGGTTTTATTAGGACAAATGATAATGAAGAAAGGTTGGAGGATATTGGTGAAAAGTACTTGCAAGTGCTCGTATCAAGGTTTTTCTTGGAACAAATTGCAGAAAAAGAAGGATGGTATCAACTTCATGACCTGCTTCATGATCTTGCAGAGCGGGTTAAAGGTGATGATCTTATCCGAATAAATTTTTCGGGAGAGATTTCTTCCCAATTTGACCCCATGTTATGTATAAGCGAAAACATTCGCCACATCCGTTTGCCCTCTAGCATGATAAACCAATTACCCAAAAAAATATGTTTTTTGAAAAATATACGCACTTTTTGTGTCGGAGATGATGGTGATTTTGTCGATGTGAAAGTTTTAGAAGAGATATTGAAACACATGAAAAAACTACGGGTGTTACAACTTCCCGAGTGTTGTGATGAATTGCCAAAATCTATTGGCAAATTGAAGCATCTCCGTTTCCTCTGTTTTATACATGATTCTAAGAAGCTTCCTAATTCTATTTGCAAACTTTACCACCTCAAAATACTTGCCCTGACAAATTGTGAATCCTTACCAAAGAAATTTTCTGAGCTCATTAGTTTGAGGTGTTTGGAAGCATTTACAGAGACATTTTCCCATATTTCTCATGTTGGAAAGCTGACATCCCTCCAACGCCTTTATGTATTTGTTGCAAGGAAGAAACGTGGGCATGAATTACACCAACTAGAAAATTTGAATCAGCTCCGAGGTCTATTGTGCATTACAGGTCTTGAGAATGTTGGGAGCACAGCTGATGCTGTAAAGGCCAATATGCAAAATAAAAAGCATCTTGAGAAAGTAGAATTTGAGTGGAAATCTGATGAAAGAGACACTGATGTTACAGGTCTCTCTGCTCAGCATGTTCAATTACTAGATGCTTTGCAACCTCATCCGAATATAAGTGCTCTCACACTTAAAGGATTTGGAGGAGATAGATTACCAAGTTGGCTCCTAATTCAGAATTCACTAAAGCATCTCACGTCGCTAACATTGATGAACTGTGATAAAGTAGAAGAAATATCATCCATTGACAAATCACTTCCGAATTGTAGAAGTCTTGTACTATGGGGGCTCAAGAACCTTAAAGAAATGCATTCCCTTCCTCCAAACCTTACTTATTTAGTTATACACCATCTTCCACAGCTTAGTTATTTCTCTGAGAATGATTTGTTGATGAAGGAAGAAAGAAAGCAATCCAAACTTGAGGGCGTGAAGCAAATAGCAGAGTGCTGGATGAAATTAAAACTAAAATTTGAGTCAACTTTGAGGCCATGTTTACTGTTTGTGAAAGAAAGAATGGAGGTTGCACCAGAAATCTGCAACTTGAGTTCACAATACAGAAATAGTTTCTCAGAGATTGTAAAATTTGACCCTGATAATGATGATTATTCTAAGGATCAACTTTTGGATGCATGGGTTATGTGCATGCATTGCTACATAGAAACAATGTTCAATAAAAATGAGGAGTCCAAGTTGGTTTTACCATCTTCACTCACTCACCTTAAGATATCATCATGTAGCATTACTAGTGATGCATTATCTACCAGCATACAATGCCTTGTTTCTCTTTGTAAACTGGAACTATCTAATATTCAAACAATAACCTCTCTTCCTCCCAAGGAAGTCCTAAATTCATTGAAGAACCTCGAGTCTCTTACTATTGAAAATTGCTTTCTGCTCAGTTCCTTAGGAGGTATTGGAGCCGTGACCTCCCTGAAAGTGCTCAAATTAAACTGTTGCTTCAATTTGAACCCATCAAATGAACCACTGCCTTCCTCCTTGGAGACTCTAGAATATATGTTTCCATGCTCAAACGTTGATGTTACTTGTGCCCTTGATGTTGGTAGCCTGTCTCATCTTAAGGTGCTGCATATATCCGGATGGGTTGGCCGTTTGGCGGGATTGAATTCATTAAATGCACTTCATTTTCTATCTACATTGGGATGCCCTGGGATCAATCCCTCATCTCCTATGGACAAGTACACATTTGAACTTCATGAAGTTGTAATTGATGATATGTTCCAATTGAAGTTGATACTATCAAATGAATCTATCTCCTCAATAAAATGCTTGACCATTTTTAACTTCCAAGAAGATTCCTCAGATGATGAGGTTTTTCAATCTCTTACCTCTCTCACGGAATTGTTATTTTATGGTTGCAAAGCTACCCATCTGCCAAAGAACTTGAAGAATCTTGCATCTGTCGTGGGTATGGCACTATGTGATTGTCCAAACCTATGTGAATTGGAATTGGAAGAATTGCCAACGAATCTTCGTGAGCTGACAATTGAAAACTGTCCAACTCTGTTGGAGAAGGTCTACAAGGGTGGCCCTTACAGGGTCCGGTTTTGCGATCGAAGAACCATTTTGACATTTCCAACAGAAGGTAAAGTACTTTTGACATCCCACAGTAAACCACTTCTATTTTTAATATTATATCTTCTCTTTCTTGATGGATACATCATATTGATCAGTCATTAGAAGGAAGACATCATTTTCTAATAACAAATGTTTTTAGACACCCTCTATCCTTTTTGTTCATGACCAAAGCATTTAAATTCCTGCTGTTTATCCGTGACTGGAAAATTGATGGAGTTTCAAAGGGCATATGGAATAAAATCTAATAAAAAAAGACCAAAGCATTTAAATTCCTGCTATTTTGTGCTGTACTGCTAGTATGGTTTTGCACTCATGAACGGTACCAGTGTACCAGACCTCTTTTCCTTTTTCCTTTTAATACTCTGATTTCTGATTTGTTGGTATACCGTACTTATTCTTCCTTGGCCTTTTATTTTAAGTCTCATTGTGTTTGTTCCGAACAACTTGTATTCAGTAAACCAATTCTTTAATTCATCTTTGTGCTAGTGGATTTCAGTCACAGATCCTCTAATTTTTTTCTCCAAACAAAAAGTATAATAGTTGTTTTTCACAGTAGAAACTTTTTAATTTACAGCATTCAATTCACAGCAATATATAACTTTTGAAACTTTTTTATTCATTTTAAATCTACTTCCGTTTGCATATTTAAATATATATCTATTTTCACAAACACAATGGTACATTTATATTGTTAGTACTGGCATTGCAATATTTATATATTATCAATCTGATAGCCATAAATTTTCTCTGCTATGCTAATTCTATAATAAGATGCTAATCTTTTCTTCTCAACTATGTTTCTTTTGCAGAAGGAAACTAGGTACCATTTTTATTAGGCTCACTCTCTCGAGTTTCATCTATGCTGTCTCTCCATATCTCCAATTTTCCAATCCCCCATACCACCTCATCCACAAAAATAAAAAAAACCCAACAAAAAAAACTGAAACACCAAAAACACAACAAAAAAACCAAAAAAAGAAAAGCAAAAAAAGAATCTCCTTTGATTATCTATTAGAAGAAATTTGTTGCATCCATCTTAAGTCTTCACTCTCAAATACAATTATTGCAGAGAGATTGTATAATTTTGTGTAACTGTCGAACTTATTTGATGCTTTTCATGTTCTTGGAAAACCATGCAAAAAAAAAAAAGGAACAAAAAAAAAAGACATATTGTACATTAATTTCAACAAGAGTGGCCCTTACCGGGTCAGGTTTCATGAAGGAATCACCACTGTCACATTTCAAACAGAAGGTAAGCTAATTTTGAGACCCCCTCTGTAAACTGCTTGTATTTTTTAATTTCTTTATTCTCTTTATTGATGGATACATCATTTTGATCAGTCATTAGAGTGACCTAAATAAATGTATATTGAAACCCTCGATCCTTTTGGTTTACCAAAGCATTTAAATTCCAGTTGTTTTTCCGTGACTGGAAAATCGATAGAGTTTCAATGAGCACCAGGAATAAAATCTCAAAAAAAGAACTTATTGGTACGATCGACCTTGGTACTTGACATTGAGCAATTGCCCAGATTTTAGATAAATCCATAATAACAGAGGAGACAAGGCTTCCTCCTGCTGGTCTGGTTTTGTGCTGGACTGCTTGTGTGGTTTTGCACTCATGAACGGTACCAGTGTACCAGTCCTCTTTTCCTTTTTTCCTTTTTCATACTCTGATATCTGATTTGTTGGTATACTGTACTTATTCTTCCTTGGCCTTTTATTTTAAGTCTCATTGTGTTTGTTCCGAACTTGCAACTTGTATTAAGTAAACCAATTCTTTAATTCATCATTGTGCTGGTGGATTTCATTCAAAGATTCTCTAACATTTTTCTTCTTAACTCTGTTTCTCATGCAGAAAAAAGGAAACATCTTTGTGCTGGACTCGTCTTATCTCCAACTGGCCCCTACTTTCTCCAATTCCCCAACCTTCCACACCACCTCATCCCCAAAATTAAAAATAAAACCACAACAAGAAAAACTGAAAAACCAAAATAACAACAAAAAAACCAAAAAAAGAAAAGAAAAAAAAAGAATCTCCAATGATTATATATTAGAAGTAATTTGTTGTATCCATCTTGAGTGTTCACTATCTCCTGTACGATTATTGTTGGGAGATTGTATAATTTTCTGTTACTGCCGAACTTTTTTGTTGCTTTAAATGTTCTTGGCAAGTTTTAGAAAGAAAAAAAGGGCAAAAAAGGAAAAGCAAAAAAAAGGAAAAAAGAAAAAATGAAAAAAAGAAAAAAAATAGAAAAAAAAATAGCGTGCCCTAATTTTGGTGATACGACATACTTATTATGCTAGCTAGAGGAAGATTTATCTTTTATTATGTTTTTTTTTGTAATATATTCAAATATAGAAGAAAATATGTACCTCTGATTTATGGAGAGGATTGTCTGTCAAGTAAATCTAAGAACTCCAATTTTACCATTGAAATAAAATAAGGGTGGGAAGGGAGTTTCATGGGAGTTGTGTGTTATTTACTTTATTTCTCATAAGTTATCATGGTATCATCATAGCACACGTGTCGATTATGTGCACTTTTATAGCCAAATTGGTGTCTGGTGTGAGTTTATTTTTGTTATTTTCACTACTAGAATTCTCAGTAATTGCAAGGGGAGTACTTGCTATTTTCAAGTGTAGGAATGGTCCATGCAAAAGAAAATAGTTTTCTAATTAAAATAATATAGCTCCAACAGTAGACGCTTGCAAATAATCACGCTTGCAACTATTCTAAAGATCCTAACTATTTGCATGGCCTACCGTTGCAAATATTTTTATGATTATGTTTAAATTATTTTTACACTGGACTTGTTTGCTTCTCTACTATCTGTCCATATCTCTGACTACCCCCACCTTCTCCAATTCCGTAACCCTCCACACCACCTCATCCACAAAAATAAATAAATAAAAACCACAACAAAAAAATACTAAAAGAAAAACCAAAATAACAACAAAAAAACCAAAAAAAAAAATTACAAGAAAAAAAATCTCCTTTGATTATCTATTAGAAATAATTTGTTGCATCCATCGATCTTAAGTGTTCACTCTCCAATGCAATTATTGTTGGAAGATTGTATAATTTTGTGTAACTGTTGAACTTATTTGTTGCTTTATATGTTGTTGGAAAAATATTTAAAAAACCAAAAAAAAAAGAAAAACGAAAAAAAGAAAAAAGTAAAAAATATATTGTACCCTAATTTAAGTCCGGGTGATACAATATTATTAATGTCTATGTCCCATTTATTTGTATCCGGTACTTTTTTTTGTGTGTTGTATGTTTAAGAGTTGTTAGTTTGTTTTAATTGTTTTGAGTTTATCAACTGGTGCTAGTCATTTTATGCAGTGTGTATTTTATATGGTGTGTATTATGCGGTGTGTATTGAGAGTTTATTTATGTGGACATTTTGTATGGTAAGACTGTTTGTTGATTTTTATGTCGGACAAATTTGGTTTTATATTTGTGATTGTTTCTAATTTTTTTTTTTTTTTTTTTGATAAAAGGCATCAAAGTGCTCATTTCATTTCCTGAAATCAGGTTAACTTACAAACATCATATGATCAAAATGCCCCCGACTATCACCGGGACTTACCAACTAATGCAAAACAAAAGACAAACGCTCTATGTTTAATCATCCACTAAAACACAGTGATAGAATATAAGCAATCTAACAACAATCCACCTATGATTGGGCTAAGGTAAGATAAGGATCCTAACTTTGGATCTATACAAAAAAGAGATTGCTTCATTTGAAAATTAAGCTGGAGCTCCAGCAGCACTTGGTACCATCAGAACATCTGGATCTTCT
Organism: Carex arenaria; assembly: GCA_964058825.1. Classification (NCBI taxonomy): domain Eukaryota; kingdom Viridiplantae; phylum Streptophyta; class Magnoliopsida; order Poales; family Cyperaceae; genus Carex; species Carex arenaria. The sequence goes on along the minus strand of CAXKVW010000087.1, from coordinate 120,729 downwards.
ATGAAATCTCCCTGGTACACCACTAGTTGGAGTTCAGACAGATCCCAAGCAGGAATAGCATTGATGTCCTTCGGCAGCCACTCCATGGCGGCCTCCTTAATTTTCTTATCCATAAGCCCTGTCCAATATTCAAACAGTGAAATAATCAGTAATATCATTGATTTAATACTTTTCACAGTTTTAGATTGAAAGCAAATGTCTTTTCATTGTTTCCAAACCGTCCAAATGATAGCACTGAATATAACAAGAAACCCCATCTGGTTCACTTTGCTAAGTTGACAAGCAAAATAAAAAATGTCATTACAAGAGTGCCATTCATCTAAGTAAAGATTACTATGTCCCATCCAAGCCCAAATTTGTTGGGCTTGACAACACATGAGAAAAAGGTGATTAGTACCTTCAATTTCAGAACAAATGACAATTCAAACTTCCATTCCAACCCCTTTTTTGTAATTTTTTCTTAGTTAGTATTCTATTTTTAAGCACCAGCCACATGAAATTTTTTATTTTCGGAGAAATTGGCACTTCCCAAATAACAACAAACTTGTTGGCAGTGATACCTCGGAAGTTAATGAGTTGGTATACGGATTTAACTGTAAATTGCCCCGATGGAGTCCATCTCCAAGCAACCTTATCCACACCATATGTGAAACTACAATTACTAATAATGACAAGGAGGTCCTACTAATCTAGCCAAGACCCCATGAAGCCTTCTTCTAAATTTTAAAGCTCTACCTTGTGAATGTAATACTACTGCTAATTGTTTCTAGTTTTTAAAAGATTATGATGAAAGTATTGATGCTTGTTAAGTAGCATGCATGGATTTCATTGCAGCTTTATTTTATTTTTAATTTTTATGGTCTCATTTTAACAAAATTTTCTGAGGTTATTTGCCCAGCGAAACCTTTTTCTTATTTCAAGCAGAAAGTAAATTTCATTCAAAGTCATATTATTATATTACTTTTGATAATTATGATGTGATTTTAATGAAATCCTTACTTTTCTGTGAAATTTCAAATAATTCATATCAAGTTTCTTCTTCTTATTTTCGTTAAGTTTGTTGGATTTTTGTAGTTCTAGTAAGAGCTGTGGTATTTTGACTATTCCTCCTAAATATATGATAGAAGAAAATACGTTGCATTGTTGTTGCCCCTTCGTTGATTTATAGCATAATAGAGACGAGAACAATTCACTCTTATTTAAATCTACATAGAAATGACAACTGAATTTGATGGCAACAGAAATAGTAGAGAAGGGAACAATTCACTCCTCACTCTTTAATCTACAATGAAAGAGTTGTCAGCCCAAATCAGGGCCTGTTGAATCAGCTACTCATACAAATCAGGGCCCATAATAAATTTATAGTTTCTGAGCAGAGATGGATGCACTTTGGGAGATTAATTAATTAAATAAATAGACAGCTGTCACGTCTTCATCTAGGAAAAATTCATCAACTTTGAGCTGCATGATGTGCTACAAATAATAAATTGCAATGAACGGTCAAATTCAACAAATTGATGAATTAATCAGATTTTTATAATTGGTTCTATGTTATACAAAATAATTGCATAAATGGTCTTATCTAGAATCTTTCTATTTTTCTCTCCACAATATTAGTCCCTAAAAAATTGGCATTTGCATAATGATGCAATCAACAAAATATATACATATGATGAAACTTTTTTGTTTTGTTTCACACATTGTTATTAAACTACTTAAAAACTTATTAATCAACTGTGTTGTTATGAGCGTAGTTTAGTAACTTATTTACAAAAAATAATGCTAATTTTATGGTCACATTTTTTAATAAAGATTTGTGAGATTATTTGTCTAACTGAACCTTTTTCTTTATATGGAAAAAGTAATTTTCTTTTAAAGTCGTTTTGTCCTTTTGCTAATTAAGAAGTGGCTTCAATGAAAGCCATGCTTTTCTATGAAATTTCAAATATTCCATGTCAAGTTTCTTCTTCTTTTTTGTTTTTGTTACCCAAAAATATTTTTTTGAAAGTAAATAAAAGTTTGTTTGGTTTTAGGTGTCCTAGTAATAAATTTGGTATTTTCACTATTCTTTGTGGATAATAAAACAAAAAAAATAAACGTTGACATAATTACTTTAGGCTCCTTGATTTATAGCATAACAGAGACGCGACAGGAGCGCAATTCACTCTTCAAAGAAATGTTTATATTTGATGCCAACAGAGGCCCAGCCCAAACCCAAACCCAAATAAAGGCCCATAATTTTCCGAAAACCACCACCTCCAGCTCGGTCATGAAGAAAGAAGCTAAAACTATGAAGATTTCATGTTCAGTATATATGGTCACAGCGTATGGAAATCTTTATTGTGAATATGCAACCTTAGAAGTTTCGTGTTTATAAAAATTGTGCAATTTCGGTCATTCCACACATCTCAGAGAGCAAATAAATTTTGAATTTAAACAAAAAATAATCTTCTTCCTGTGAAATTAAAGACGTAAATTAATGTTTGGCAGGCCAATCGTTGACAGTATTCATTTTGCAACCTAATCCACATATAGTTGCCCCCCCCATGATAATTTATTTTATGAAGAAAGTATTAACAAATGGTTCAATCTTGTATATTTCAGATCATATATACAACCTGACAACCTGTATTAATTATCATATTCATTTAAGGTCATGTGGCATGCATGATGCTCCCTTTAATCAAGGAAAGCAAGAAAATGTATTCAAATTTAAGATAATAAACAAATAATTAATTACTAGTAATTACCTAGCAAGTACGCTATACAATTTTCGTATATGATGGTACTTTTTTGTATAGGTCCCAAGTCATTTGGACTACATCACCGTCCAAAGGAACAAATTAAAGCTTTGACCACCACTTATATATTCAAAAATAAATATTTTATTTTAATTAAATAGTGCTCCAACGTAATAAAAAGAACAGCAAACTTCAGTAACTCCTTCCGTCATTCATATAGAAATTAAACTGCTTGGTGGGCCGATGGCAGGATATTTAAGTTCTCTTATTTATTGAAATATAAAAGCCAAAAAGCAAATTGATGATGGCCAAGTAATCAAATTTCGCCGAAATTCATTTGAATTGATTCGATAACACAAATGAACCAGTCCATATAGACATGTAAATCATCTATTTCATCATACATCTTGGCTTCATCGAGGAATTCTCGCATAGCAGGAGTGGCAAAGAGGTAAGACTTTTTGATGAACAACATAAATGGGAAATCAGTAAGGAATATGCAAAAGAACGGCCTTGTTTTTTCATTTATTGCTTCTGGTTGTATCAATTCACTCAGCCGCTCTACCTCGTTCGTCATCTCATCCAGCTCGCACTTTAAGTACCTTATGTGAGAAATTTCTACTTTTTTTCAGACTTTGGACAAGCTTATACAGACACTTTTCAGATCCTCCTTATCGGCAACACCTGTTGCTTGTTTGATCACCTCAGCAATAAGCATACGGACCTCAACCAGTGTTACCTCCAGTGATTCTTGTTGTTCTACTGTCAACATTGACGTGCGGAATACAGTAACAGTGGCAGGCTTGCTGTTACACAGTACTCCGTCAAAGCTGCATCTGCATAAGTATTACAATTAGATTGATGAGAGTCATCAAAATAGTGATAGGTTGTAAGACACTTTGAGAATATCTGCTTCATCTTCCTTTTTAGTAACAGGGAGAAGAATGTCAACTAACACTCTGCGGACCTCTTTGATGTAGGGAGTGCCGAATGCTATAGTTACAGAACCAGCAGCATTGTCTATGGACTGGAGATATCTTCCGGCAGATGCCTTTTTTTACTGTTGACACATTTTTTATTTGAGTGATAGTCACCATCTAGTCCCAAACAACCACAATTGGAAGCTCATCTAAGCAATGGGGAAAGGTTAAGTCCAAGTTGTTCAAGTTGTCCATGCAAACCTCCACATAGGTTCCTCCCAGACGGCTATTATTGGCGATAGCGATGATAAGTTGATAACCTATTAAGAACATGAAAAAGTTAATAAAAATGAAATTTTTTTTTTGTGAACTAAATTAATTCCGGGTGATACCAAGTTATTACCGTCTCTGTCCTATTTATTTGTATGTGGTACTTTTTTTCTGTGTTTTATGTTTAAAAGTTGTTGGGTTGTTTTAATTGTTTTTAGTTTCTCAACTGGTGTGTATTGTCAGTTTATTTTTGTGGATATATGTATGATAAGACTGCTTGTTGATTTTTTTATGGAACAAATTTGGTTTGATATATTGTGATTAGTTTCTGGTTCCAAAAGTTTCTGCTGAAAGTATTGATGCTTTGTTTAGTGGCACCGATATGTCATTGTAATTTTGGCCTTATTTTTCTCTTATTTTTTATGATCACGTTTTAAATGAAGATTTCTGAGGTTGTTTTCCTAACTGAACCTTTTTCTTTGAAGCAAAAAGTAATTTTCTTTCAAAGTCCTAGTAATTATTATATTAGTTTTGCTAATTATGATGTGACTTCAATGCTATCCTTACTTTTCTATGAAATTTGAAATATTTCATGTCAAGTTTCTTCTTTTTCTTATCTTCGTTACCAATTTTTTTTCTATGATGTGGTATATAATGTGACTATTCTTCCTAAATAATAAAAGAAGAAACGTGACATTGTTTAGGCTCCTTGCTTGATTTTTAGCATTAATAGAGACGAAAACAAGTCACTCTTCAATCTACAAAGAAATGACAACTGCATTAGATGCCAACAGGCAAGATAAATAGTAGAGACAGGAAATTGAGACATCCGAACATGCCCGGCCAGTATGTTAGGAAAATTATTACAAAAAAAAACTAAATTTTGGAGGTCTAAATCATCGCAGACGGTCTAAATGAAGTTAAATGATTTTATTGTCCTTAGTCTGTTGGTTCTGCCAGATTTTAATTGTTCGTATAAAACCAAACAAACAGATAACGACTTGACAAGATGTTCATCATTAATTTAGACATTTTTAGATGGTAGTTTGGTAATTGTTGTTTTCTTTGAGAGAACACTCACTATAGGCCATCATTTTTTAATTATTGTTTTGGACTAATTTCAATATGGAGGAGTGCAGTAAAGTCACATGCGACTGATTTCTAAGAAGAGATAATATATATTATTAGCAATTTGATGCAAAAGATAATAATAATATTAGTTAGAAGACAAAAAGATTACAGCTCCATAACTTTGAAACCAACACACAGGTTCAGAATAGCCCAATCTCCATACAACGACAGCACACCTAACCAGAGACTTTGTAATAATTAATTTATCTAGTAAGACTCAATCTTCTCCGGCTCCCAAATAATTAGTTTTTCTAACAAGCATTTCATATCAACACAAGAGAAGAGAAGAAACTTTCCAATTTCAGATATATGGGTCTAGGCGGAGTGATTTCTAACCTTCTCTCTTTGGGTGCCAAATTGCTGCCTGCTGTCGTCGCATCTGTGCAAGCTCCGTCTTCTTCCTCCTCTACTCCAGTAGATCAAAACCACCAAATTGAGGCTGAATTGAAGAAATTGATGAGGATGCTGGAGCGGATCAAGGCCACATTGTATGATGCAGAGCAGAGGGAGATCAAAGACTCATCAGTCAAGCTCTGGTTGAAGGAGATCAAGGGAGTTGCATATGAAGCAGAGGATGTGCTGGGTGAGTAACCACTATGAAGTCTTACGGGCGCAAGTTGAGGGAAGAGATACTTCTCCACCCGATTCTAGTAAAATGAAGTTAATTGAGGTAACTAATTTAATTTGTTTTCCTTGTGCAAAGAGTATATGTGATAGGTTTTGTCTTCATGAGTCAGGGTCACTAAGATAAATCTCTTAGTATCAGGTCTAGACAGAACAATATACAAGATACCAGCTGGACACATATGGCGTGCCACAGAAAATATGATGAGTCCATGTAAATCACTTTTCAAACTGTAAATAAGTAACAAAGACATGTACTATATATATAACTAGTATTATTTGTGACATGAACATTATAGTAGGTAATACACTCTCAAGGTATTTATAACTCTCCAGGTTCCACATGGCATGCTCGATCAAATTCAGCAAATAAGGAGTAGATTTGATGAGATTGTGAATGATCGGGTAGCACTTCAATTGCCAGAAGGAGATGGGCTCAGGCATTTCAACAACGAATTGCAAATAGCTCCAACTAGCCACTTTGTAGTTGCGTCGAATATCTTTGGTCGAAAGAGGGAAAAGGAGAAGCTGATTGATTTGTTATCCTCTGGATGTGATGTTGTTTCGGTGGTGACAATTGTTGGCATGGGGGGCATTGGCAAAACAACCCTTGCACAACTTGCCTATAATGATCAAAGAATCCGACAAAGGTTTGATAAATTTGGGTGGATATGTGTATCAGATGATTTCAATGTTGAAAGGCTCACCAAAGAATTAGTGGAGTGTATTACAGGAAATGGATGTAGTCTTACAAATTTGAGTGTTTTGCAAGACAAAATTCGGAGGGAGATAAATGGGAAAAGGATACTTTTGGTTCTTGATGATGTATGGAATGAGAACAATAATCTTTGGGATTTATTTAAGGCTCCTTTTATGTCAGCAGTATTTACGAAAATCCTAGTTACTACAAGGAATGATCATGTCGGGCGAATAATGCAAACAGAGGCAACATTCAACCTTGGCTATTTGTCAGCCAAACAGTGTTGGCTATTATTTGAACATTATGCATTTGGTGGAGTAAACCAGAATAAAGACCCAAAGTTGGTAGAAATTGGGAAGCAAATCATGAACAAGTGTGGATTGTTGCCCCTAGCTGTTAAGTCGATTGCTAGCCTTTTAAGGGTTGAGGCGGAAGAAGAGAGTTGGCGAGATATTTTAGAGAATGAGTTATGGGAATCTTATAGAGTTAGCAATAAGATATTTCCATCTCTTCAAATAAGCTATGCACGTCTTCCCACACACCTAAAGTCTTGTTTTCTATATTGTTCCATGTTTCCTAAAGATTACCACTACGATGTAGAATATATGGTGGAATTATGGATATCCCAGGGTTTTATTGAGTCCAAGGAAAAGAAGAAAGCAGAAAAGATTGGTTTTGATTATGCACAACAATTGTGCGAGAGGTCCTTCTTTGATTTTGATGGGTCACGGTTCAAGTTGCATGATATAGTTCATGATTTAGCACGACTTAATTCAGAAAATTGTTGTTATTCGATTGAGGTTAGTAAGCTCCCAATTTTTCCTAATTTACTATACCATTTGTATATAGGTCATTATGTGAACCTAATAGATCCTATTTCCTCTGACAAGTTCACTGCCCTACGCACACTCATCACCGGCTATTTTCTGATAAACGTTTTTTGTACTTTTGACCTTTCAATGGCACCAAAATTAAGAGCTCTAGATCTTTCAGGGGCAAAGTCCAAAATTCTTTCCTCCATTGGTCATTTGAAACATCTTCGTTTTCTTTATCTTTGTGATATGTATTTTGAAACGCTACCTGAATCCATATGCTCCCTTTACAACTTGCAAAGTCTAACTCTTTTCAAAATCCATCTCATCAAAGAGTTGCCAAGAAAAATAGGAAATCTAATTAGCCTGGAAGAGCTGATAATTAGTGAATGTCTTGCACTCGAGGTGTTGCCTGAGTCCCTTTGTCAACTCAAGGCCTTGAGGGAACTTTGTCTTATTAAGTGCGAGTTCCTAGAAGTGCTCCCTAGTGACCTGGGGAGTCTTACAAATCTTCAAATTCTGGAAATCAGGGGTACTGGTGTGAGTTATTTACCACCTAGCATGAGCAAGTTTGTAGGAATTCAAGCACTAAAGGTGTATCTCGAATGCAAAACAATAGGATGGTTAAAGGATTTTCCTGATCTGCGAGGAAATCTTTACCTATGGGGATTGAATAATATTTCCAATTTAATGGATGTCCAATGTGCTAACCTTGTGAGTATGCATAACTTGGAGCAATTGATACTATCCTGGTATAAGGACGAATCTTGGGGCATAGGTAACTGCAGTGGACTTGAGTTGTTCATCAAAAGTGAACATAACATACTTCTTGAAGATCAAAGTTGTTTTTCGGTGATGCATAGTCTCCAGCCTCACCCTAATCTTAGAAAGCTAACAATAGTTGGATACCGTGACATTACATTTCCAGAGTGGATTGGCAGCCTATGCAAACTAAAGTATTTGAATATTATGTGCTGTAATAGTTTGCAATTCTTAAAAGCAGAGTCGCTGCCACTAGAACTTGAAGAGTTGCAAATTTGTTGGTGCGATCAGCTAGTATCTATTCCTGGAATACAAAAGTTGAAATCATTGGTCAAACTTTCCATTGTCGCATGTGAGAACCTGTGCTCGTTTATGGGACCTTCTATTGAATTGACAACGTGTACAGTGGAGGGTTCATATGGGAGCTCATTGTTGGGGTTGACAAACCTTTCTTCACTCAGAAGATTAAAGATTTCATCCTGTTATCAATTACAAGTATTGGGTGATGAGTTGCCTCCTGTACGACCTTGCAACGTTGAGGTTTCTAATTGCCCCGGGTTAAAGGAGTGGTGCTTGCAACTTGGAATAAACTACAAGGTACATCCTAATTCCTATTATTTTATAATATTGTTGTTAGGAACCACGGGCTTAGTGTAGTGGCATGAGTCCTCGTCTATCTTCCAAGAGGGCACAGGTTCAATTCTCGAGAATAACATCTAAAAGATGTTGGGGTGTACCGGGGCCTTTTAATAAAAAAAATTAAAAATTAAAATAATATTGTTGTTAGATATGTGAGTGCCACCAAACCATTCAACTCAGTAATTACATTTTTTGGTAGTCATGCCATATGATACAGTTACATGCAAGCTGTCATGGAAGCAATCTGCTTATGATATGGTGCCAACCATAGTGACCTTTGTTTTCTTAATCCAAAATCTTAATTTAGGACTTTGAGGATCAAAGTTGTACAAGATCTGAAACTGAAGAAGATGAAGAGGACTTATCTGAAGGCGGAGAAGTGGAAGAGGACTTGATTGAAATTGAAGAAGATGAAGAGGACTTACCTGAAACCGAAGATGAAGACGAAGAGGATGCAATTTGACAGTCACGAACCTAATGGTTAGTTGGATTTGCTGCTTCATCAGTAATTCACAACCAGAATCAAGATTATTTGACAACACTGGCACTAGGTTATGGGAAAGGTGCACTTGCAATGCAACGTTACCTGCAACTCTGCAAGGTACCTTCTATTATTTAATTTACTATCTAGCCATTAGATATTTGAGGGAAGTATTTGCTGATAGCTTATAAGCTACGATACTTTTTATCTATATATAAAAATCAGGATGGGATTAGAAATTTCTGCCAAGTAAAACAATCAATAGGGATTGAGATTTCAGAAATCAGAATTAGTGATTATGAGTAATTAGTACTATGTTTCCGTTCCTCTACCAGATTTCTCCTTTTTCTTGTACCAGTATATCGAAATCTTTCCAGTTCCTTCATTCCTATTCATTTTATGTAAATCCCTAGGTATCTCTTTCTTGGTCTTTTTGTTAACTTTTTATGAAAAACAGCCCGGTTGTGTGTGCATTGAATTGAAGTCTTTCTGCACACATAAATTAATTTTCTTTTTTATCCCTTCTCTTTCTTTTCTCTTTTGTCCTTCTGAGAGTGGAAAAATGCTACTGAAATAGACCAGGCAAATGGGCCTTTCCATGTTTTCTTGCATAACCTATTATGGAACCAGGAGAAATTTACGTAAAACGTCTATCAGAATCAAATTTCTGTCCGATGGGATGCGCTGTAAGATTAGTGCTAGCTAGATCCGTAAAAAATATTTAAGTGAACATAAACGAATATTGAAGCGACGTGCACTTGTCTTAAAGTGGATCGGACAGAAGCAAAACCCACTGGACTCTGCTTATTGTTTTTTTTTTTTTTTTTTTTAAAATCTTTGTAGAAACTGCGAAGTGGTGAGTGGTGCTTGAACTCTCGACCTTTGGGTATCCCTCTGGTTACTGTTTCAATATCCAACAATAAACAATAAAAATATGGGAAATAAAATATATATAATCTATGGCATAATCAGAATTCTTTGAATTCCATCGGTAGTTAAAATCTCAAATCAAGCAGCTTCCAATGATATATCGATTTTCTTTTTCATTTGTTTTTTTTTTGTCCTTCTATGTGTATTTGGTACATCTTATCTGATTTTTGGCAAATCTCAATCAATTTCAGGTTGTCAACTGTTGACAGTTTGACACCCTGTACAACAACTGGTACGGTACAACTTGGTCCTGATGACAAGGACAGATGCGACTATGTTGAGGCTTTCGTTGAAAGAATTAATTGATTTTGTCATGGATACATATATTTTTCCCTGCTACTCTTGTGTTGCTTTGGGCGGATTCACAGCTAATTTCAAGTTTATCTTTAATATATGGATGTTCTTTAAAATAGTGCACCATAGATCCAAGAATTGTTTGAATTTGAAATTAACTAAATTGTATGGAAATTATTCTTTCATTTTGTATATGAGAAATCCACCTGACTGTATGAGTGAACAAACTATACTGGAGAGACGCTTACCAATATGAGGACATCATGGGCTCCAAATCTGGTTACTATGGGCCTGGCCTTGTTACTTTGAGCCTTCAAGCGTACCAATATAATATCATAAGAGCTTGAGAATTGAGATAATAGTCATATAGTAGTACCATTTGCACTAGCAATGCTAAAAGTAACCAGATTTGTGGTTTGCATATGAACTGTATATTATTTTTGGTACATATTAGTCACCGCATATGTTTATATTCGATCGTGTTTTTAATCATCAATTTTTTTTTCATGTTTTCATAGAAAAACTGGAAAATAGTATTACTGAACTATTTAAAAGTTTAAGAATCAATACCTTTTCTTTTTTAAAAATATACAAATTGATTTGTCATAAGATTTTAGCGTGTAATTTTCTTAAATTGACTTTGATCATCAGCAAGGTAGCAATGATATTAATTAATATCAGGAGGGAGGGATCCATTTATAACATTTGTAAGTTACAACATCTTACAACAATTTGGTTTTGCAATTTTAAAAGTCCAAACAGTCAATCCAAACATTTAACATGATTTCTATAGTAAAATATTCTTGAAAATCATATTTTATATTTTTTTAACTATTTATTAAGTATTTAACAAAACTGTTGTTTTTAGACAATTCCGGACCACTAAAAAATAGCAATTTTGTAAAATACTTAATAAATAGTAAAACAATTCAAAAAAATGTAAAATTTGATTCCAAGTACATTTTAATATAGATATCAAGTTGAACGGTTTGGATCTGGAGCTTTTAATATTCGAACCGATTTTAATATTCTGTTACATCGTAGACTTCATCATTAAATATTCTGTTACATCAACTTGAAGAGTCAACTCCTCTGAAGTTATTCTTTTGACATTAATTACATTGAGATAAACAATTTAAACACGCTTTTCATCTCCTTTGGTGCATCATAATTTTAACACCTTGACAATATTTTATCAAAATATATTAATTTATTTTAATAAAAAAAACCTAATTTACAGGTTGAAAAAATCAAGCCAAAATGAAAGTTTGATTATTAAAAGGCATAACTTTTGATGTTTTACTAGGACTCCATTCCAAAAAATGTGCTATGTTGACTGAAATGTAATTTCCAAATTGAGGGTAAAATATTGCCGGGATTTTTATTAATCGAAATAAAATTAAATAAATATCGAAATAGAGGAGAGGATCTGGTTTATTTTGAAAAGTAATAAGGATGTGATAGTTTGCAACGTCCCTACGGACGGGTTAAAGAAAAACGTCCCTGCTAATGCTAATCCCCCACTGATTTAACCACTAACTAACCCAAACTCTGGAAAAAAAAAAATTTCAGGGACGTTGTAATTTAACATGTCCGTGAACAGTAAAAAAAAATTCTCAGGGACGTTTTAATTAACCACGTCCGTGAATAGTAAAAAAAAAAACTTAGGTTTGATTTTGGTTAAATAAAAAAAACTTAGAAAAATTATGTTTCAACTATAAAAACAATGATTTATTTTAAAATTTAACATTATAGACACGATTTATATTTTAGATATTATGTCTATTAATATGATGAGATTTGATTTATATTTTAGCTAAATCAAATGACTTGAAATTCTATATCACTGATCTTAATACATTATTAATCAATAGTTAACTGCATTAAATTTGAATTTAATTGGTAGACTATCTATGTGTCCGATAACATAGACATATTTTTTTAATTTAATTTATTGAGAACTCTATTATTAATCAATTAATTTATTAATCAATAGTTAATGGAGTTCTAAAAAAAAAAACCTAAATTTATTAATCATTTGAGAACTCCATTACATCAAATGACTAAATTATGTTTTTTAGAAAAACCTAAATTTTTTTTTTTAGAACTCCATTAACTATTGATTAATAAATTAATTGATTAATAATGGAGTTCTCAAGTCATTTGATTTAGCTAAAACATAAATCAAATCTCATCATATTGATAGACATAATATCTAAAATATAAATCGTGTCTATAATGTTAAATTTTATTTTTAAAAATATTACTAAACTAAATTATTGTTTTTTAGTTGAAAAATAAATCATTGTTTTTATAGTTGAAATATAATTTTTCTAAGTTTTTTTTATTTAACCAAAATCAAATCTAAGTTTTTTTTTTTTACTGTTCACAGACGTGATTAATTAAAACGTCCCTGAGAAATTTTTTTTACTGTTCACGGACGTTTTAAATTACAACGTCCCTGAAATTTTTTTTAATTTTTTTTTCGGAGTTTGGGTTAGTTAGTGGTTAAATCAGTGTGGGATTATCATTAGTAGGGACGTTTTTCTTTAACCCGTCCGTAGGGACGTTGCAAACTATCACGTCCTTATTACTTTTCGAAATAAACCAGATCCTCTCCTCTATTTCGATATTTATTTAATTTTATTTCGATTAATAAAAATCCCGGAAAATATTGCTTATGGAGTAATTTAATGTCCAAATACGAGATATGACTTTCGACTTTTCCAATGCACTAGGTTCCAAAATAGGTGGCTTTCTCTGTGTGTGTTTCAATGATTGCTTGACAGAGAATTTCCAATTAGGGTGTGTTTCAATGATTGCTTGACATCGAATTTTCAATTAGGGTGTCAATGGTAACACTACAAATTGGAGGGATATATTTTCATACTCATACCAATATAAAATTAGTCTCGTTCAAATTATACCCTTACATATTAAATATTAACTTACTTATACCCTATCCTTACTCTAATGAGTAACAAAATCAATAATGACAATTAACGAATAAATTGATATTGTATATAATTTAATGTAAAAGTAAAAACAAATATATGAAAAATAAAAACATAATGTACCTAACATCACAACATATGAAAAATAATATTTTTTATTTCATTTATAGTTTTTATTCTATTATTTTAAAATAAAAAATTATTAATTTAATGAAATTATAAAATATTGTATAAATTAATTTTGTCATAGATTACTAATTAAATAACTATTTAAAATCTAGGATAAAATTAATTTTATAATAAATTTGAATCAACTGAATTGGATCGAAACATAATTTAGTCCATCAAATTTTGTTACTTTGGGGTCTGGCTTGTTACTGGGCTCCAAATCGAAACTTTGGGTCTTCAAGCGTACCAATTAATATAATGAAGGGCTTGAGGCCTTGAGATAGTAGCCATAGTAGTCACTATATATACACGAGTCAAAAAGCTATATTTTTATTACGAGGAGCGTTCAAATGCATCATATTTTTTGTGCTTCAATGTACTCCACATTTTTTACTCCGTTTACAAAGATTGAATAATCGATCCGAACAGATCAACATGATCTTCATAATAAAATATGATTGGAGGCCAAAATTTATATTTTTAGAATTTTTTTACTATTTTTTTATATGAGTACAAAATCACTGTTTTAAGGAGATTATGGACCATCCAATAAAATGATATTGTACCTATGTAAAAAAATAGTAAAAAAATTCTAAAATATATAAATTTTAGTCTCTAAGCTATTTTATTATGAAGATCATGTTGAGCAGTTCAGATAGACTTTTCGAACATTGAAAACGGAGACAAAGAATGTGGAGCGTATTTTCTTTCCACTGTTGGTAATTTGAAACATCTTCATTATCTTTTCCACAATGATATGTTCTTTGAAAAGCTACCTGAATGCATATGCTCTCTTTACAGCTTGCAAAATCTAATTCTTACAGGTATTAATGAACTCAAAGAGTTGCCAACAAAAATATAAAATCTAATTAGCCTGGAAGAGCTAATAATTCGTAGTTGTTGTGATCTTGTTGTGTTGTTTGAGTCCCTTTGTCAACTCAAGGCCTTGAGGAAACTCTGTATTTTTAATTGCGAACTTGAAGTGCTTCCTAGTGACTTTTGGAATCTTACAAATCTTCAAACTCTGGAAATCCATAGGACTTGTTTGAGTTATTTACCACCTAGCGTGAGGAAATTTCTAGGAATTCAATCACTAAAGATAATGCTCATATGTGAGACAATGGGATGGTTAAAGGATTTCTCTGATTTGGGAGGTGCCCTTTGTCTAAATAATTTGAATGATATTTCCAATTCAATGGATGTCCAATGTACTAACCTTGTAAGTATGAGTAACTTGAAGGAATTGTTACTATACTGGGATTGGGGTGGTTATGAGAGCGACGCAGGTAGTGTATTTGAGCTGTATATCAAAAGTGGTCCGAACATAATTTTTGAAGATCAAAGTTGTTTTCCAGTGATGGTTAGTCTCCAGCCTCACCCGAACTTGCCCAGTAATTTGTTGTATCCATCTTAAGTGTTCAGAATCTCCAGTACAATTATTGTTGGGAGATTGTATAATTTTCTGAAACTGTCCGTACTTATTTGTTGCTTTAAAATGTTCTTGGCAAACTATAGAAAAAACCAAAAAAAGGAAAAAAAAAAGAAAAAGGAAAAAAAAAGGAAAAAAGGAAAAAAAATAATGTACCCCAATTTAAGTCTGGGTGATATAATAGTATTAATGTCTCTGTCCTATTTATTTGTATGTGGTACTTTTTGTGTGAGTTTTGTGTTTAAGAGTTGTTGGTTTGTTTTAATTGTTTTCTGTTTATCAACTAGTGCTAGTCACTTTAATTATGCGTTGCGTGTATTGTGAGTTAATTTATGGGGACATATGTATGATGAGACAGCTTGTGATTTTCATATTGGACAAATTTGGTTTGATATATTGTGATTGTTTCTGGTTGTAAAAGATTTTAAGTAGCATGCATGGATGTCATTGCAACTTTACCCTTTATTTTATTTTTTATTTTTATAGTCGTATTTTAATAAAACTTTGCCCAACTGAATATTTTTCTTTAAAGCCGAAAGGAAATTTTCTTTCAAAGTCATATTATTGTATTATTTTTCCTATCAAGTTTCTTCTTCTTATTTTCGTTGCGCAGAGTTTTTTCTGGAAATAGATAAAAGTTTGTTGGATTTTATCGTATTTTGACTATTCTTCCTGGATAATAAAAGAAAAAAAAAGTGACATTGTTTAGGCTCCTTGCTTGATTTATAGCATAATACAGACGAGAACAATTCACTCTTGAATCTACAAAGAAATGACAACTGCATTTGATGCCAACAGACAAGATAAATAGTAGAGACGGGAACAATTCACTCTTCACTCTACAATGAAAGAGGTCCAGCCCAAAGAGTTGTCAGCCCAAATCAGGGCCCATATTAGATTTATCATTTCTGAGCTGAGATGGGTGCACTTTGGGAGATTAATTACATAAATGGACAGCTGTCAGGTCTCCATCTCGGAAGTCCGAATGATTTGTCAACTTTGATCGAACTGGACGGTCAAATTTAACAAACTGTTGATCCAAACTATTCAACATATTAGATATATTAAAATGTGCTTGCATATCAAATTTTATATTTTTTTGAATTTTTTACTATTTATTAAGATGGTTACAAAAATTCAATAGTCTAATAACAACGACTTTGTAAAATACTTAATAAATAATAAAAAAAATCACAAAAATGTAAAATTTGGTCTCTAAGTAAATTTTAATATGGAGGTCATGTTGAACGGTTAGGATTGACTGTTTAAACTTTAAAAACTTAAAAAATAGATGGTGTAATTTTGTGTCACCAAAAAATAGTGTAAGTGGATCTCTCCTCTCAATAAATATATACCATATATATATCTATGCATAGTACAATATAGGCCTCATTCCAATTTCTGTGATTCTCGATGTATTTTATAATCAATCTCTTTTTCTCCTTAACTTGAATAAGTTTCACAACAAATTTTTTATATCATTCCATTGTTTCCAACCGACTCAACGATATCCCACAATTTTTACAAGAGTAGGAGCATTCGCATCTTATATTTCACATGTCATAATTTTATCCCATAAACACAGAAACCATGGATTGGGCCCTAAATGAAAAAAAAAATGCAGTTTACGTACATACGTACGGATTCACTACCGTGTCATAATTTTATCCCATAAATACAGGAAGTCCCGTTTAATTTTGTTTAGGGTTTATGTGTTGATCGATTTTGTTGTAGTATATTTAGTTAAAATAATAGATGTAAGTTTATTTTAACTTTGCCAATACCTTGAATGCCTCGAAGGTGCAGTATGACATCTCGATGTGCATGTCCATCCTGCCTCTTCTAATCAGTGCTGGGTCTAGCTTTCCTATGTGGTTTGTCGTGAAGATAATAATTCTCTCGCCTCCGCATGCCGACTAAAGCCCGTCGATAAAGTTAAGAAGCCCAGAAAGTGTCACTTTGTTGGCCATGTCAACTTCTTCTATAGATTTTGACGGTGGTGCCTCAGTTTCATCCTTGTGCTTCTTCTTTTTCTTGTCCTTGCGTTCACCGGTGAGGTCGAGACTTGGAGGTACTTCCATGCTGATAACTGTTGTGTAAGAGAGATTTGTGCATTTTAACTGTTTGTTTTGGGTGTTCATAGTTTGACATGTATAACTCATTGTTGGAAGCTTTTTTAAAACCCAAGTGTATAATTAAATGATAGGAGTCTCTCTAAATAATTGTAAATTATTACATTAATGTGTAAATTATTTGTAATTTGAAAGGTGGTTCTAATTTCATAAAGGATTTGAAAGATTGTTATAATTTTGATATTTTTCTTCTATTCTGTTGTACTGTTGACATGATATGTAGCCTTGAATGGAGTTTATTTATTGAATCATGGTTCAATTTTGGCAGATTTATCAACGAATGAGTTTATGGTACTATGCATATCACTATTTGGTCTGTAATATGGATCAATATTTTCATTTTCGATATCCTAACGGTTGATTTGAATTGTTCAAAATGAGTTTCATATGAATATGTACTTGCATACCGAATTTTATATTTTTTAGAATTGTTTTACTATTTTCTAAAATAGATAGAAAATCACTGTTTTTGGATGGTCCATAATTTTCAAATCAAGTTATTTTCTGTCTATCTTAAAAAATAGTAAAACAATTCTAAATAATATAAAATTCGGTCTGCAAGTACATATTCACATGTGAATCATATTGAACGGATCAGATTAACCGTTAGAGTTTTAAAAATAGAAATATTGATCCGTATTATGGACCTACCTGTGATATGTATAGTACCATAAACTCATTCATTATCAACTATAGAAAGGTATAAATAACAAATTGAATTAGTTTTTGGGTATTTTCGTTTTCGATATCCTAACGGTTGATCCAAACCGTTCAAAATGATTTTCATATGAAAATGTACTTGCAAACTGAATTTTATATTTTTTTAGAATTTTTTTACTATTTTCTAAATGGTCTAGCAGATCAAGTTATTTTCTGCCTATATTAAAAAATAGTAAAACAATTCTAAATAATATAAAATGTGGTCTGTAAGTACATATTCATATGGGAATCATATTGAACAGTTCAGATCGACTACTAGAATTTTGAAAATAGAAATATTAATGATCCGTATTATGGACCAACCCATAATATGAATAGTACTATAGATTCACTATTTATCAACTATAGAAAGGTATAAATAACAAATTGAATTAGTTTTTGGGATTTCATTAGGCATCTTAACGTTGCCTAAATGAATTAAGATTATGGGTGAAAATGGTATGGATAATATCAGATTCGTATTTAAAAACTTAAATATGAATATCCGATATTCGAATATCTGTGTCAATAAGGATACTAATATGATTTTACGTTTCAGTTATCCGTATCCGAATAGTAGATATATACCATATATTCTAATATATATTATGAAAACAAATATATTTTTCACCATTATAATTAGATAAATATTATGAAATTTAATAATTTTTTATATTAGTTTAATAAATATCCGATCTAGATTCGAATCCGTATCCGTATCCGTCTGATATGTCTGATATCCGTTCCATATCTGTATCCAAAAAATAAAAAAAAAATATAAATATAGTTTTACCACTGTCCTCCTCCGTATCATCTCCGTTTTCGCCCCAATTAAGATGCATGTTTAATTCCTTTCCTGTTTTGTCGATTTGTATTAACCAGCCGGATTCTTTATAAGATACTGTGTTTAATTAATAAAAAAAAATGTGTTTGATATATTTTCTGTAACAGAATCTGTGTAGGTTTTTTCTGTTGCGAGTCGAATGGCCTTAGAATAGTTGACCCATTAAACATTGTTGTTAATATCTTTGGAGAGAGATGATTTCCAGGGTTTGTTAAAAAATTGGTGGTGGTGGCCTCAAATTCATAAAAGCAACCATAATTGTTATGATGTATAGGTACTGTTGCAAAAATATCTAATAACATCTCGCTTAAATATGATTACAAATGTTATTATCATTTATGTAAAAAAAAAGAGAAAATGTTAGTTATCAGTACCTGCAAAATATTTGTATCATAACTCCCATAACTATTTAGAAAGACAGCAAAAACTCCAACTATAATTTTGTTTTAAAATATTAATACCTATGCATGAAAATATTTATACCTATGAAGTAAATAATTGTCTTTCCAACCAAATTTTCCAAAAAGATACATGCACCATAAATACATGTGGATGACCGGTCAAACTACATGGGGGACCATACACGTTTTTAGAGGTGAGATTTTTTTTCTCTGCTCAATCTCATTCATATTTCTGACGATCTATGAGAATTTTGCAAATCTAAAACCACGAACATTTTCTACGTAATTTTCTCTTTCAAATGAGATCGATGATGACGTACTTTCGGTCTAGTTGTCACGCAAGTATTTATATCCCATCGTGCAAGTATTTATACCTTTACTTGCAAGTATTTTTTACATATGACACTGGATGAAGTATGAAAATATTAATATCAAGTATTGCAAGTATTTATACTGATGCACTGAAAGTACGTCATCTATTAGAGGGAGGTTGACGCGGGACGAATAGGGAACTGAAAAAAGGACGATCATAACAAGTTGCACATCAAACTATTAATATCTTATTTTTTAAGTATTAATATATTATCTTCCAAGTATTTATACTTATGAAAGTTAACGCAAGGACGGGTGCGGGAACTGAGAAATGAGGACCAAAGTACATCATTTTTCTAATATTGCTGCGGAGATTTTGGAGATACTAAATTGCAGAAATTCTAATAATTATTCCAAGTATTTATGCCGCTAATCATCCATCACCGCACGCATCCCACAACTAGTTCAACTCCTGACTAGGGCTGTAAATGAGCTGGCTCGGGCCGAGCTAGGCCTTAGCTCAGCTCGTTAATTCTGGACCGAGCTGTTAGTGAGCCAACTCGTTAACAGCTCGCGAGCTAAAATCTCAGCTCAAACTCGTGACGAGCCAGCTCGCAAGCCAGCTCACGAACCACGACCTGGCTCACTGGGTTTGGTTGGACCTTGTTTAAGAAGAAAATAAATTTTACAAACCTTTTTGGACCGAGCTGGACCGAGCTGGACCAAGCTTGACAGTATAAAATACACACAAATTCATACAAATTCACAAATTGATGCCTAGCCGAGCTAGGCCTTAGCTCAGCTCGTTAATTTTGGCCCGAGCTGTTAGCGAGCCATTAAAATTTGTACCCTATAGTAAGATTGCTTCGGGTAAGTTAAAATATGGTTTATCTGTCTCTATGCAAAACAAAATGCTAAAGCGTTGTATAGACAACCTTATTGAAATTGCAGAGGAGGCCAAGGATTTCCGTGATTTGTTAGGCGCCCCAGAAAATACTAATGGTAGTGATGCTGATAGGGAAACATACTCAGATCCTCCCGTCAGAGTTTTCGGTCGTGAGATAGATAAAGAAAAAATAGTCAGCTTACTCACGCAAAAACCATCAAATTCTGAGCCTGGACAAAGCCCTAGGCCAGCTTTCCCTATAATTGCTATTACGGGCCGTTCTGGTGCTGGGAAAACTGCACTTGCTCAGTATGTTTATAAACATATGGATGGACAGGAGCATTTTAATCTTCGTGTGTGGGTGTATGTCCCTCGCAAATTTAAGGCCACTGAGGTTATTAAGAAAATGATAGAAATCATAAATGGAGAAGAATGCGTTAGTAATGAGGTTACATCTCTTGAAGCTCTATTAAAAAAAATAAGAAAAATGTTAGGGTCTAAGAAACTTTTACTTGTATTAGATGATTTTTGGAGTGATACTGAGGATTTTGTTGAACAATGGGAGAAATTCATTGGTTGCTTAAGTAGTTGTTTACCACGGAGCAAAATTCTACTTACAACTCAATGCAAAAATGTCGCACAACAAGCTGGCCTTACCAATTATTTGGAAGTAGAGACCTATAGTTTAGAGGAGATAGAGGATGCTCAATTTTTGGAACTTTTTGTGCATCATGCTTGGCCTAGCAATTGTCATTTGCAAAAAGAGGAATTCGAAAAAATAGGTCGAAAAATAGCTGTGAAGCTAAAAGGAGATCCTGGTGCAGCAAAGCTAGTGGGTAATCAGTTGAGGGGAAAACTTGACCTAAGGCATTGGGAGGAAGTAGCTGAAAAAGATTGGTTGGGAGATAACCTGAAAGCAAGGATTTGGAGCTATCAACAGCTGCCTCTAGATCTTCAACGTTGTTTTGCATTATGTAGCTTATTTCCAAAAGGTGTTAGGTTGCAGAGACAATTTTTAGTTAATTTGTGGATGGCAGAAGGTTTTATCAGGCCAAAATAAAATCAAGAAAAGTTGGAAGATATCGGTGAAAATTACTTGCATGAACTCGCATCAAGGTTCTTTATTGAAGAAGTTGTAGATAATAAAAAAGGAGAAATAGATTATCAACTTCATGACCTGCTTCATGATCTTGCAGAGCATGTTCAAGGTGATGATTTTATCAGAATAGACTCCTTTAATATCAGAGAAATTCATTCACACAATAGCGACATGTTATCTAGAAGTGAAAACATTCGCCACATCCTTTTACCCTCAAGCATGATAAGCGGATTAAAAGGAACATTATGCCTCATGAAAAACATACGCACTTTTTTTGTGCTAGGGGATAGTTGTTTTGTCCCAAAGAAAGTATTACAAGAGATCTTGAAACACTTGGAAAAACTGCGGGTGTTAGATCTTTCTCATTGTGTTGATGAGTTGCCAGACTATATTGGCAATTTAAAGCATCTCCGTTCCTTGGATATTTATGGCTCTCGGCCTATTAAGAAACTTCCTAATTCCATATGCAAACTTTACCACCTTCAAACGCTTGTCCTGCCATATTGTAAATCCCTACCCAATGATTTTTCTGAACTCATTAACTTGAGGTGCATTAGATCAGTTGGGGAGACGATGTTCCATATTTCTAATGTTGGAAGTCTGACGTCCCTCCAATGCCTTGATCAATTCCTTGTAAGGAAGGAACGTGGGAATGAATTGCACCAACTTGAAAATTTGAATCAACTACGAGGTGAAATGCTCATTTAAGGTCTTGAGAATGTACGGAGTATAGCGGATGCTGTAAAGGCCAATATGAAAAATAAAAACCATCTCGAGAAATTACATTTTGAGTGGAGCTCTGATGAAAGAGACACTCATAATATTACAGGTTTCTCTACTCAACATGTTGAAGTACTAAATGCATTACAACCTCATCCTAATACAAGTGCCCTCACACTTATAGGATTTAAAGGAGAGAGATTTCCAAATTGGCTTCTAAATCCGAATTCACTACCGCATGTAACATCGTTAACATTAATGAATTGTGATAAAGTAGAAGGAATCTCATCCATTGATGAATCACTTCCCAAATGTAAAAGTCTTATACTACGGGGGCTGAAAAACCTTAAAAAAATGCCTCTCCTTCCTCCAAACCTTACATATTTAGTGATAGACCATCTCCCACAACTTAGTTATTTCTCTGAGGATGATTTGTTGATGAAGGAAGAAAGAAAGCAATCCAAACTTGAGGACATGAAGAAAGTAGCAGAGTGCCTGAAATTGAAGCAAAAAGTTTCTTTACATGGGAGGCTATTTTTACAGTTCGCGAAAGAAAAATTGGAAGCTGCACCCGAAATCCGCATCAGTAGTTCACAGTATGATATTTTTTGGAAGATAGTTAATTATTACCCATTAATTGATGATTATTCTCGGATTCAGATATTGGATGTGTGGGTTATGTTCATGCATGACCACATAGAAACAATGTTCAACAGAAATGAAGAGTCCAAGTTGGTTTTACCATCTTCACTTACTGACCTTGAGATATCATCATGTAGAATTACTAGTGATGCATTATCCACCAGCATACAATGCCTTGTTTCCCTCTCTAAACTACAACTATCTGACATTCAGACAATAACCTCTCTTGCTCCCAGTGAAGTCCTATGTTTATTAAAGAATCTCCAGTCTCTTACCATTAAAGGATGTTATTTGCTCAGTTCCTTGGGAGGTATTGGAGCATTGACCTCCCTGATAGCACTCGAATTAAATGGCTGCCTCAATTTGAGCACATCAAATGAACCATTGCCTTCTTCCTTAGAGATGCTAAAATTTTGGGATTGCTCAAATGTTGATGTTATTCTTGCCAAATCAAATTTACCGGAATTACGTGCCCTTACTGTCTTTAATGATTTTAAAAACCGGAGGGAAGTTTTACATGTTGGTCACCTGTCTTGTCTCGAGAATCTGACTATAACGGGATGGAATATTCATTTGGAGGGATTGAATTCGTTAACTACCCTTTATAGTCTACATGATTCTTCCCACATGGATCTCGATGATCTTGCATCTCCCATGGAAAAGTATGCATATGCACTTCCAGTTGTTTATGTTGGCAACATTTTATTATTGAAGTTGATGCTATCAAATGAAACTATCTCCTCAATAGATACTTTGTCAATTGGTTTGTTTGAAGGAGATTCCTTAGATGATGAGGTTTTTCAGTCTCTTACCTCTTTGAAGCGTTTGTACCTTTATGATTGCTATATTACCCATCTGCCGAAGAACTTGAAGAATCTTCAATCTCTCCAGCTTATGAAAATTAAAAACTGTCCAAACTTATATGAGTTAGAAGAACTACCCAGGAATCTTCGTGAGTTGTATTTTGAAGACTGTCCAACCCTGACAAAGAAGTTCAACAAGCGTGGCCCTTACCGGGTCTGGTATCACGAAGGAAGCACCATTGTGAAATTTCACACAGAAGGTAAGCTAATTTTGAGACCCCACAGTAAACCAATTCTATTTTTAATTTTTATCTTCTCTTTATTGATGGATACATTATTTTGATCAGTCATTAGAGGGATCTAATTAAATGTTTTTAGACTCCCATTATCCTTTTGGTTCACCAAAGCATTTAAATTCCAGTTGTTTCTCCGTGACTAAAAAATCAATGGAGTTTCAAAGGGCACCTAGAATAAAATCTAATACAAAAGATCTTATTGGTACGATCTTGGTACTTGACACTAAGGAGTATAATTGTCTAGATTTTTGCTGAAGCCATAACTAGCAGATGTGACAAGGCATCCTCCTACATTCTGGTTTTGTGCTGGACTGCTGGTATGGTTTAGCATTCAGGAAACAGTACCAGTGTACCTGACAGTACCAGTGTACCTGACCGCTTTCCTTTTTCCTTTTTCTTGCTTTGATTTCTGGCTTGTTGATCATATACGTACTGTCTTATATTTCCTTGGCCTTTGTTATTTTGTTTCTCATTATGTCTGTTCCAATAAACTTGCAGCTTCTATATTCAGTGAACCAATTGTTTCATTAACTTTTGTGCATGTGGATTTCAGTCACAGATTCTATTACATTTTTCTCCAGAGAATAGTATATGAATTGTCTTTGAAAATACAAATAATTTAATTTATAGAAAATCTTGAATTTCAAGTTTTCAACCATCAGCTTTGCAGAGCAAGAACTCTAAAACTTATTGATTAATTTTTGAACTGCTTTCGTTTATATATTCTATATATCTATTTTCGTAGACACGTATGTCCATGTAAGGAGTAGTAAAAGCATGAGAAAGAAAAGAGTTACCTTTTTTTTTTGTCAGTAATTAATGTTGGCATTGCAATATTTATTGATAATCCATCTGATAGCCATAATTTTTCACTGCTCTGCCAATGCTATAAGATACTAATCTTTTTGTCTTAATTCTGTTCACAGAAGAAAGGAATCATTGTTAAGCTGGAGTTTTTTTGAGTAAAGTTCTTAGGCTGGAGTTGTTCTCTCACTCTCTCCAATTTCTTCTCTGCCCTCACCTTCTCTAATTTTCCAATCCCCCATACAACCTCATCCCCAAAATAAATAAAAAAAACCAAAAAAAAAAAAAAAGATTCTCCATTCATTACCTTTGAAAGAAATTTGTTATATCCATATTCTAAGTCTTCACTATCCAGTACAATCATTGCTGGTATATTGTATAATTTTTTGTATCTGTTGAACTTATTTGATGCTTTTGATGTACTGGAAAACTATGTTAAAAAACAAAAAAAACAAAAAACAAAAAAAAGTGGGAAAAAAAGTAATGGCAAAAAAGATTGTGCTCTAATTTTAGTCCGGTTGTTACAATTTTATTTGTAACTGGTTTTTTTTTTTGTGTGTTTTGTATAAGACTTGCTGTTTTTTTTTTTTTAAAGTTGTTTTGGGTTTACCAGCTTGTTCTAGTCACTTTATATGGTGCGTATTTTATAAGGTGTGCATTGCCAGTTTATTTATGGACATATGTATAATAATAAGACTGCTTGCTGATTTTTATTTGGGACAGGTTATTTGATATATTGTGATTGATTTTTGTTGCAAAAGATTCTGCTGAAAGTGTTGATGCATCTTGTTATGTAGTACTAATGTCATTGCATTTTTTCCTTTATTTTATTTTTTATTTTTTTATGGTCACATTTTTAATAAAAAGTTCTGAAGTTGTTTTCCTAACTGAACCATTTTTATTGAAGGAATAATAAATTTTCTTTAAAAGTCATATTGTACTTTTGCTAATTATGATGTGGCATCATTAATGAAATTCATGCTTTTCTATGAAATTGAAAATACTCCATGTCAAGTTTTTTTTTTTTCATTTGGTTACATGTTTTCTTCCTGGATAATAAAAGAAAAAAAACGTGACATGAAGTGTTATATGAACAATTCAGGGCCTTTTATACCAACAGGAAGAAGCCCAGCCCAAAAAATTGGCAGCTATCTTTAATTTCCCCTAACCCAATTGAGAGCCTGTTGAATGAACAACCCAAGCAATAATATGAAAGTTTAATCTTATTTACCCACCAATGATAATTTAAATTTATAAACTATAAAATCATTAATTGAGTTGACTTGAGAGTAGTTTATCAACTTATTACCAGAAATAATGCTAATTTAACCATAAATATATGAGGCAGTATGTGACATATATCTAGCAGCATGCACAATGTTACAGCCTACATGAAAAATACAAAAAATAAAGAAGGAAAGTAAATGCTCAACATGAAATATTTTCTACTGCATGCTTTCATTAAATTAAGTTGGAAGAAATAATTTCTACAAAGAAACAGGCCTAACCCAAATAAGGGCCCAAATAATGAGCGATGGAGTTCACTCTAAAGAAAACTAATAACGGACCAAAAATTGCATATTCTACCTAGTCCATATATAAATATCTTATTTTTGGGTTACAAAATATACATGGGCTCATGCAGTCCGAGAACAAAGTGAAAACGAACAAAGAAATATATGCATCCCTTCCCTGACTGATTTTAT
Source organism: Carex arenaria (assembly GCA_964058825.1). Taxonomy (NCBI): domain Eukaryota; kingdom Viridiplantae; phylum Streptophyta; class Magnoliopsida; order Poales; family Cyperaceae; genus Carex; species Carex arenaria. The sequence goes on along the minus strand of CAXKVW010000087.1, from coordinate 94,530 downwards.
GGAGCAATAATGGTACCAGTTAGACCTCGTAACTTTCATTGTAATTTCAACTCCAAGAGAAAACAGCAATAAAATTCAATTTGCTCAACCAATTAGATATCTATAATAATTAATAAACTTATTTTCCAATAGATTAATAAGAATAATTAATACCAAAGAGGTACGAGAAAGTAGCACCGAAAATGTACATATGGCTTTGAATTTGTGGAGCTAATAAATGGCCCTTAATTTGCAATATGGAATACCACTATCTCTATCTCTCTAATTTGTTATTTTTAAAATAGTAAACTAATGAATGAATTTAGTATATTTACTTTGAAATAATTGGTTAAACTTTTATACAATATGATTCAATAAATCATACAATTGCATACTTTTTCAAAAATAAATTTTTGAATTGACCAAATGAACTTCAATTTTGCTGAAGTTATTATTTTCGAAAGTCGATCTGTTGTGGATTGTTAACCAACAAAATGCATTATGAAAAACAAAAAATAATAAAAGTAACTTCTTTTCACAAGAGGTCAATGATATCACTCAACTATATATTTAGCATATCTATATATAATTATTTATTAGAATTTCAAATTTGTTATCTTATGCACGAAAAGTATTGCCTAAATTCAAAAAATTCTTAATTTGGCACTTACCAACAACAAAAATTGACTAGATAATTTTTGATCTAGCAACCAAATTATGGTTGCAATAAACAAAATCTTATTGCAACCAATGAGTTAGGTGTAAATATATTACTACCAAAATATTGCAACCACCAACAACCAATTTCTTTTGTTGCAAAATCAATTTAGTGCAACAAATTTATACCTATTGCAACGAATTTATTGGTTGCCCGAAATAGAATATGGTGTAATTATTACAAAGTTGCCAGAACATAACACTAGCTAGCATCAATCCAAGAAAGAAAATTATGTCATTAGTTGGGACTATACTAATAAAATCAAGTAAATTTGTTAAGAAACAGCACTTAGTTTCTCCTCTCGAATGCATGCTAAAAGTCATTTTAAACTGAACTTAAAAATCACTAAAGTCCTTCAATTATTTCCACTGGTACAGCACAATCTCAAATGCATGCTACAAGTCAAATCCATTGTTCACATTATTCACAGTTTTGACTTTTATATGACACCACTAAATTTAGGCAAGTGTGATCATTTAACAATGGTTTATCTTATTTAAAAAAAAAAAACAATTGTCTATCTTGACAATACTTTCTTAAATAGAAATCATTCTCATTAGAGATATTGTTGAGTCTGAGCCGCTGTGATGGATCTCCAAGGCACCATTGGCGTGCAATCACAAGTGTTGTCATGTCTCCATCGTCCGCCGGTGGCCTTCTGTCTGTGATTGTTTTCCTCCTCCCTCTCGCTCTTTTCGACATGTCTTTGTCATCCATTAATGACCTCCCACTCCTCTCCGATCACCAATCTGAGCCTGGACCAAACATACTATAGATTCAGACATGGGTGTTTTTCTTTTCATTTTTTTGTTTTTGTTTTAGTTTTAGTTTTAATGTATATAAATAACTATCTATATGCCCAATACAAACCTATAAATTTTAATTATTTAATTTTCAACTTTATATTAATTGATTTGAAAAAGTGATTATATATCAAGATGTAAAGATAATCATCATCAAGTGTTCCCTTTTATTGGAAAATAGAAACAAAGGATAAAGAAAATAATTTTTTACCATTTAATTTAATTTAAAGGAGTGATCATTTTTTATTTTATATATATATGAACTTGGTGTATATATGCAGAGCAAAGTCATTATAAATAACTACTCCGAAGTCTTGGAAATTTCCAGTAAATCTTTTCGTTTCATTAAAATCTGTTTGATTTTGGGCTGAAAATTCAGAACAAAAAAATGAATATAAAATTACTTTTTTGACTTTGGTGTTTCTTTTTTCTTCTTGTACATAATCGATACAAATACAACAGCATTCAAGAGGAAAACAAATTAAAAGACGACTTTGCAGTCCTTAAACTATCTGTAAGTGGGACTGGAACAATAATACAATTAATGTCCTCTTAAAAAATGACTGACTGCTTACAAAAAGAGAACCCTTGCATCATTATGGAACACAAAATAGCAATTCGAGAGGAACAATTAATAATACAATGTCCTCTTTTGCTTTCCTCCTCATCAGTCTTCTAACCCTTCCAACTGCCTTAGGCTGTTGGGGGGGGGGGGGGGGGGGGGGGGGGAGGGTGGGCGACTATGACGACAACACATACAATGCTGTACTGTAATGGTCACTTAACAGAGGGTCAATACCTCGTGAATGGTCACTTCACCTTGTTAATAAAGATTTATGACCTAGGTTGTTTACTTTTGTTATTTAGGAGTAGATAAAATTTGTTTGTTTTTAGGGGTCCTAGTAAGAACTGTGGTATTTCACTATTTTTCATGGAAATTTAAAGAAAAATAAAAAAAACTGATATTGTTTAGGTTCCTTGCTTGATTTATAGCTTAATGGAGACGGGCACCATTCATTCTTCAATCACCAATGAAATGAGTACATAATTTGACGCCAACAAAAATAATTCACTATTCAAATAAATTTATCATTTCTGAGCAGAAATTGAGGTTACCACGAAGCCTTTGTGCCTGCCATGGCTGCTTCTTCAATAGCTTCCTCCAGTGACTGCTCTTCCAGCTCCTCCGGCGCATCATCTCAGCTTATTTTCAGTGGTATTGGCATGCTGGCGATGGTTCATCAAATAAAAAACTGGAAAAACAGAGGAAGGTAGACAAAAAAAAAAAACAGAGGAAAGATGGTGATTGTTATTTCCATGAATGAAGAAATAATTGCATAAATGGCCTTATCTAGAATTTTTCAATTTTCTCCACGAAATTACTCCCACAAAAATGGCCTTAATTTGTATAATGATGCAATCAACCAAATATATATATATAATGAAACGATAATTTTTTTTTGTTTCACACCAATTGTTATTTAAACTATTTAAAAACTTTTAATCAATTGAGTTATTATGAGCATAGTTTAGTAAGTTATTTACATAAAATCATGCTAATATAACAATAAATGAATTAGTACATGACATGTATCAATAAATAACTTGGTCAATGTAACAGCCTACATGAAAAATATAGAAAAAGAAGAAGCAAAAAGAAATGCTCAACAGCATTTTTCTGTGATGAACACAAGTTCACTGATAATCATATACAAATCTACGATACTATTAACAAGGTAAGAGTCTTCTCATATTAAATCAAAAACTAATTCCTGCTGCAATAAAGGAAACTGACAATACAAAGAAATAATTCCTGCTGTTTTGATCCAAGTAGGAATTATTGACAGTTTAATCTAGGAATAAACAGGCCTGACCGAAATCAATGCCCAAATGATGATGAGCGATGGAACTCACTCTAAAGATAGCTAACAGCGACCCAAATTACATATTGTACCTAGCCAGTGGATTTTTTTTCTGGGTTACAAATAAGCATGGGCCGAAAAAAGGGGATAATTTGTGGGATATATAAAATGGAAGGTAATTCTAACGAATAGGAGCACAAATTAAACGGGGAGAGGAGGAAGTTTAAGAGAACCAAGGGAGATAAGCGAGCAATGTGAGAGTCAAGATTGGCTGTCTAACCGATCCTGATTAATGGTATTATCAGTATCACCTGGTTCATGCAGTTTGTAACCCGAATCTATAATCCAAATATTTTTATATATGGTTGAAAAACCCTTGGGTTTAATTAAGTTAAATGAATTGTCGAAATTGTCATATATAAGAGTTAATCGAATTACTAAAATTATATAAATGATGAAAAAAATAAAGCTTTTTTTTTTTTTTTTGAAAAGACCTAGCTAATTCCGTTTCATTGCCATCAAACTTCAAATTAAGTCTTACAAAATAAAAAAACAGCTACAAAAAATAGAAAAGAAAGAAAGAAAAACATAATGGAACTACACTAAAATTGTTCATCAATCCTGAATATCATTCTTGTGCATTCAGGCACCAAAAGAAACATAGACCAGTAATCCCTACATATAATCTAGTAACTAAGCCTCATCAGGGCTAGGGTTTATTTAGCAAAATGTGAATAAAGCATCTTCTTTGAATTTGTCCTTCAATTGGCCATCATGTCTTCCACATTTTTCATTGCCTCTTCCTTTGATTTCTTCAAATTATCAATCAAATTTTGCAGGTACACATCCACATCTTCGTTTCCAGAATTTTTGAGCATCAAGTCTTCCGCTACATCTGCAGGCGACACCTTCCCATCGAAAAGAAGCTCCCTGATAGAATCGAACAAATGGTGATTCTCGATCCCGAGATAGTTCTTTGCCAATACCTTGGATGCCTCGAAGGTGCAGTATGACATCTCTAAAAATTCCGAGGAATGGACTGCTCAAAGTTATTTTGGTCTGGTCGTAATTTTATTTTGTGGTTTACTAATTATTTTAATTAATAAAACGAAATTTAAATTGGATTGTTTCTCGAATTTATATCTTAAATTACGTGGCTCTACATCCACCCCTTAAAAATAATTTTGTTGTCAAAATTCCAACATTAAATAGTAATTACTTTGATTAATAATGACGATATGCTACATAATTTATTTCTTAAATTACGTGGCTTTACAGCATGCTTCTAATATACACTGTTAATGTGGTAATTTTTTGCATGTGTATGGTATGCTGTGTATGGTTGCGTTTTGTGTACTAGTGGGTGGTCGATAGTTTCAACAAGTAAGAGAGAAATATAAGAGGTAGATAACTAACAAACTTAATTTCTTATTATTCTCATAATATTCTATTACATAATATTAGAAGGAAATTGTTTTATAGCATTAAACATAAAATAGTAACTATAAAATTTCTTACATAAAGAAAAGAAACTGAATGGCATCATTTTAAGGTAGCATTGACTTGCGCATGCTTCACTTAAATATCATTACTTTCTATACAAAACTTTTGGCGTGTTAAAATATACTATACCCTTACATTAATAAATATTATTTGCCCCAGAAGGATCACGTTTGGCCTTTCAAATCATGCCATCATCTGCTTCGATTTGGTGGAAACTGCACAATATGATGAGTCAAGTTTAATGCCTTCACAATAATCAACAGCTGTAAGCTCAATAGATTGCTAGTTGATTTTACAGCCGTTGGACTTAAACTATAACACATTTGTTGCTTATAAAAAGTTGAGAACCAATTAAAATATAATATAGAGGTCAGTGGCCTAAATAAGTAATCAAGTTTGGAGCTGTTTGTGAGAAGATATTATTAGTACGTACCAGGGCATAAACTCCAATGGCATCAAGGTGTGCTCCAGAGCGTCCATGAAAACCTATGATTTGACCACCAGGAGCATAGAATTCGAAAGGAGTCCCTTCTTCCTTGCCAAATGGTCCGTATTTTTTCAAGTTAGTTATCACTTCTAGTGACCTCACAATAAATAAGTCATCAAAGTAGCCAACATAGCCTCTCACTGATGTAATGTGCTCGTGTGGTTTAAGCTTGATCTATAAACCATAAAGAAAACTGTTATGTTATGATCCAAATTGCTATTTTGGAATTGATTTATTGTAACTCTTTATGAAATCTTTATACTTTGGAGATGGCAGGTACATCCATTTTGGTCCATAGTTATTATTATATTGTGCTTCTTAGTGACATGAAGCAGATTGACATTAACTGGACACTTACGACAATGATATGGTTAGGCATGTTGTATAAGTTTGATATTGGGTTTTAGGGTCACAGGGTATTTGGCAGGTGATCACGCACCCTTGAGGATGTGAAGATTAATTTGTAGGTCAAGTTTGACATCGACAATGTCTTGACATTCAAGAACAACCATTGAGACATTTTGGGAGAGATTTCGGTTTGATGTGGAGTGCACCTCTTGTCTCGCCATTATCTTTATGTTTTATTTCTAGCTAACTTGAGATAGTTTTGTTTCTAGCAAGGTTCTAGTGTATTTTGTTTTTACTTTATGCTTAGTTTGTTCTAGATGCAATTTGGCTCAAGGTAAAGTTTGTTATGTTATGATCCAAATTGTTATTTGAACCCATGATCCTGCTTATATATATATTCTATAATTTGTACTTTTTCATGAAAGAGAAGATTAGTAAATTCAGTTTACTCAAGTCTGTTTCCTCTCCTTTCTTCTTCCTCTTCTCACCAAACCCTAACAAAAACATTATGCACATTTTTTTTTTTCACAAACAGTTCGATTGGCTTTTTTGTATATAACTGCAATTTTATTCACACTGCAAAATTTTCAAAACAATTTGAACAATCTATTACCTCAGTCAGCTGTCCTGTATTTCCTCCCCAGTTTGTGGTGTGTTCATTAGTGCCATTACGTTCGAAACATACAGAAAGAGCATGAATGGCATTAATGCTATAATGAATACTGATGGTAACAATCCGAGTAAGCCCAGTAAGGTCCATATCTTTTGGTAAGCCACCGCTGCCTCCGCAAAGCATCAACTTTCTTTTAAAAGCCTTAGCAATATAACATTAGGAGTTATAAAATCAATTTGAGCCAAACTTACATATAAAAATCATTTATATACATTTTGAAGAAAAGGCCCGAAGGCCAACAAAGAAATAGAAACAAGTTTTGGAGTAAATGAAAAAAAGGTAATAGTTGTATCTACCTTGAGATAAACTCCAACAGCATTGACATACGTTCCAAAGCGTGCATGAAATCCAATGATGTCACCTTCCACGGCAGGGAACTCAAAATATTTCCCTCTTTCCGTTCCGTACGGTCCGTAAGCACCTAAATTGGTTTCTAGTACAAGTCTACTCACAGTAGGATTGTTATTGAAGTTAACAATGTCGCCTTTGACAGATGTAATGTGCTCATTTGTTTTAAGATTGATCTACCAAAAAAAAAAAAAAAGTTGTGAGGAAACTTTTGGCATGCACATTACTGTTTGTTAGTAGCTTTTAATGTTAATAGAGAAGCTTTTAAGTACGCTGTCCACCAAATTTTGAAATCCATATGCTATGATGACAAGTACAAGAGCTGAGAACAATCCTCACATTTTTAATTACTTATTTTTAATGAAAGTGGTCTCTTTGTTTAGTACCAGGCCAAAATAGAAAGGTTAAAAAGAAAAACAAGAGCCCAACTATACATAAATTGCCTTAGCCAACTAAATTAGGCGTGGTTCTCTCAGCATTTTATTTTGTTCTTTCGTTTTCTTTTGTTGGTAATACTTTATCCATATACTAATTTTAAGAATTGACATGAGATCTTTACAATAAGAAAATGACATGTATATTACTAAAGCTGCAAAAGGCTCGTACCTCAGTCAAATTTCCTCCATTTCCGCCCCATTGGTCAGTACATTCCATAGTGCCGTTACGTTCAAAATGCACAGTGAGAGCATCAATGACATAGCTATGGCGGATAGCAATTTTAACAATCCGAGTAATGTGCGTAGGATCCATCTGTTTCACTGATTCACCAGATCGACCGATTTTTCTGTTCGTTATCTGCATATAGAGAACACAAATACATGCGTTACATTATATAATGGAATGATATGTCAATTATAGAATCCAGAACATTTTCAAAATCACGGAATGATATGTGTGGAACGAGTTATTATAGTTCTTAACATCAATGTAGATATAATTAATGCACTACAATCGGAATTCGCATCCTCTGAGATATCTCAAACTTGGGTGACTTTTTGGAATATCCCAATCGTTCAAATATATTATGCACGAATCTCAAAGCTCGAATATTACTGGCCCCCTACTGTTCCCCGAATAGGCACCGGACACGTCGGTCACGTAAAAATTGAGATATCTCAGAGGACACGCACCCCTACAATCGGGGAGGATGTTTTTTCTTCGGCTTTTTTTTGTATAAATTTGCCATAAGCTAGCTAGAGGTACATAGCATATATACAAAATGTGGGATGTTTAACTTTTCTTATTAGACCCTAATAAACTTCTCATGTTCTTGCACTGCAAGTTTGATTGCAAAGGCATAGAAATTTGGGGTATTGCGAAAATTATTATCCTGAGATGTGTAATTACCTCATTTCACTTCTCCATTTGTTTAATTTCCATTTAACCATAATTTAACCCAAACTTCAATGAATTATTTCAATGATATAATCCTCTGTTTTTTTTTAATAAAAATTAACAATAATATGAGTTAGATTTTTTTTGTTCTAAACTACTTTAAAAAAGTAAAAAAAAAAAAAAATCATTTTCTTGCTACGTATATAATAAAACCCCATTTATTTCAAGGGCCGTTCATGTTTACTTCTGACGATAATTGTCGCCTCTTAAAAAATCAATTGGAATCCGATGAAAAAGGCCTTTTAATCTGAGTAGTTGGATTTGAATGGATGGCCCATAAACATTTAAAATAAAACCATGATCCGTGGGCACAGATCCGAGCCGATAGGCCTCTGATTGGGCTTTCCAAAATAAAAAAAAAACAAGGAAAATGGAAAATTTCAAAGGGTCCAAATCTTTTGGCAACTCATCAATGCCACCGCAAAACCCCAAATTTCTTCTTATGATATATACCCATAGCAATGCAAATAATGAGTAATAAGATCCATTTAAGCCAAACTTTCATATATATAAAATTAGTGAGGCTACGGTATTATGCATGCGCATAACGCACTTCAGTCCTTACTACGGATTCATATTTTTATTTTTAAAGTCTAAATAATTGATCCAAACCGTTCAACACATTCTCCATATGAAAATGTGCTTAAATGACAAAGTTTACATTTTTATTTTTTTATAATTTTAAATATCTAGGTACTGGATCAATTAAACGAAAAATTATAGGTCATTCAAAAGTAGTTCTATTGCACCTATTTAAAAAAGAAATAAAAAAATTCTAAAAAATGTAAAATTTGATTAGTACAATTCCATATGGAGATCACGATGAACGATTTGAATGAACTATTTATACTTCGAAAGTGAAGATATGGATCCCTAGTACAGATCAAAGTGCACTATGAATAGTACCGTAGCCTAACTCTAAATAAATTATATATAGTTTGCAAAAAGGGCCCGGAAGCCATCATAGAATTGTAGAAAAACATTTCGGGGTAGTTAATGAAAACCATAATAGTTGTACCAACCTTGACATAAACACCAATTGCTTTCACACAATGACTCATAATGCCTCGATGATATCCAGTGACTGCATGAAAGCCAACGATTTGACCAGGGAGAGCGGGGAATTCGAAATATTGTCCTATTTCCCTGCCGTGTGGTCCATAAACAGCCAAATTGGTTTCCAGAAGCAGTGAGCTCAAAACCTCATAGCCTTGATAGTCAGGATTAATGTAGCCTTTTACACACGTAATGTACTCGTTACTCTTGAGATTGATCTACAAAACAATAAAACTTGTGAGCAATCTTTATCATGCACATAACGGTTCATTTGGTAGGTGTTAATTAATGTTTAGGTAAGCTATAAATGATTAACAACTGCTTAACTATGCATTAGGTGCGAACTGTACAAGGAACAACGAAAGAGTTCATATTGGTATTTTTTTTAATAAAACTATATGTACACTGTTCCAAACAATTAAAATCTGATTCAAAGTGTCCTCTTTATTGGAATGTTTACCATAAACAGATTTATATGGTATTCAAAGAAAAAGTCAAAATATATAAACAATTGAAATTGATGGCCAATTTTGAAACAAAGAAGAGCCATAGTGCAATAAGATTATTACATCACAAGTATACATGAGCCATCTATAGTGTAATTTTTAATAACATTAATACACTACAATTGAGTATTAATTGACCCTCATATTGCAATAGTAGTTAACAAAAACTGGTGCATAAAAAAAGTCGATCTTGATCTTGCTACAATAATGCAAAAGATAATTATTGATCAAATATTAAGAGGCCAAACTATCAATGCGTCCCGTTGTCCCGTCAACTATAAAAAAATCACCACTAACAATTGTCGTTGCTGATTATTCAGTAGCTTGATATTTTGTAAAATAAAAAAGAAAGAATAATAAGTTCCCTTTCAATGCCCCTATCAATTACTGAATTAATTAATGAATGTCGTCCCTGACAATTTTGAAATCCATATTGCTACGATGAATAGTACAAGAGCTAAGAACAATCCTCAAATTATTATTTATTTATTTATTTTAAAAAAGGAAAGAGCTTTATTTTTCTAAGTACCCGGCCTAAATAAAAGTGTAAAAGAGAACCCTTGTATAGCTTTAGACAACTAATTATAAAGTAAAAGCATTTCATATGCTCTTCAGCGATCTATTCAGTACAAAAATTAATGAAATCTACTACTAAAGTGGCAAAAGGCTCTTACCTCAGTCACGTTTCCTCCCCGTCCGCCCCATCGCTTGGTGTATTGTGCGGTGCCGTTACGTTCAAAATCTAGAATAAAACCATCAATGAGTTCGCCATGGTGGATAGTAATTTTAGAAATGCGAGTAATGTCCGTAGGATCCATATCAAACACTCCCCCATCTTTAGAACCGATTGGCCCCTTCTTTATTATAGAGCCAAGTGGCTGCATACAGACAACGCAAATACATGTAGTACATTATATAATATAGTAACCAGCTAATTATGGAAACAAGAGGCTAATGGATTTTGACCTCATATGAAAATGAAAATAATTTTGTTTATAGAAACAAAAGCTTTGTCTTCTTTATGTTTGGACGTCTGTTATTATAGTTCTTACCATCTGTGTGTATATATATGACGCACTACAATAAGGAAAAATGTTTATCTTCGGCTTTGCTTCACTGGATTACCATTTGTAAGCTGGACCAACAAAAGTATCGTATTGTCCATATTTTTTGGTAACCCATAGCTGCTACCCCCAAAGAACCGATAGTTGTACAAATTCACTGGATTAACTATGATGACTAAATTCAATTTAAGCCAAACTAACATATAAACATAATTTATACAAAATTTATAGCAAGTTAAGGCCCGGAGCACAACGAAGATATTAAAAAAAGTTTGACATATATACTTTCGAGGACGTGATAGTTGCGCTTACCCTGGTATGAACTCCAATAGTGTTGACATACTTTCCATGACGTGTGTGAAAGCCAATGATTTGACTGTTGGGAGTAGAGAGTTCGAAAGATTTCCCTTTTTCCGTTCCATATGGTCCATAAACAGCAAAATTGGTTTCTAGTACAAGTGAACTCACAATAGGATCTTCATCCAAGTTGTCAGTGTGGCCTTTTACAGACTTAATGTACTCGCCTGGTTTAAGATTGATCTACAAAACCAAAAAACTAGTGAGACAATTTTATGCATGCAAATAACTGTTTGTTATAAGCTTTTATAGTTTATGGATAAGTTATGTTAGGAGACTAATTTTGCAATAACCAACCAAAAAGTACATATTGACATTTTTTTTTATAAAACTATTAAGTACGATGTTCCAAGAAATTTGAAAATCAAATTGCTCCGATGAAAAGTACAAGACCTGAGAACAATCCTCACATTTTAATTATTTATTTATTTTATTCAAGGAAAGATCTCTCTGTTGGTACTCAATCACATGATCGTCATCTATCTTTACAATAAGAAAATGACATGTATATTACTAAAGCTGCAAAAGGCTGGTACCTCAGTCACATTTCCTCCATTTCCACCCCATCGGTCAGTGCATTCCGTGGTGCCATTACGTTCAAAATACACAGTAAGAGCATCAATGACATTGCTATGGCGGATAGCAATTTTAACAATGCGAGAAATGTGTGTAGGATTCATATCTTTGACTGATTCACCGGAACTACCGGCTGGCCCCTTATTTATTACAGGACCGCTTGCCTGCATATAGAGAACACAAATAGATGTAGTACAATATATATGAGAATGATATGTTATTTGCAGAAAATGAAACTTCTTCAAAATATATAAATAAATGGTGAATGGATTTTGACCACATGCAAAAACGAAAACAAATTTCAATACAAAAGTCTTGTCCTTTATATGTGTAGGATAATCGAGTTATTGTAGTTCTTACCTTCGTTGTAAATATAATTAACTGATGCACTACAATAGGGGAGGATTTTTATCGTTGACTTTTTTTCAATGGATTGTTGTGTAAGCTAGAGCCACCACATAGCATATATACACTGTGGGATCTTTAACTTTTCATGTTATACCCTAATAAACTTTATAAGTTCATGCACATCAAGGTTGAATAGAAAGGCATACAATTTGGGGTACTGCAAAAATTATTAACCTTACCTAGATGCATAACTTCATTTCACTTTTCATTTTTTTTTCAATTAAACTATAATTTAAGTACAATTTCAATCAATTATCTCATCAATAAATATGAGTTAGAATTCGTAGTTCGAAACTACTTTTTTTTTTTTCTAAAATAAAATAAAATTTAATTTCTTGCTATCTAGATATTACCCAATCAGTTGCTGCCACGGGATGGGCTCTGAAAGAGCTTTCAAAAATAGGTAAAATTGTAAACCGGGCCTTCACATAATTTTCTTAAGTAGGCAAGTATCATTTGGTCCATATTTTTTTATAACCCACTGCTGCCACCGCAAAGCACCAACTTTCTTTTTTCGAACCTGTGACTTCCCACACGAAAGGAATTGCCTTTGCCACTAGACAAAAGGCTGGTCAATTCTCACAAACCACTGACTTTCTTCTTACGATACTCTTACTAATGCAATTAATATTTTGAGTTGTAAACTCAATTTGAGCCAAACTCACATTTAAGAATCATTTATATCTGTATAATTTACAGAAATGGCCCAGAAGACAGAAATACATGAAAATAAAAAAGTTTAACATATATATAGTAGTATAGGAATTAGTCATTTTGTACCTACCGGAACATAAACTCCAACTGCGTTGACATACTTTCCATGAAGTGCATGAAAGCCAATGATTTGACCTCGAAGAGTAGAGATTTCGAAAGATTCCCCTTTTTCCGTGCCGTATGGTCCATAAACATCTAAGTTGGTTTGCAGCACCAGTGACATCACAACCTCATGGCCATTATAGTTATCATTGAAGTGGCCTTTTACATATGTAATGTACTCGTTTTCTTTAAGATCAATCTACAAAACAATTAAACTTGTGAGAAAACTTTATCCATGACCATAATTGTTTTTTTGTCGTTTTTAATTTTCATAGGTAAGTTATAAGTGATTAAAAGTGCTGAATCATTCATTAGGAGACAAATTCCACAAGGAACAACAAATTAAAAAGTTCATATGGGCATTTCTGTAGGTATAAAACTTACATTGTTCTAATAAATGAATACCTGTAAATTATGCCATGATTTTATCTAAATATTGCTTCAGTCGTGAAATTTTATATTGGCTTTTCTTTTATTAAATGCTTCAGTAGTGAAACTCCTAACATTGAAGTTAGATTATCTGATTAATTGTGCTATATTTCCTGAAATGTTTACTGAAAACATATTGATCTTGTATCCAAAGGAAAAGTCCTTTGAGTAATATTATATTATGCCAAAATAAATATTTAAATTAATGGCAGATTTTGACACAAACAAGGTTACTAATGCAATAAGATTTTTATGCCACAAGTATACATGAGCAATTTATATATGACATAGCCAGAATTGTTATTAAGAATAGACAAAAATAGTTTTTCAACAAAAAAATATCTTTCAAATGAAAAAAAAAATGAAATTGAACTAAGACGAGGAGGGATTTAGATTAAAAATGGGTAGTTATTAATTTGTATTGTTAAACTTATGTGAAGTTGTGAAATACGGCGCCAAATTACTTCTGGCTTTTTCTCCTCTTTTTGCATACAAATGCCAACAGTTCATTTTATTTGAGGAATTTACGGCACAAATGCCAATCAGAACAGTAAATCTATTAACATGACTGTCAAACTGTTAATAAAACAAAACTTCAAATATTTTGATGGATATATATGTATATATATGTAGACATCGACAAAATAAAATGAAAGCTACTTAAAGAATGTATATATATATATATGTATATTTCTCTTCGATTGATGAATATTAAATTTGTGAGCCTTTAGGGAAATGTCCTCTGCAAACTACTTAAGGAATGTCCTCCCTGACAATTTGGAAATCCATATTGCAACGATAACCTGTACAATAGCTCAGAACAATGCTCAGATTTTTATTTATTTTACCTAAAGAAATCTCTCTTTTTAGTACCCGGCAAAATAAAAGGGTAATAAAAACATAGCTCTTGTATATATATCAATTGCTTTAGCCAACTAATTAATTAGACTTGGTTCAGTCAACATATATTTTTTTCTTTTTTATTTCTATTGTTTGGTAATATTTTACCCCCAGGTACAAACTAATTTAAGAATTATAGTTAGAAAATAAAAGTCTGTGACTTGACCATCGATCATTCCAAAAAGAAAATGTCATGTATAATGGAAGCTACGAAAGGCTCATACCTCAGTCACATTTCCTCCCTCTCCTCCCCATCGACTAGTGCAATCTGTGGTTCCATTACATTCAAAATACACTCTAAGAGCATCAATGACTTCGCTATGGTGGATGGTAATTTTAACAATGCGAGTAATGTCTGTAGGATCCATATCTTTCACTGACAAACCGGTACTACCGAATGGCGCCTTCTTTATAATAGGAGCGATAGACTGCATACAAATAAAACATATACATTATATGTTAGAATGATCTGTTCATTATGGAAATGATCAAGTTCAAACATATCAAAAATTACATAGGGGTTTTTCTTAGGTTTTACATGGAAATCACACTTCTATGTTTATTTTGTATGATAAATCGGTTACTGCAGTGTTGTTTTATGTTTTATTGTAGGAAACATGATTTACGACAATATTAATTCAATTGGAGCAAGAAATGGACTAAACAGAACATCGACAGAGAAATGGGGATCACTGTTACAGACTGTATCAACCAATATGGTCCTAACCCTGTCCAATACAGAGGTGACTCAGATGATTAAGCATTTAATGCCAAGTTAGCAAACTGGGTACAATCCATATTAGATGCGTCCCTTCGTCCAATTGAGTGACAGTTGTCTCCTGATCAGATTTTTTGGGCTCCAATCATTTCCAAATGTCCCTAGACACTTATAAACTAACCACTATACATTAGGGACACACATCTTCAGTTTTATATTTAGTTTTATTCTAAGAGAACCTGAAATATTTGTGCTAGTCACAAAAACCCTTGCATCTAATAAAACAAGCCTTAGCCAGATCTCTTGTTAGGTCGGGCGACTATGACACGCGAGAGCTGGTAGTTGCTAAATTGGATTAGAAACCTTCAAACAAGATATGAAAACCAAATACCTAATAAGAACTTACTGAAATGGATTGAATAGCATTGGCAAGCTAAAACCCTAGGAATTCACTCTATAATCTTATATACTATTTACTCACTTTTAATTTTCACCAAATCTGAAGATCAAAACAACAACTCCAAAAATACAGATTTAGTCTAACCATGAAATGCTGAGATCTGATCGCACAAGATCTAAACAGTAATTTCCTTCGGATCGATACCTGATTATGCTACTCGATAGAATTATGCACTTGTAATCCGACTTGTATAGAAAACCAAGTTATAAATTTTATTAGCTATACGGATTTATGTCATCAGAAAACCAAAACTTACTTCAAAAAAATATGAAAACAAAAGGTTAATGTAATTTGATCTTTTGTAGAAAAAAATAGAACAACAATAGGTTTAGTTAATGCACTACAATATGGGATGTTTAACTTTTCATATTAGACCCTAACAAACATTATATTTTAATTCATTGCGAGGTTGATTGCAAAGACATAAAATTTTGTGCTATTTCGAAAATGATTAAACTTACGTAGATGTGTAATTAGCTCATTTTTTTTTCAGTTTTCCATTTATTTTCAATTAACCGTAATTTTTGTAGAAATTTAACGAATTATTGCAGCAATATAATCATTTTCTTTTTTCTTTTAATTTTATATGTAAAAATGACTTAGATTTTGTTGTTCTAAAATGCTTATTTTAGAAACTAAAGAAAATCAACTCTTTTTTTTTTTAGTAAAGTTGGACGTCAAGCTACCTAACTATTTAATACATTTGTTATTATAACAAATGATTTCTCCTATCTGGGTTTCGAACCCATGACCTCTCACATAGAAACCATGTGCCTTAGCCACTAGACCAAATACTAGTTCTCAAGAAAATCAACTTTCTTAATAAGTAAATAAAAAAAACCCTGATTTATTTCTAGGGTCGCCCATGTTTTTATTGACAATTGACGCCTCTTTAAAAACCAATTTGAATTAGTTCAAAATGGTTCTTTTAATCCGACCCATAAAATCTGATTGGATTTGAAAAACCGGCCATAAACATCAAAGTAAACCACTATCCAAGAACACCGGTCTGAGCCAATCAGAGGCAGCCACGCGTTGGCCTCTTAATGGGCTTTTCAAATTAAATGAATGGAAAACCCCACATCCGCATTAATCTACAAAATAGACATTTATCATAGCATAGGGTCCATATTTTTTTGCAAAACCATCACAGACATCCAAAAGCACCGAAGTTCTTCTTAAGATTCTGAGTTTTATGAAATTGATTTAAGCCAAATTTACATATAAACATAATTTACCAAACAGGCTCGTCAATAACAAAGATATATGAGAGTTGAACATACCTGGACATAAACTCCAACAGCGTTGACATACTTTTCATAGCGTGCATGAAAGCCAATGATTTTACCTTCGATAGCAGGAAATTCAAAATATTTCCCTTTTTTTGTGCCGTACGGTCCATAGAAGGCCAGATTTGTTTCCAGCGTCAGTGCCATCACAACCTTATGGCCATTATAGTCGTCATTAATGTAGCCATTTACAGACGTAACATATTCGTCCGTTATAAGTTTGATCTACAAAACCAAACAACTTGTGAGAAATTAATCTTTATTCTTGCACATAACTGTCTATTTGATAGCTTTTATTGTTTTGTTATGAATTAGGTGACAAATTTTACAATGAACAACCTAATGGTTCATATAGGCATTTTTGTTAAAACTATAAGTACACTGTTAATTAATACCTGAACTTAAAACCATTATTTTATCTTATTAAGATTTAATGACATTTAAAAGGTCGACAATTGAGTAATGACCCTCATTGAGCTACAGTCAACAAAAACAAGTATATCAGAATTGTGGATCTTAAGCTATACCAGAATGCAGAAGATAATGATTGAGCACATATCAAGAGGCCAAAATATCAATTCATCCCATAAACTTTTTGGAAATAGCTACTATCAATTGGCGTAGATTCAGTAACTTGATATTTTATAAAGTAAAATAAAATAAAAACACTGATTTATCTAAATGCAGATGAAATCATATAAATGAGAACTAACAGTTTCTGTTCCTCTTTACAAATTAATCTAATTATAATTGACAACAACTGATAAAGAAGTTTATGGAGCACGAGTTCTGGAGTAATATTGTTGAGTGAACATCTATAAGATAATTAAAGATCTCATTATATCAAACAAAAATATATGCATTGAATTATCTAATGAATGTTCTCCCTGACAATTTTTAAATCAATAGTGCTACGATGAAAAGTACAAGAGATGAGCGCAATCCTCAGATTTTATTTATTTATTTAATTTATCAAAGGAAAGAGAGCTTTCTGTTTTTAGTACCAGTTGTTTTAGACAACTAATTAGACGTCAATTCTCTCAACATTTTAATTTGTTTTTTTATTTCATTTTTTTGTTAATATTTTATCTAGATACTAATTCAAGAATTATAATTACAAAGTAGATGTCAGTCATTTGATTTTCATCAATCATTAGAGTAAGAAAATGACATCTATTACTCAAGTTGCAAAAGGTTCGTACCTCAGTCTTGGTTCCTCCATCTCCGCCCCATCGATCGGTGCATTGTGTGGTGCCATTACGTTCAAAACAGACCGTAAGAGCATCAATGACATCGCTATGGTAGATAGTAATTTCAACAATGCGAGTAATGCCCATAGGATCCATATCTTTAACTATTCCATGAGGAGCACCAAATGGCCCCTTCTTTATTATAGGACTAGTTGCCTGCATACAGAGAACACAAATACACAGTACATTATATATTAGAATGATCTGCTAATTATGGAAACCTGTAGTTCTTCAAAATTAGAGAAACAAGAAGCTAATAGATTTGGACCACATATCAAAACAAAAAAAAAAAATATAGAAATAAAAGTTTTGTTCTCAATATGTGTAGGACGAGTTCTTACCATTGATGTAGATATAATTAATGGAAATAAGGGAGAATGTTTATCTTCCAATTTGTTTCTATGGATTGCCTTGAGTAAGCTTGAAATAGCAGATATGTACTGTGGGATGTTTAACTTTAGACCCTAACAAATTTTATTTTTTTCATTGCTCTGCAAGGCTGACCCTGATTACACCCGAGATTTTTATTAATCGAAATAAAATAAAATAAATATCGAAATAGAGGAGAGGATCTGGATTTTTTCCAAAAGTAATAAGGCCTGGATTGTTATCCACGTCCGTGGGAACGGAACAAAAAACAACGTCCCTCTTAATCACCGCATTCCAACTTAATCCAAACACCAAATGATCGCCAAAAAAAAAAGCATGAAGGACTATGTAAAGAAAAACGTCCCTCACGGACTATATAAACTACATAGTCCCTTATGGACTATGTAGAAAAAAACGTCCCTTATGGACTATTTAAACAACTGCGTCCGTTCCCGTGCCCCCTTCGGAATACTACATATAGCCATAACAAATTTTAACAGAGAGAGAGAGCCAAAAACCACCGACCTCCGACGGATCAGTCCATGGACTGTACTGATTATTGTATTCTGTCTGAACAGTTTGTGACAAATCATTCACATCGGGATAAGGATCCGGATAAAGGTCTCGCCTCGGTGTTTGTTGTGTTTGATGGGGTTGGAAGTGACTGGGACCCGCATAGTTATGACTATATTGGGTCTGCCGACGTTCTGGTTGTGTTAGATGGAGATAAAGGTCTCGTCTCGGTGTTTGTTGTGTCTGATAGGGTTCGAGGTGGCTGAGACCCGCATAGTTAGCACCATATTGGGTCTGTCAAGGTTCTCGTTGTGTCTCCGGTACCAATTCAATGTATAAATCGACAAAAGAATACTGAGTCTGAGCAAGCATACTTTGGTTATAAATACCTCTCCAAATTTGATCGCACACGATTTCTATGCTCTCATAATAACGATTGATTGTTGTACCAACATTAACCCGTGCATGTGCTTTCAGGTTGTACTCACTTTCTGAATATCCAAGTTGTCGATAAATTTCACCTTTCACATCATACCAAGATTGTTCACCAGTTACGCTCAATGCGAATTGAGAGCTAGTACTATACCGTACTCCACTTTTACCGTATTGTATTTCACCGCCAAAATGAATCCGCAATATTAACATGATTAGTTTTTTTAATCAATAGCCTACAAAATAATGAATAAATCACGTATAATTTATTGTTCCAAAAAAAGGGCCTGATTAATATATACAAAAGTTTACCTGTTTCAGATTTTCGAACTTTAGAAGGACAAAGGAGCGAGAAACTTTGAGACAAAAAACTAACTTGCAGAGAGAACACACTCCGAATAACTATAAGAATTTGTAATTTATAAGAATTTGAATGAATTTCAGATGAATGAATTTGTATTTCAATTTTAGTTGGCCGAATTTCAAATTCTATATGCATGTTTAACGGAGAGCCAACATCCATCTATTAATCCCCAATTAAAACTGAAATACAAATTTTAAATTTTGCAAATGAATGAATTCAAATAAACCAACTTACAGATTTAAAAACTTCTTCTTTCAAAGCAAAGGCGCCGGCAGAGTAGCAAATGAATGAATAACTAAATCGCTCTCTCTCTCTGTTAAAATTTGTTATGGCTATATGTAGTATTCCGAAGGGGGCACGGGAACGGACGCAGTTGTTTACATAGTCCATAAGGGACGTTTTTTTCTACATAGTCCATAAGGGACTATGTAGTTTATATAGTCCGTTAGGGACGTTTTTCTTTACATAGTCCTTCATGCTTTTTTATTTTGCGATCATTTGGTGTTTGGATTAAGCTGGAATGCGGTGATTAAGAGGGACGTTGTTTTTTGTTCCGTTCCCACGGACGTGGATAACAATCCAGGCCTTATTACTTTTGGAAAAAACCCAGATCCTCTCCTCTATTTCGATATTTATTTTATTTTATTTCGATTAATAAAAATCTCGGCTGATTACACAGTACCCTTAGTGATGCAAAATTACGAGATAAAAAATCAATTTCAGTCAAACTTCCATATAAATATAGTTAATATATAATTAACAGAAAGGGCCTACAGGACAAAAAATATAGTTAATATATAATTATCAGACTAGTTTAGCCAAAAAAAAATATATAGTTGTACCTACCTGAACATAAACTCCAACTGCGTTGACATAAATTCCATGGCGTGCATGAAAGGCAATGATTTTACCATGATAAGCTGGGAGTTCAAAAGAGTCCCCTTCTTCTGTGCCGTATGGTCCATAAACAGCCAAATTGGTTTCCAGCGTCAGTGCCATAACAACCTTCTGACCATTATAGTCGTCATTAATGCAGCCTTTTACATATGTAATGTACTCGTTTGTTGCAAGATTGATCTACAAAACAATAAAACTTGTGAGAAAATTACTTTATGCTTGCACATAACTTTTTCTTGGTTGTTTTTAATCTTCATAGGTAAGTTACAAGTGATCAAAACTGCTTAACTAAGCATTTGGCGACATTCTACACGGAACAACAAAAAAGTTCATATTGGCATTTCTGTAACTTACATCATGATTTTAATTATCGATCATATTGCGTTTCTTTTTATTAAATGCTTCAGTTATGAAACTCACAAGATAGAAAGACTTTGGAGTTAATATTGTCTGATTAATTTTTTCATCATCCTAGAATGATTAAGAATAACAGATTGATCTGGTATCCAAAGAAAATGTCCTGGAGTAAAATATTTTAAGGCAAAAAAAACATTTAAATTGGAGGTCAATTTTTAAACAAAGAAGGGTCCTAGTTCAATAAGATTTTAATAATATTGCTAATTTTAATAATATTTAAAAGGTGAACAATTGAGTATTGACCCACATCTATGGCTGTAGTTATCAAAACTGGTGAAACTGATCAAAAGTCGATGTTGAGGTACCATAATCCAAAATATAATGATTAAGCACATATCAAGAGGCCAAAATATCAATGCTGTCCAACTTTTCAAAAATCATTACTATCAATTGCGGTTGCTGATCTTTTAGTATATCGATGTTTTGTAAAATTAGAAAACTGATTTATGTCCAAATGTAGATCAAAAGATATAACCAGCACTAACAGTTTATGTTTCTCATGACAAATATAAAACTCGATCTACATCAATGTTTACAACAAGAAAATGCCACCAATTACTAAAGCTATGAAAGGCTCATACCTCAGTCATGTTTCCTCCATCTCCGCCCCATCGGTCGGTGCATTCCGTGGTACCATTACGTTCGAAGGACACAGTAAGAGCATCTATGACTTTGTCATGGTGGATATTAATTTTAGCAATACGAGTAATGCCCATAGGATCCATATATTTTTCTTGTTCACCATCACCACCGAATGGCTCCTTCTTTATTATAGGACCAGTTGCCTGCATACAAAGAACACAAATACAGGTAGTACATGATATATTAGAATAATAATTTTAATATTTCATACCAAAACTTCTTCAGAAATATAGAAAGAAAAGGTAATGGATTTTGACCTCCTGTACAACTTTTTTCTTATAGAAATAAAAGCTTTGTCCTCTATATGTGCTGGACTAGTTATTATAGGCCTTACCATTGGTGTAAGTATATATAATTAATGCTCTACATTAGGGAGAATGTTTATCTTGGGCTTTGTTTCTATGGATTGCCATTAGTAAGCTAGAGCCACGACATAAAAGATATATAATGTTGAATGTTTAACTTTTCATATTAGACCCAAAGAATGAACTACAAATACATGTGGTACATTTTATTTGCATGCACTACAAATATAATGTGGGAAGTTTAACTTTTCATTTGAGAACATAAATATGCACTACAAATACATGTAGTTCATTATATTTTCAAGCACTACAAGGTTGATTGCAATGGGATAGAAGTTTAGGGCATCTGAAAAATTGTTAACCTTAATTACATATATGTGTAGTTAGATCATTTTTCACTTTTCCATTTGTTTTCCAATTGACCATAATTTATGGTGAACATCAATGACTTATCTCAGCGATAGAATCACTTACTTTCTTAAATTTTCTCAGTAAAAATGACATAGATTTCATTGTTCTAAACAACGTGTTTTAGAAATTAAATAAAGAAAATTTATTTTCTTACTATGTAAATAAAAAAATCCTATTTATTTTAAGGATTACAAATGGCGCCTCTTTAAATCCACTGAAATAGTTCTTTTAATCTGAGCCATCCGATCTAGATGGATGGCCCACAAACATCAACTTTAAACCATGACCCATGGGCACAGATCTGAGGCAATCAGAGGCTGCAACATGAAGGCCTCGGATTGGGCTTTTACAAATGAAAGAAAATGGAATGCCCGGCCTCCACATTTCTAAAATCAAGTTTGAGTATCATATGGTCCATAGGATACTCAAACTTTTCTTACAATACCCTTGGCAATTAAAATTTTTGGGTTAAACTTGTGTATAAACATAATTTATATATAATTTGCAGAAAAGGCCGGTGGACAACAAAGAAATAGAAAAAAAAAAAAAAAAACTTTCTGAGTAATTTAATTTGGAAAAACATGAGAGTTGTACCTACCTGGACATAAACTCCAATAGCATTGATATACCTCTCATAATGTGCATAAAAGCCAATGATTTTACCATCGTGAGCCGGGAACTCAAAAGATTGCCCCTTTTCCTTGCCGTATGGTCCGTAAACAGCCATATTGGTTTTCAGTGTTAGCGACGCCACAACCTTATGGCCTTGATAGTTGTCAATAAAGTTGCCTTCTACATGCGTAATGTACTCGTTTGAGTTAAGATTGATCTGCAAAACCATATAACTTGTGAGAAAAAAATACGCATATCTTTTTGTTGGTAGCTCTTAATGATTATAGGTAAGTTAGAAGAGATTACAAGTGCCTAATTAAACATTACGCAACAAATTTTACAAGGAACAACCAAATATTTTATATTAGCATTTTTGTATAAAACTATAAGTACACTGTTCCAAAGAATGAACCCTGATCTTACTTTACGTTATTACGTTTTTTATTAAATTATTCCAGTGTGAATTAAGTTCGTAATATAGAAAGTCAACTTTGGAGATAGAATACAAAGATAATGATTCAAAAACAAGAGACCAAAATATCAATGCATCCCATGAACTATTTCAATATCGGTACTATCAATTGGCATTGCAGAATTTTCAGTATATATCTTGATAATTTAGAAAATTAAGAAACCTGATTTAAATCTAAATGTAGATCAAATTAATGAAATAAATTAGAACTAATACTTTTTGTTCTTCCTTGCAAATATAATTATAATTGACAATTATTGGCCATGAATTTTTTTAAGCCGGAATTCTGAAGTAGTATTGTTAAGTGACTATTTGTAAGATATACGAAAAAACTGTATCATTATTTCAAGCAAATTAAAATATAGGCATTGCATTAATTAAGGGGTTCCCTCGCTCCCTGACAATTTTGAAATTCATGCTGCTACAATGAGATGTAGAAGAGCTTGCGGAGAACAATTTACGATTTGTATATATTTATTTATTTATGGAAAGAGTTTTGTGTTTTAGTACTTGGCCTAAATAAAAGGGTGAAAAGAAGAAGCCTACAAATTGCTTTAGACAAATATTTAGTGGTGGTTCTCTCTACATTTTATTTTGTCTTCTTTATCTATTTATTTGGTACTAATTGAACCACGTGCTAATTTAAGAACTATAGTTATAAAGTATAAGTCAGTCACTTGATTTTCATCGATCTTTACAATATTAAAATGACATTTATTGATTCTGCAAAAGCCTTGTACCTCAGACATATTTCCTCCATCTCCCCCCCATCGGTCGGTGCATTGTGTGGTGCCAGTACGTTCAAAATAAACAATAAGAGAATCAATGACATTGCCATGATAGATAGTAATTTTAACGATGCGAGTAATATCCGTAGGATCCATGTCTTTCACAATCCCACCATCACCACCGAATGGCCCCTTCTTCATAATAGGACCAGTTGCCTGCATACAGAGTACACAATTATTTATATAGTACATTATATAGTAGAATGTTATGTTAATTATGGACTCTTTCTAAAAAATATAGAAACAAAGGTTTGGTCCATAAATGACCCAAACCTTGACATATACGGAAGGTTTGGTAAAAAAAAATATAGAGTAGTTTAGGAAAATTTGTGAAAGTTGTACCTACCTGGACATAAACTCCAACCGCATTGACATACTTTGCATAGCGTGCATGAAAGCCAATGATTTGACCTTCAATAGCAGGTAGTTCAAAAAATTCCCCTTCTTCTTTGCCGTATGGTCCATAAATAGCCAAATTGGTTTCCAATTTCAGTGACATGATAACCTCATGGCCATTGTAGTCGTCATTAAAGTAGCCTTTTACACAAGTAATGTACTCATTTGTTTTAAGATTGATCTGCAAAACCATAAAACTTGTGAGAAAACACTATGCATGCATATAACTTCTTAATTATCCATTACGAGACAAATTTTACAAGGAACAACAAAATAAGTTCATATTGGCATTTTTGTATAAAACTATAAGTGCACTGTTAGCCGAAAAAATACTGACCAAGGAAACCATTACCTAAAAGATAAATTAATCATACAAGTAATTAGATTATCAGTTTATGGATTATGTATATGGATGGAACAGAATAAACTTGCTTTCTTGGGGCACCGTAAATCTCTTAGATCTTAGGAGCACATATTATTCCTATGGCTTCCGTTTAGTGTCGCTGTAGAAAGAGGAAATGATTATCTTTTCAAGGAACAGAGGCAAGCGCAGAGCTCAGTGTTGGGCATAATGAATAATGCATTTGCAAATTTGGTGAGTCTGTAGTTCACGTTTAATGTGTTTCCACTAATTAGTGCGGCTTACTAGTTGAATTTAATTTTGGTATTATTTTAGTTGGTTGAATTTTATCATTCTTAGAAGGATTAAGAGGGTCTTAGTTTAGGGTTTTGGTCATTGTGAATGTTATTTACTAAAATCAATGCACAGGCTAACTATAGGTACAGTTTATTCCACTTTTATGAGAAAAAAAAAATTAGACTGTTAATTTCTCATATAAAATCAATGCACAGGCTAACTATAGAAATAAATGACATATCCAATATAAACCTGGTTTGAACTTGTCCGATAAAGACACACAATCCACTCGTGAATGCACTCAGCCTTGAACAGGCACTTTTAGGTAATTCAATTAGGAATATCCACTGCAGATATGAGATGAATTCGAGACAAGAAATTGATTGGGAAATGGGATATAATCTAAGACAAGAATTGTTAGAATTAAGCAAGAAAGAGAGATATAATCTAAGATGACTCATCAAGCATCACCCTTGTCCGCCGCATCTTCGAGAGCCTTCTAAAATATTTCAGAAGAAAGACAAAAAATAAAAGCCAAACTTAATTGGTAACAGCCCCGCTGTGATACCACCCTGCGGCCACACACGCATGCCCGCATCTCTTCCTCTCTTCTCACAGAGTTGTGATTTGGGTGCCATATTAACTGCAGTGAGAATGGATCTCAGATGCAGGTGTTATCGAATTGAACAGAATTACTGAAAGACAGGAACTAATTTGTTGGAAATTTAGAGTACAAAAGAACCCTAAACCCTTTAGGAAGAACAAAGTGAAAATTGATTTTAGTGATAATACTTTTTACGAAATTAGTTCCACAGATACAAGCCTCTTATATAGGCAATGAATTCCCAAAAGAAAAGAATACAAAAGATTAACTAAATTGCTGAACAACTCAACAGACACATCAACAAAATCTGTTGAGCTGTTATAGCGGCCAGCACTACTAACTGTAATGCTGCGTTTCTTTTATTCATAGGTCTTGCACTCTTGCCTCCATTTCTGACAATGCGGGACCCCTTTTTCAGTCACAGCTCCATTCAACGGCTCCGTCTTATTTGAATCTCCTCGTGCAGTGACGCTTCCTTTTAAATGGGGTTGCCCTTTCCTCGTGCTTGTTCAGCCCCCAACTCCTTCTTCCCTTTGTCTTCTTTCTTTTCCAACGGTCACCCCCAATGAGATTTGCGATTTTCTTTTTTTCTTTTTGAAACTCAGATATTTGCGATTTTCAATTAACGAATTAGTCCTGGGGGCTGTAGGCGATAGGCTGTTGACAATTTTTTTTGGGTTGGTGACTAAATTAGATAGGCAAAAATGGGCTATACACAAAAAATCCAGTTAAAGGTAGGCAAAATGTCCAGTTAGTATAAGCAAAAGGTCAGTTATATGTGAATCAGAGAAGGATTATCAAAATTCATTAGTATATATCTTCCTCTATGATATTGTTTTTAAATTTGTATTGCAAATTTTAATAATATTTAAAATGTTTACAATTAAGTATTTACTGAATGGAGGTCAATTGACCCCATTTCTTTGCATTTATTTTTTGCATTTATACATATTTATTTTATATAGTTTACAGTATAATGTTATAGATACTTTAAAATTTATCATCATATACATCATAAAATATTTATACAATTGAACGTCTGACTCCATTCTTGGTGATTCATTCTCGCGTGAATCATAATAGTTTTCGAAGATGGGATCGAGTTTTGGAGGAGTACTATATATGATGTTTGACCATTTGTGATATATACTAAAATATCTGATTACTTCTAGCAAAATTAAAGGCATTGCATAATTCATATTGTTACCATGACTAGTATGATATCTGAGAACAATCCTCGCATTTTTATTATTCATTTATTTATTTATTCAAGGAAATAGATCTTTGTTTTTAGTACCAGGCTTAAATAATAGAGTTAAAAAAATTATTTGTGTATATAAATTGTTTTAGCCAACTAACTAGATGTGGTTCTCTCAACATTTTATTTTGTTCATGTCCTCTTCAAACTACTTAAGGAATGTCCTCCCTGACAATTTTCAATTCAATATTGCAACGATGACTTGTACAATAGCTCTGAACAAAACTCAGATTTTTTATTTATTTATTTTACATAAAGAAATCTCTCTTTTTAGTACCCGGCAAAATAATAGAGGAAACAAAACATAGCTCTTGTATATATCAATTGCTTTAGCCAACTAATTAGACTATTTTGTTCTGTTATATTTCTTTTGTTTGGTAATAATTTATTTCAGATACAAACTAATTTAAGAATTATAATTAGAAAATAAAAGTCAGTGACTTGACCATCGATCTTTCCAATAAGAAAATGTCATGTATAATGAAAGCTACAAAAGGCTCATACCTCAGTCTTATTTCCTCCATCTCCGCCCCATCGACTAGTGCAATCCGTGGTTCCATTACATTCAAAATACA
Source organism: Carex arenaria (assembly GCA_964058825.1). NCBI lineage: Eukaryota > Viridiplantae > Streptophyta > Magnoliopsida > Poales > Cyperaceae > Carex > Carex arenaria. The sequence goes on along the minus strand of CAXKVW010000087.1, from coordinate 66,893 downwards.
CTCTAAGAGCATGAATGACTTCGTTATGGTGGATAGTAATTTTAACAATGCGAGTAATGTCCGTAGGATCCATATCTTTCACTGATCCACCAGCACTACCGAATGGCCCCTTCTTTATTATAGGAGTAGTTGCCTGCATACAGATAACACAAATACAATTATATATTAGGATCTGTTAATTATAGAAACCGAAAACTTTTGAAAAATATCGAGACAAAATGTTAATGGATTTTGACCTCTATAGTGTTGGACGACTTGCAGCAGTTCTTACTATCGGTGTAGGTAAAATTAATGAACTACGATAAGGGAGAATGTTGGTGCCATTCAAATGCATCCTAACATACCCGTGTATTTAACTACGATAGGGTTAGTGGTGGAGATCATTAACACAAACCCACGGAGAAGTAATTCTTGGAGACACGAAGCATAAAGTGAAGTGAGAATTGTAATGATTAACACATTCCTTCATTTCTTTTTTTCCATGTGCTCTGATGTTTTCCACTTTTATCAATATTACCAACGGCTAAATTAGTCTTTGTAAACGTATGAAATTAATCAATAAAGAAAATAATTTATTTAATTTATTCAAAATAGAAAAGCTTGTAATAAAAACAGAAGATTCAAGCTAAAAAAAAATGCTTTTACCATGTAAGACATTAGTTGGCCTCTTGTATTGAAGAAATTCAAAGTTGTTGCTCTAGTATTCTGTGATTTTCTTTTTGTTGTGCTGCTTTTGTAATTCTCCGTTAGCACTTAAGCACCAAACTTCGTGCTGGAATTCAGATATTGGTGATTTCCAATATAAAAACTTCCTCTGCGTTGCCAACATCCAATACGGGAATTCATTTAGTGTAAAAGATAAAAAAAAATGGGAAATTATTTCTATCAAATTACCAAAGTTAGAATTGATAGTGAGAGGAGTAAGAGAGAGAGATCTATCACCAGTTGTAAGAAAAGAAAGATAAAAATGAGATGGAGAGAGACACCTTGCTCAAGAGAGAGAAGCATCAGCTACGAAGAAGCAAATACTTCTATTATATTGTTTATATCCTTCCCATTCGTTTTGATTTAACAAATAGCTAGCTGCTGCTGAGGATATTTGCTCTAACAATAAATAAATCGGATATGTTCTTTGCTTGCACTGATAATAATCTCCTTTCCCTTTCTGCACTTTAACGAGCATTTGAATTTTTTTATCCCTCTCAAATAAAGAAATACAATGTTAATAGACACGGACCACAGATTCCCTATAAGTTAGGAATTTGCTAACAAAAAAGGACACAAGAAAGGGTAAAACTAGAAGTTCTGTCAAATTACAAAATTGTCACATTCTGACAACAAAAATGACAACCCGACGTGCTTATTAGCACAAGGCGATTCAATCATCTAATATAATAATAAAAAAAAAACATACATTACCAATGACAAAGATAAGAGCCACAATAAATGAAGGAACCTTCTTTTAAGTTTAATATATGTCCTTTATGTTTTCTTATTTTTTATATTCACTTTTTTAATAAAGATTTCCAAGGTTGTTTGTCAATCTGAACCTTATTTTTAAAGGAATAATTAAGTTTCTTTGCAAAAACCCATTGCATGTACTTTTGGTAATTATGACGTGGCTTCAATGAAATCCATGCTTTTCTATGAACTTTCAAATATTTCATGTCAAGTAGTTTCTTCTTTTTATTTTGGTTACCCAAAAAATATTTAGGAAATAGACAATTTTTTTGTTTGGTTTTAGAGATCCTAGAAAGAACTGTTATATAATTGATCACTATTCTTACTGGATAATAAAAAAAAGGAAGTGATATTGTTTAGGCTCATTGCTTCATTTATAGCAAAATAGAGACGGGAAAATGAGTACAGAATTTCATGCCTAGCTATAGAAATAATTCACTCTTCAATCTACAACAGGAAAAGGACCAGCCCAAACCCCAATCAGGGCCCATGATAAATTTATCATATTCCCAGTAGAGATTCAAAGAGTAGCAGGAACAATAGTAATAGCTAAATTAATTGGTTTTATGTCATAAGAATAATTGCATAAATGGTCTTATCTAGCATTTTTCTGTTTTGCTCCCCACAAAAACTATTCCCTAAAAATATGGCATTTGTATAATGATGCAATAAAGCTCTTATTTAATTTCATTAATAGCTGTTACTTGTGGTTTCTAACAAATAAAGCAAAAATCAAATTTGACTGAAAACATTTGAGTCATGAAAAAAAAAAACAAATAAGAAAACAGGCAAAAAGAAAAAATAAAACAGGAAAAATGAAAAAAGAAAAAGGAAAAAGAAAAAGAAAAAGAAAAAGGCAAAAAGGAAAAAGAAAAAAGAAAAAGAAAAAGAAAAATGCAACTAAGCCAAAAGAAAAAAAAATTAAAGATACGAAAGAAGAAACATATAATTAAAGTATTATATTCCTCATGCAAAGTTTTAATTTCTTCGCACAGTCATCCATGCAATTGTACTGCCATTGGTGCTGGATCTGATCTCTCAAGTCTTGTAATTTATTTTCTGAATCTCTGAAAATTCGGCAACATCGCTCGTGCCATATAATAAACTGTGTTATTAAGATTATGGCCTTTTCCTTCATACTGTCAGAGGCAAATAATAAATTATTGATATCACACGGTCGAAATCATCAATCATCAATAATTCTCTCATTTATCCCAAATGGGGCTCACTTATTTGGTCCAAATCAGAAATGCGTTTGTCTAAATCATGTCCATCAAATTAAAATTGGCTCATCTCACACAACTGATGGAAAATATCACCCTTCAATGATATCGGTCACTGTAGTCAAACCTATGTCTAAGAATCATTCAAAACTAAATGTCGGATAAAATTAACCAATAACAAAGGAAGGACCCATCAAAGCTATCGGTTGTTTTGACAAGAACAGTTTGTGAAAGGTTTTTTTTTTTCTGTAGTGTTGCATGTAATTTATCAGTTTTTTCTTTTGCTTTTTCAAGAGCCTTTAAACCCTTTAAAGTATTCGTATTAAGTCATTAAATATTACATGTAGCATTTCATTTTTTTACAACAAAAGCCTGGAGGCCATTTAATTTTGTTTTTCAAATATGTAAAACTTCTGTCTAAAACCCTATAAGGTAATCATGTTAAGCCTTTAAATCTAACATGTAATTTATAAAAAAAAAAAAATAGTAAAAACACATAGGAACTTTAAAAAAAAACTAGAAGACTAAAACTGTTAAAACAAACCACAATTCCCATTGATTTAAAATTTAAAAATTAAAAATATAATAACGAAATATTTTTGCAGACCATTGTAATTATAAAAAATGTTGCAGTAACAAATGAGTGCTTCAACTAGAGTGATTGAGGGTCTTTTATGATTTTGTTGCAAGATATCTAGATAACCACCGTGTATAAATTTGATTTTATTATTAAGATTATTTCTAGATATATTTGTGACTCTATTTGGAAAGTTTAAATCTTTGGAATATTTAATATGATTGTGATCATGGAATACAAAAATTCTCTTTTGTGAATTACTATTATTATAATTATCTTTTAATTTATAACTCCATCGTCCACCAGGACATCTTGTATAAATGTTATTTTGACAATTTAGGACTGTAGGTATTTTAGTGATTATTAAAATTATTCCAGATATTATTCCATATATTTTTTTTCGGACGTGACTTGTTACGCCAATTTGTCATGATATAAATCATTGATTTGCTTTGAACTTTCATGCGTAACTATTGAACCGGCATACATCTTAAGTAGAGAAACTGTAAAATTCAATGATTATATGTTTTCTAAATTAGTCATACAGCTTTGAATATTGCTTACAACAACTATAGTTTCCACATGAGGGGAAATGAAGATGTGTGAAATCTGAACTCTACCACTGTCAGAGGGAAGAAAAGGGAAAGAGAAGTGATGTGCAGTTCTTACATTTAATGATTGTAAACACAATTACAAGTAGTTTGAATATTGATTTCTTTTTTCCATCAGATTGTGGTAGTCGATATTTATAGCTCATCATAGTTTCATTTCCACACGAGGGGGAAATGAAGGTGAGGGAAACATTGACCTACCACTATTAGAGGGGAGAAAATGAAAATGAAGAGACAAATTAAGAGAGGGGTGATCAGTGATCTCTACACAAGAAATAAATACTAACAGGGATTGAGAAAAAGAATACATGGATTTTAATATAAGTGTTGTTGTAAGCAATACTCTAGTGCTCTATTTGACTTATTTGCAAAACACATAAATACTAAAATTTACAATTTCTTTGTATAAGATATTTGTAGATATGAGATGGTGAATAATTGCTATATGGATTGGATAAATCATGAAGAACATCAAGGTAGTTTTATTTAGCATTTAGTAATTACTAAATGCTAAATTTGAGGTTGTATTGTTTGGGATCAATCATTACCAACGGTTTCCAACCATTGTAACAACCAAAATCAAATATATAATAGTAAAAAAATTAATACCCTGGCATTTTCAGCACAAAACTACCAAAGGTCAACCGTTGAACGATTGAAGAAAGCACAAGTAAAATATGCAGTTTGAAGTCAACGATTATGAGGGATGAATTGCTCCAACCGTTGTGAAGGTTGAGGGAAATTCCTGGATATGCCCTTTCGTATATATAGAATCCAACGAAGCCAGCCCCCATCTGGGTACTGGTACTGGCAGTCCAATGTTTGGAGAAGAACAAGGTGAAGAGGATTCTGTAGACTGGGAGGCGCTTGTTTAGCTTTACTTGGACATATAATTTTCTTTTGTGAATTGCTTAGTGCTCAGTTTGATTTCTAGGAGTATCAGGTTTACGTCTTTTGGCTGATAGTTACTTGTTTTTGGGTGTCTTTATTTTCTGGCATGTAATGTGAACATTTTGTATCTGGTTGGTACCAATTTTAGGTACCGGCCATGCTACTTGTGGTTTCAATATGAAATCGGTGAATTATTCCACTATTATTCAAAAAAAAAAAAGGTCTAATTGTTTCCCTTCTATCAATTCGAAATATGATTTTTTGCTAGATATAGAAAACACTATTGTTGTTTGTGCTTCAAACTTCACCATTACCAATATAGATTAAGATTAGGGTGAATTTCTTGTGACTCTTGAGGGTTTGAATATTAGAGACTTTATTTAGTGCTAACTTTATCGGCCGTGTGACTTCCCAAAAAATTGTAAGGGTTTGTCGGTTCAACTTTGTAACTTTCTCATTAGGTAATAGAAAGGCGTACCAAGAATAGTGATTGCGATGCCCTGGAGACATAGGCTTTGTTTTGGCGAACTCCGTTAACATCTCTTGTGTCACATCGTTTACTCATATATTTGTTTTATTTACTCTCGAGATTTTCATAACTTGAACAATCGACCAAAAAGGATTTATATCCCTACCCCTCAAGGTGCTGTTAGGGACTACTAAATAACCATGTATCAAGTGGTACAACTATACATTGTTCGATATTAAAGAATAGTGTACAAATAAATGTGACTTACAGACACGGTTCAATTTTTTTAGACCGTGTGTGTATGTTGGATCTTTTTTCATGCGAGAACCTCCCCACATTACACACTGTTAATGTTGAATTTTTTCACATCCGTGTATCATATGTCTTGTATGGTCACATATTCTCTAGTTGTGGCGCACATTTGAGCAAGTACGCACAGTGCAGATAGGGAAAGGAGATATTATCAGTCCAAGCAAAGAACATATCTGATTTTGGTTTTAGTAGAATATAGTTTCCACTTTCCAGTAATTAAAGTGCTGTTTGCGCACCTTTCAGAAAAGCATAAAAAAAAAGGTAAGAAAGAAAGAGAGAGAATCTATTTATTGTTAGAGCAAATATCCTTAGCTGAAGCTATTTGTTAAATCAAAACGAATGGGAAGGACAAGAATAAAATGGAACAGGTTCGTTGAAGGATATAAACAATCGAAGTATTTGCTTCTTCGTCGCTGATGCTTCTCTCTCTTGAGCGCAAAGGTCTCTCTCTCTGTCTCATTTTTATCTTTCTTTTCTTTGAACTGGTGATAGATCTCTCTCTCTCTCTTCCTCCTCTCACTATCAATTCTAAATTTGGTAATTATTTGATAGAAATAATTTCCCTTTTTTTTATCATTTACACTAACTGAATTCTCATATCGGATGTTGGCAACGCAGAGGAAGTTTTTATGTTGGATATCACCAATAGGCTGAATTTTGTTGGTGAAGAGTTAACGGAGAATTACGAAGTCAGAACAACAAAAAGAAAATAACGGATTGCAAGCTAGAGTAGCAACTTGGAGATTCTTGAATACAAGAGGTGAACTAATCTCTTCCGAGGTAAAATTTCTTTTGCTTGGTTGAATCTTCTCGTGTTTTATTATAACCTTATTCAATTTGAATCCTATGAGAATTTTATTTAATTGAATGAATTGATTGCTTTATCAAATAATTTCTTATGTTTGCAATGTAAAATCAATAACTATTTATACAAATATGGTGAATTTTATAAAAAAAGCTATAGAAAGATTTAATCTGCAAAATTTTCGCTTGACTTTATACTTGACGCATGTCTACAATAATTAGATCTCTCACCATATATATGAGTTAATGATCTCTAACACTCCCTTCCATATTAATTAGAAGCATATAGATCTATCGAGCCTAACTTATGTACTATTACTTGAAAGTTTGAATTACATGGTAATTTGATAAATATGTCAGCTAGTTATTACTAGTCCAACTTGATAGAAACTGCTTAAGAACGTTAATCTTTTGAAAATTAGAATCCATACACAATTAAATAGATGGGCATGTTTCAATAACACTAATCAAGAAATAGTAATACAATTTTAAAATATAGTGCGATCCAACCAAATTTTTCTATTTAGAATAGTTGGAATGAGCAATTATTATACAAATCAAACCATCAAATAGTAATATTAGCGCTCTTTGAGTCGGTGCTATTCCGTATCAAACAAAAAGAACAACACTTCTATTCTTTCAAATATCACGAATTAGCGCTCTTTCCGTACGGGCACATATTACATAGAGATCCCTCATCTGTTGTATAATTACCCTTTTACATAAATTCCCTTTTATCCTTTTCTTCCCATCAATTTTTTCCTGACTTTTTTACATTATGTTGTTCTATATAAAAAAAATATTAAAAAGGATAGCTCATTAAAAGCAAAATAGTAGACATTATATCGTCTAGTAAATATATTTTATAATTTTATAATTTGAGAATATGTCAACAAGCAGTTAATTTTGATCATTTTATTAAAAAATGCTTTAAATTATATATTATTGAGTATTTTCTTTAAATATAATCTTACAGGTCTAGTAAATATATTATTGCTAAGGTAATAAAAGTTTAACCATTTCACCCAACAATTTAATTTGTTAATTATATTAATAGGCCCATGTACAAGGTTAAAAATGATAATTGCATGTACAGTTTTGTAACCGTGTCCGAGCGCATGAAGGTATCGGTTAATGGTACAAAGTTGTAGAACTGTGTATGTTTCTTAAAAAACGGCACTAATTGTTTTCCCAAAATATCATTCAAACATGGTGTTAATATAAACATCATGTATGATTCTAATTTTTTTTAAATACGGTTACCATAGATCTGAATTCATTCCAAAAAATGATATTTATTAATATGCCAAAACACTACAATTAATAAAATTATGAGTTTAAAAACAACATATCTATACTAAAAACACTACATTTATTTGCCAATATAAACAACATTTAGAATTACATTACGCAAATAAAGTATGAACACATTCATTACAACCCTAGATATGAGACTTTACAGATGTTCAAATGAACAATTAATGCCTAAGAAATGTAAAATAAAGCTTACAAAATAAAAAGTTAGAAAAGAAAGTAAACTTAATTAGAAACATCAACTCAAGTTTTCAGGCCCTTTCCTTTGTTTTATGGCCCTGAAAATGCAATTCGTAGGGCACGCTAGAATATCTGTAGATCTCCTCGCGAGCTTTTTGAATTGTGTTCAGTCGCACGAATCGGACACTCGTGAGAAATGTTACATCTGTTTGAAGTTTCATCATCTCCAATTGCCTTCTTGGTGAAGATATCGCCTCCTTGGTCCTACCCCTTATCCGAGCCATTTTTTTTATTAATAAAAATAGATAAAAAAATATCACGAAAGGGGATCGATTTGGTGGAAATTCGATATCTAGATAAACCGGACTAATTTATCCCGTCCCACTAATCCCGCTAATCAAACTTGAAATTAAAAAAAAAAACAAGGACGGCAAATTCTATACCATCCCTGATCACCATCTTTGATTAATAGATGGACTTTCGTTTTGAATAATAGATGGACTTTCGTCCAAAACATTGGTGAAACAAAAAAGCACATCGGATGGTACAAATTACACCGTCCCTATTTTTATTTTTATTTTTTATTAGCAGGCGAATTAGTTGGACGGGATAAACGAGCTCAGTTTACTTGGATATCGAATTTTCTCCAAATTGATCTTCTTTTGTGATATTTTATTTATTTATTTTCAATTAATAAAAAAGGCCTTCCCTAGCCTCGCCCATTTAGTAGAGTTGCCTCAGAAACTTTTTTTCTGAAAAATCCGATGGAACATTCATATATGGTTGGTAGAAAGAAAACCGTAAATGCTTGCAAGCAACTTTTTTTCCGCAAAATTCTATGGAATATTCATATGCGGTTGGTAGAAAAAAAAAGTGTAAGAATGTTTACAACATTTATACCTGGTTGGAAAAAGAAAACCATGTACAATTGCTTCTAATCATACAGAGTTGCTTAACAATCGTGTATGAATGTTGGAGTCCATTTATATGAGATTCTATGTGAATTAACTGGGTATGAATGATGTTGGAGTTCATTTTTACATGTGTGCCTTCATACTTTACACACATATTTAATGCAAATTTCTCGGATCCGTGAATCATGATGTGCCCAGTAATATTAACCTTTTTGTAATAGTGTTGTGGTTCACTTGATAGTAGGATAAGGTTGAGAAATAAAAAAATAATACCTATTTTCACTTTCATATCATAGAAAATAAAAGGCTGTTTTATCTGTCAACTTTGTCCCTCTTTCAAAATTATAAATATAATTTTATAATTAAATTCAACAACGAGCAAAGGTTGTTAGTTAACAAAGCGATTTCCCTTATCCAATATTTAATTTCTTATCTTCTCTTCAAACAAAATACTAAACATATATTTCTGAAAAATAGCACCAGCGCATTCATATCCTCATCTGGATAACGCACTGCGTTGGTATTTGGGCCATAACTTCTTCGTCCGCGAACTCTGATTGAGGTGACTAAAAATGAATTACAAAACTAAGGACAAGCTCTAGAACATAAATACATAATCTCAATCATTCCATTGCATCCATAATACAGAATTGGGACCGAATAAGATCCATTTTAAGTAAGTGTACTATTCTATATGAATATCTCAGAACCCATCTAATCAAAATTATAAATTGATCAAAAGATATTGACTTCATTTAGAAATTACACATCACTCGAGAAGAATGTTAAATTTGACATGTGGACACCAATATATCTAATTTAATCCCATTATGTATATACTATCTAAAATGTCATTCTTTGAAATTACAATACAAATACTGGCATTAAAGTATAGAATTTTACAAAACATATTAATTTAAACATGTTTTTGTTATGTATGTTGTGCATATTACTTATCGTCCTCTAAGCTCAATAAACAAAATTGTTGTTTCTTAGGTCTGACAAACCATTGCAATGAACGACAATCAAAAGGAAGCCAAGTTATTGAAGGCCAGTATTGCAGAGTTCATCGGACCACTACTGAAACGCCTTGAAGTAACAAAGGAGACAGTTTCTGAGAACTCAGAGATGGCCCAAATCATCAACAATATTAGAACAGAGGTTGAAAAGAAAAAAAATAGAGTTGATAGCATACAAAATTGGGAAAGGGTGACCATTGGTCACTTTGAAAATATAGAAAGGCAAATTGATTTCTGGATTGATCATAATGATAAAATGACTGAAAGGAATAAAAGCACTGTTAGGGCCGAACTAACAGATATTCTTAATAATCTAGCACAGACACCTAATGAGGTCTCTGTACCGCATGAGAAAGCTAAAATAACTGAAGGCACAGAATCATCAAATAGAAGTTATGAAGAGATTGAACTGTCCATGGATTTAAAAGATCTGGAGACATTGGATGTCCATTCCAGTCTTTGTCTGTATAGCCTTGGCATATTTCCAGAAAGCACAGCACTAAAAAAGAGATTTGTTATTTACTGGTGGACTGGTCTGGGGCTTTTACCATGGTTTAGTTGGGAAGAAGCAGAGCAGCATGGCCATAACATCTTTTCTGATCTGGTGAACAAGGGTTTCCTCAAACACGTACATATTAGAGAACATAATAACGTAATTGATCGTTGCACCATCAATCCTACGATTCATAAGTGGTTGCTCTCCGTCAATGAGAAGAATGACCTCATTACATATTCACCCTTTTTTGGAGATTGGTTTAATACGAAAGTACTAGTAAATCTAGACCAGAGGTACCTCAAGTCCAAAGACATCAGCACCAAGAACAACCTACAGATAATTCAACTTGGCAGATGGCGTTACATAGAGATAGAAGTTCGCAACAGGGTGGAGGAAACCGGGTCTAAAAAAACAACGTCAAATGACCACATTGAGGTTGACGAAACTGGGTTTTTAAAGAGTTTGGGAGAACAGGCGACCTACATTAGCTTGCGAGGCATTTCAGGGATAGAAGAAGTTCATGAATCAATTGGAAAGCTAGAAAACTTAATGATACTAGACCTCAGGGCTTGCCATAATTTGAATAAATTACCACAAAAGCCAAGGTCCACATTAAAAGAAAAATTAATTAGATGGAAATTACTCCAAAAAAGCTGGTTGACAAAATTAATTGGAAGGGAATGCTGGTTCAAGAAGCTGACGATTTTAGATATTTCCGAATGCTACCTTTTAGATCACGTGCCAAAATGGGTATGTGAGATCTCTAATTTAGAGGTGTTAAAGGGTTTTGTGCTTGGCAGCATGGGAAACAAAAACCAATCATGTCGGTTGGGTGATCTTTCAAAATTAAATAAGCTTAGGAAGCTTAGCATTAGAGTCGCCGTCAACACTTTGGGTCCTGAAGTTTTTCGGGATTTTGATTCTCTTGAGAGTCTTTTGGTATTGACCATTATATGGGGAGTAAAGAAGGACAATAAGGATATACCAACCTACTCTTTACCAAAGAATCTAGAAAAGTTGGATATCCGAGGTTATCCAGAAGCTGATGTGTCAAAGCTGAAGAACCCTGGAGAGCTGAAAATGTTGAAGAGATTATATTTTAGAGGTGGTAACCTTGAAAAAATTCCTTGCCATGATAACTGGAAAGTGGAGATATTGCGCATCAGGTTCTTGAAAAAGTTGGTTCAAACCGATTGGAATGAGCTCAGGAGGTCATTTAAATATTTAAGGTATGTGGAATATGTTGAATGTCCCCCAGCAAAGAACTTCCCCAGTGATGGGATTAGTTGGAGTAAGGAGAAGGACAAGCAGCGAACCCAGAGCAGAAAAGAGAAAAAGGGCAGGATTACAATCCCAACGAACTCTAGCAGCCCTCCCTCTCCCTCTCCCACCCCTTCCAGTTCTCGTGTCGCACTGTTATTCCCTGACCCTCCCTCTCCCACCCGTTCCAGTTCTCACTCGGAAGACAGCGATACTCTGTGGTACAACGGGTAGTATACACAGGGAGTACCGTATCATCAGGGACGGTATCGTTAGTAAGCATTTAGAGCCACTAACCTTAAAGAAAAAAAAAGAAGAGAAGAACAATTCTTTGCAAAACACCACTGATTTCATCATTGTTGAATAAGGTGATGTACTTTCTTATTTCAATAATTTCACACAAAAATTTGTGTTGTATTTTTTTTTTTGTCCCACTGATTTCATCATTCGCATTTCATTTCTTAATTTTGTTAGTACTGTCCCCGTACCAATCACTTGGTAATACTTTATCCGCATGTAACCTAGTCTACTTTAATACAAATTTACTTAGATTAAATTTTTAAAATTAAACAAAGCATGAAAAACTAAAATTCAGGTCTTTTGTCAGCTTCCCCTGCCCGTCCTATTCCAGCAATAATATGTCCAGTTGCGGAACTAGAAAATTGAGATGGAGGAGGATAGATAAATAACTGTTCTGTGATTTCATTTTATTATAGGTGCTAATATTTTTCTTTTTCTAGAGATTAATTTTTTTAAAGGATAGGGGATACTAACTCGGTGATACTCGGATTAAAATTGTTAAGAGATTCAATCTATAGGGGTACTTAACAATAAGGAGTATGATTGCCCACATTATGGCTAATTAAAAGTTAAAACCATAACTAACAGAGGAGACAAGGCATCCTCTTCCAGGTTTGGTATTGTGCTAGAGTACTGCTAGTATATATGGTTCAGGACTCATGAACGGTACCAGTGTACCAGACCTCTTTCCTTTTTCTTTTACATACTCTGATTTCTGGTTTGTTGATATACCGTACTTATACTTCGTTGGCCTTTTATTTTAAAGTCTCATTGTGTTTTTGCTGGTGGATTTCAGTCACAGATTCACTAACATTTTTCTCCAAAGAAAAGGTATAAGAGTTGTCTTTCCCAGTAGAAACTATTTAATTTAGAGCAATCTTGATTCATTTTTAAACTACTTCTGTTTACTTATTTAAATATATATATATCTATATCTATTTTCATAAACACATCCATGTAGCAAGTGAAAGCATCAGAATGAAACATTTACGTTGTTAGAAATTAACGCTGGCATTGCAATATATATATATATATATATATATTATCCATCTGCCGATGCTATAAGATGCTAATGTTTTCATCTCAATTCTGTTTCTTTTGCAGAAGAAAGGAATCATTATTAGGCTGGACTTGTTTGCTTCTCCGCTGTCTCTCCATATCTCCATCAGCCCCACCTTCTCCAATTCCCCAACCTAGATCACCTCATCCCCAAAATTAAAAAAAGATTGTATAATAATTAAGAACAAAATGAAAAAAAAGGATTGTATAATAATTTCAGTCTGCATGTGTGATACAATATTTATTTTTATATGGTACTTTTTTTGTGTGTTGTTTGTTTGAGAGTTGGTATTTTTCAATGGTGTGTATTATCAGTTTATTTTTGTGGATATTTGTATGATAAGACTGCTTGTTGATTTTTATATGGGACAAATTTGGTTTGATATATTGTGATTGTTTCTCGTTACAAAAGATTTTGCGGAAAGTATCGATGCTTGTTAAGTAGCATGGATATCATTGTAATTTAACCCTTTATTTTTTATTCGTATATAGTCAAATTTTTAATAATGATTTATGAGGTTTTTGCCTAACTGAACCTTTCTTTTAAAGGAATGATTTATTTTCTTTCGAAAGTCCTATTGTACTTTTACTAATTAGGATTTGGTTTCAATGCAACCCATGTCTAGTTTCTTCTTTTTATTTTGTTTTCCCAATATTTTTTTTTAAAGTAGATAACATTTGTTTGGTTTTAGGGGGTTCTTGTATTGTTTCGTTATTTTCACAACAACAATAGTAGCTCCATTGTATAATTGGTTTTATGTCATAAGAAGTATAATTGCATAAATGGTCTTATCTACAATTTTTCTCTTTTGCTCCCTAAAAAATTGGTTTTATTTCGTAAGAAATAATTGCATAAATTGTCTTATCTAGCATTTTTCTAATTTGCTCCTATGAAAACTAGTCCCTCCAAAATTGGCATTTGTATAATGATGAAGTCAACCAAATATATATGATGAAACCATATATTTTTTGTTTCACCCCAATTGTTATTTAAACTATTTAAAAACTTATTAATCATTATGAGCGTAGTTTATCAAGTTATTTACAAAAAATCATGCTAATATAACAATAAATGAGTCAGCACATGACATGTATCAAATAACTTGCTCAATGTAACAGCCGACATGAAAAATATACAAAAAGAAGAAGCAAAAATAAATGCTCAGTAGCATTTTTCTGTGATGAACACAAGTTCACTGATAATCATATAGAAATCTACAGTACTATTAACCAAGTAAATCTTCACATATTAAATCGCAAACTAATTCCTGCTGCAATAAAGGAGACTGACGATAAAAGGAATAATTCCTGCTGCTTTGATCCAAGTAGGAATTATTGACAGTTTAATCTAGGAATAAACAGGCCCGACCGAAATCAAGGCCCAAATGATGAGCGATGGAACTCACTCTAAAGATAGCTAACAGCGGCCCAAATTACATATTGTACTCTAATGATGAGCGATGGAACTCACTCTGGGTTAGAAATACACATGGGCCCAAAACGGGGATAATTTGTGGGAGACAGAGAATGGAGGACCCGTATCCGCTGCTGCATTTTTAAAGTGCAGCAGGGTGCTGCACTTTTGGACGGCCCAGATTTAATCTCCAGCCGGTGAGTGCTCGGATGATAGAAGGGGCAGTATTAATTTTGCTTTAAAATTTGTGCAAAAATCTTATTTCGTCCGTCTGATAAAATATTAACGGACGAGATTAAAAGTGCAGCACCCTGCTGCACTTTAAAATTGCAGCACCCTGCTGCACTTTAAAAATGCAGCAGAGGATGTTGTTCCTAGAATGGAAGGTAATTCTAAGGAATACGAGCAAAAAATGGGGAGAGGAGGAAGTTTAAGAGAACAACGGGAGATAAGCGAGCAAGGTGAGAGAATATTTAATCTCTTCTTCTTTATTTGAGAGAAAATATGGTATTGGGGAGATAGAAGGGACACTACTAGAATTTGGGCTTTTTTTCAAGGGCTTGATGGTCCATGCCAAAAAAAAAATATGATTTTCTAATTTCGTAAAACTAGTTGCATGAGTTGTCTCATGCAAATCGTAACGCATGTAAATGTATGATGTTTATCCATGTAAATGTCCCCTATCGGCCCTATAAATAATATTTGGAGAGTCACCACCCGGCAAACATGAGAGATAGTATATTTTATTAAAAGTCAATGTAAATATTTGATCCCATGCCCATGCAAATAAATCTAATATAGTGAGACATATTTATTCCATGGGCTTATCCAGGTAAATGTTTTAATGATTTTGTTAATATTATTTTATACTAAAAGTCTGTGTAAATAGTCAACCATCATACGCATGTAAATAATTTGGATTGCCCAGACTCATTATTTCCATGGGCCTACCCAAGCAAATAGTTTTGAATTACTTGCACAATACAAACCAACAAAATCTAAGTTAACACTTAACTTATCGGATAAACACACTTACATCATATCAACACAACCCACAAGCCTTGCACCATTCTAAATTCTTAGATGGAATGATAGCTTAATCTTGAGGCACATGAAGTTCAGTGATTTGATAATGTTTCAGCTTCATTGAATATTGATATTTGCAAGTCATATTTGTTCTTTACAAAACAGTTTTTCTATTAAGTTTAAAATTTGAAATAATGCAACAGAATTTATATATTTTTATTGTACCAGTACATGTTAAATCTTATTGTAGTAATTTAGCATAATATTTCAATTTAAAAACTAACTAGGGGTGTAAACGGATTGGATAGTAGTAAAACCCTTTCCATATTTGTTTTAATTTTTCGGATACAGATTGGATATCAGATATCTGTAGATATATACATAAATATTCTTATAATATATAATAAACTATGTGGTATATATCTACTATTTGAATACAGATATTTAAAATTCAAAATCATATCCATATCCATATCCGCACGAATTTTCAGATATCAGATATCCGTATCAAATTTTTAGATACGGATCCAGATACAATCAGATATTATCCGATCCGTTTACACCCCTAGCTTCGGCCTCATCTACTAATTAAACGGAGCAAATTTGGAGCGAATAATTCTGAAGATTGAGACATTATTTTCATATTTTACTTTCCTAACTTAATGCTGTCTCCTACCCACTAAGATTAAGGCACGCTTTTCCTTAGTTATATTTATTAGAGTAAAGATTTTGTCCCCCTCCTTTTAGTCCCCTAAATGTCTCCCTAACTAACTTATTCATAAAAAAGTACAATGGGGACCACTAACTAACTAAGAGAAATATTAATTACTTGAGGAACCACTTAAATTTGAAAAAAATTACAACTGGTGTGCACATGTATAAACACTTAGGCGTGCAAGTATTCCTATATAATATATCAAGTATTCATACCTAAGATATTAAGTATTTAAATAAAAAACTGGACATAAACTTTCTTTTTTCCATAGTCACACACCCATCTTTTACATGTTTTTAGAAGTGGATTTTTTTTTCTCCGTTTAATCTAATCAATATTTCTAATGATCCACGATGAATTTTGCAAATCTAAAACTACGAATATTTTCTACGTAATTTTCTCTTTCAAATGAGATCCATGATGAAGTACTTTCGGGTTCTTCGTCGTTCAAGTACTCATACCTCGACATGTAAGTATTCATACCTCGTCGAGCAAGTATTCATACCTTGTAGTGTGAATACTTTCAATCTTATAGTGTGAATACTTACATTATATTTGCACAGATATTAAAGATCTCATGCATTACCTGAGTGGTCCGGATTATGATCGGATGGTCTGTATCTAAACACAAACGGTGCGTTCATGCAGATAATACTGAATTGATTCACACGAATCTCAAGAAAATTTTGATCTGTATAATTGCTGGACTATAATATTTTCAATTCATACTTCAAGCATCAAATACATTCATACTTTAGTTATAAGTATGAATACTTTCTCCAGTACCTATCAATACATTTAAGCACCAAATAGATTAACTGATTTATCACCATAACAATTCACACTTCAATGCGTAAGTATGAATACTTAAAATTTTAGATATTAATATTTTTACTAAAACTTCAATGTTTAGGTATGAATACTTGATGTTAATATTTTTATTAGAAATACTTGATATTTTAGGTATGAATACATGATATATTATATATTAATACTTGCATGCATATGCATTCGTACTTGTGCATCGTATAAGTATGAATACTTTCCTCAGTATATATCAATACGTTCAAGCATCAAACAAATTAACTAATTAAAGTTATTTTACAACATAACAATTCACCCTTCAATGTATAAGTATGAATACTTGATGTTAATATTTTTATTAAAAATACTTGATATCATAGTTATGAATACTTGATATCTTATATATTAATAATTGCGTGCATAGGCATTCGTACTTGTGCACAGTTTTTTTAGAAATATATTTTGTATTTTAGGTATGAATACTTGCATTACGAGATGTAAATACTTGCTCGATGAGGTATAAATCATTTAGGAATTTCTTAGGAATATTTTACAACATAAAAATTCACACTTCAATGCGTAAGTATGAATATTTTAATGTTCTAGTATGAATATTTTATATGTTTAGTATGAATACTTTGTAGTTTGAATATTTTATAGTAACTTTGTAGTTTGAATATGTTATATGTTGAATATTTGCTGATAAGTATATGTATACATGTAATGTTTTAGTGTGAATATTTACATGTTTTAGTATGAATACTTTGTAATTTGTATATTTACTAATAATGATACGTTCAAAGTTATAGAATGAGTACTTTATATATTTTTAGTATGAATATTTTCTAAATTTAGTATGAATACTTGTATGTCGAGGTATGAGTACTTGAACAATAAAGAATCCGAAAGTACTTCATCATGGATCTCATTTGAAAGAGAAAATTACGTAGAAAATGTTTGTGGTTTTAGATTTACAAAATTCCTCATAGATTGTTAGAAATATTGACGAAATTAAACGGAAAAAAAAAACCCACTTCTAAAAATGTGTAAATGATGGATGTGTGACTATAGAGAAAAGAAAGTTGATGTCCAGTTTTTTGTTTAAATACTTGATGTCTTAGGTATGAATACTTGATATATTATCTAAGAATACTTGCGTGCATAAGTGTTCATACATGTTCACGCCAGTTGTAAATTTTTTCAAATTTAAGTGGTCTCCAAAGTAGTTATTATTTATCCAAGTTTGTTAGTGGTCCCCATCATACTTTATGGATAAGTTAGTTAGGTTTATGGATAAGTTAGTTAGGGAGACATTTAGGGGATAGAATGGGGGGACTATTAGTCACTCCCTATTTATTACTCGCATCTTTATTACACTGACACCTGGATTTAAAAGGATTCCATATTCATTACTTCTCTGGCCTTTATCTCTCCTTCTTAATTTAATGCCTATAATACAATATGTGGCATTAAATGCGTTTTAATTGGGATGACGTTGTAAACAGGGAGATTTGAAAAAATGTCGGTGTTTTATATCTCCTTCTTTATCGGTCCGTATTTGGTATAATAATTTTTTTGAAACCGGTGAGCAAATGCTGAAATTTATTTCTATTTTTTAGCACTATCCTCAATTTGGAGGTTTGGAGATGTTATGAAAAATATTTCTAACCTACCTCAATTTGTTGCATAATTTACTTTTCTTCTTTCTCATCTTTGGTGGAACAACAACAACAAAGTCTTTAGTCCCAAACAAATTAGAATAAACTAGAAATGAAACCTAACTTGAGTCGAATTAAAAGAAAAACAAGAAAATAATTATTTTGGTTTGGTACAATTTATAGTAATAGAAAAAATTGCATTGAAATTTTTACCAAGTTATATTTTATTAATTTCGATATATTATTTTGTTTTGAGGCTAATGACAAGTATAAATTTTAAAGATGTTAATTTTTTTTAATTTTTTATCAATCCAACAATATAATTTGTTTATTCCAAATTCAAAATTATTAAAAATTGCAATGTATGATTTTCTTATTTTAAATTCAAAATTTATTTACTAATATCTCAAATTAATTATTGTTTGACGGAACAACCCAAATATTTTCATATAAACAGTACTCCTACTGTGAAGTGCACTACTGGAGTATGTCAATGAAGAATAACAATTTTAAATTGTTGCGGATTTGATATTTATCATTATAACTTTAATTCGTACTTTCAAAAGTTGACTACTAAATTAAGATTGTTTAATATACTTTCTATTTTTCAAATGTTAGATAAATTTTTTTAGTATATTTTCTTGAGATTTTGTTGTATTCTTTTTTATCATAAACAATTATTTTCAAATATAAATGTCCATTCTTATTAAGATATTAATGATTAGACATACTTTAGTCTTATCCAATCTATCGTAATATAGATTTAACTGTTGTAACGAAAAACATTACTGTTGTTTTTGCTTCCGTAAAGTTTGAAGTGCAAACAAACTTAGATATAGAATATCAGATAAATTATGTAATGCTTCATAGTTATTTTATCAATTCTCATGAAATTCACACGTGCTTAAATCCTTTTTCTATTTTTCATTATTTTATTTCTATTGTGTAGTCTAATCTATTTTTCTTTTGTTTGCGCCGTGATGTTTATTCTTATATCTCGCTGGTTGCTCTAGTAGCTTAAACACAATTTAATTATATAATAAAAAATTCAAAATGAATATTATTGAAAAATCAAAATGCAGATTCGGGAATATTAATTTTCAAAACTATTTAATAAATTTTCGTATGGCTCTACAATGTCTCAGTTTTCGTTTCTGGACGACTAGGTTATAGTATTATATTAGTATAAAAATGTGTGTTTATGCTGCAAAGTTTATATTATATTAGTAGATTAATTAAGTATCAACTTTTTCTAATATATTTTTTTTAATTTTTTTATTACAAAACAAATTTCTTCCAAATAAAATCTAAGTTTCCGATCTGATTTGATTGATTCCTACTGATTTATCTGATTCCGATTTTACGGTCACCTTGGATTCCGATTTCGATTTTGAGAGACATTAATTGTTTCAATTTGGAGAGGAGTACAATCAGCATTTAATTCATTAGGTAGGTTTTATACAGAGATGTCCGGAAAGTATTAATGGTGGGCAGAGTACGTTTGTAGAGTGGCTTCTATGAAGTTTGGAATTAAGTTGGCTGTGGTTTTTAGCTCCCCCACCCCCCCCCCCCCCCCCCCCCCCCCCCCCCCCCCCACATTTTTTCCATTTTCCTTTCAGATCGCCATTGCCCTTACGTTATTGCCCATTGCCCAGTAAAAATCCATCTATATTGATCAGCAAACTAAAAAAAATCAAGCAGCAAGGCAGCCTTCTACAGAAAATATGCAGGTAATTAAACAGCCAACCTAAACATGCACTTTCTAGTAGTTTCTTTTTCAGAGATATGGACGTCGTTCAGGTTAAATAGGACACGATGTCACGCTGGCACTGTTAAAAAAAAAAAAAAACTTTTCTTGTGTAATTCCTATGCACCTCTTTAAAAAAATAATAATATACTTCGGTTTAAATTAACCGAATGGTTCAATTCTAGCTTAATCGGTTGATATGTTTGATAGTTTCGGTTTGATTTTATTTTGAAAAACAAATAAATCTTTGTTTTGTCTATTTTTTTTGTTCAACCGAACCGAACCGATTAACACTCCTAGCTTAAATCTGCCAATGAAGCATATATATATATTTTTTAATGAATCGATTATTTATTTTTAATTTTCTTCCTTGAAGCTTTTGTTTTTCTAATCAAGCATTTATTAACATTCTGTACAAGTTGTTTATGATGCTGTAAAATGCAGTGTTATTAGAACCGGACTGGACTGGCCGGGCGGACTGGAAAAAACCAGAACTGGTCACTAGTTGTCGGTTTGGTTCATTTAAAGAATCATTTATGTCATTGGACCGGTAAAAATCAGTTTAACCGGTCGGTTATATCCAGAAAATCGTTGAACCATTTGAGAAAAAATCCAGTTCAAAATATATTTCAATTTTGGAGTGAAATCGATTGGAGAAAACAGATCAAATCAATTAAAGAAAAAGTGCGAAAAGAGGAAGAAACTTATGACAGTGCGACCCATTACTTTAAGGGTGTAATTAATGCTATTTAACTTCTGCGAAACATATATAATTATATATCAGCCCAATCGAACCCACTTTTAATTAGCCCAATAGTTGATATTTTTTTAATTGGACGCGAAAATAGCTCAAGTAGCCTATTAATTTAATTTTTTGAAATTTAAGACCACACTGTAGCAATAGATTGCTGAATGTTTATGCTAAAAAAATTACGAAAAAAATATTAATTCTTATTTTTTATTGCAAGAACAAAATATGCTACATATATTCTCAAATGTTTTATTGTTATCATGTATGTAACATTATTTCGTTGTGTAAAGATGGAATTTACAATTTAACTCTATCAAAGTTTCTATTTGTATGTCAAAATAGTTTCTATTTGTTTTTAATTTTTACATGCTTGTTTCATATTATAAAAGTTGGTTATATTTAAATGGCTCAAAATTTTTGCAATCAACATAAATATAGTATCATTTTTAGATATTATGCTGACAGGATTTGAGATGCCACTGACACTTGAAAAAAAATTAAGAAAAATGTCACTTTGATGATTTATGTAATAAATACTAAAAAGCTGGTGTACACCAATTAGAAAATATATAAATATTATCATTTTAATTATTTAGTTAATGAATTTGCTCAAATTAAGTTATATGCACAAAATATTAATTCAACTAACACTTCTATAAAGTAAGAAATAATATCTCAGTATCAAATATAACTATTATAAAAAATCAACGGTTGAACCGGTCGACCCACCGATTCGATCAGTAAACTAGTGACCCGGAGTTTTAAAGGGTCAATGTCTAGTCTGGTTTTGATAACATTGGTAAAATGTAAAGCTTTTAGTTAAAAAATATGACGGTAAAAATAAGGTTGCCAATATTCCTCCCAACCTATTTAAGTAATTCGCATAGTATTTGTCAAGGATGCATAATACATAGTATGCCTTTTTTTTTTTTTTTTGAAGATACAGAATAATAAGCGCAAGACAGAAGAATGCAAATTAACAATCTTAGATATCTATCTACTAGTAGTTATTCAAAGCAGATCATGCCTTTACTATAAGTTAAGATGGTTGATATGGTATGCCTTTACTATAAGTTAATCAAAGCAAGTCATGCCTTTACTAGTTTCCAGTAAAATATTTTCTAAGAGTAAAGGTAAGCCGAAATCCAATTAATGACTAATAACAAACAGTGGACTTCTTCCTTTTACATAATCTTTACATTGTATATACATCCCACCATAAGCAAGCAAGTAATTGAAGTACAATAAAACCATCAACAACTTCCCTATTCCTAGTTCGCTTCGGAACCAACAAACAGCTTCTTCCCAAGTAGCCATCTCTTTTTTGCTTCTCTGTCAGAGCTCGAGTGATAAGCTGCAGAGATCCCATTGTTCGAACTTTTTTAATTAGGTCTTTTTTCCGTGCATAGACAAATCTTGTGTTGTATCGATGCAGTTAACTTTACCAACTCACCAAAATTATACCAAATACCCATGTGTATAATATAAATTCTGGTAGTAAGAGGTTTAGTTAGTTATTTCAAGTTAGCTGGTTTAAATTATTTTTGTATGATGAGATTTAAAATTAAGAAAACATGAGCTAACCAAGAGAGAAAATAAAGATATGCTTTTACTGACATCAGGCCTCACAGATAGGTAGTTTAATCAACTTAGGCCTGCCTAAAATTTGTCTTATGTTATCCTAGACCGAACTAAGTATTTCGGGTTTGGCAGCATATAGGATTTTGGGACACTTCTATCAAGTATCAACGCTACAATTGCCATTCATTAAAATTGTCTATTAAAATCCAACATATAACGGTCTAGCTAATACTCTTTTCGGTGATTGCCCTAAATGATGCATAACGGTTCTCATTGTAGTGATGGTTCCAAAGCGTGAAAAGTTTTTTTGACCTCTTTTCTCTACTAATTAATTAGTTGATCCATTAATCTTAAAATGATTTAATTTCAAGTACCTCATGATAATTATATTTTCTCTACAATTACTACTATATAGTTGACACACCCTACTATGGAACTGTTCACTTGTGATCCTGGCTTGCTTGTAGGGATATACACTGTCTTCCGACGACTGCAGATCGTTGCACAGAATCCAACACTTAACATAAGGAGCTACAGACATACTCGCTAGTCACTACCACAAGCAAATTTTTTACTCCCTCCACCAACTCCCTGGTCTCTCTCTCTCTCTCTCTTTTTTGAAAAACTTGGCAGAGGCTGCCAAGATGTTGTATTATAAATGAATAGAAAACATCTTACATCATTATATCAGATATATGCCTCTCTCTCTCTCTCTCTCTCTCTCTATATATATATATATATATATATATATATATATATATATATATATATACACACATATCTATACATATCTATAAGTCAAAACAGACCGCTCAACATGATCTCCATATTAAAATGTGCTTGGGGACAAAATTTAAAATTTTTTACTATTTTTTTCACATAGGTACAAATGTTGAAAGTTGATCCAAAATTAACTTTCCTTATTTAAAATTCTGTTGTAATAATTTTTAGAAGTAAAATCATGTAGTAGTGGGATTAGTGGCTTCCCATATTTAGAGTTCTGTTGAGTTAGTTTGTTCTATAATTAGTCATGAATGTAATAACAGGATAGGTTCTAGTGTAGTTCTATTTTGGGGACTGCTTATAATAGAAGGATAGGTAGTGGGTCCTTAATTTAGTAAAGTTGTGGTTAAATTATTTTAGGAATGTTGTACTATTATAAATACTGCAGAACTATATGTAATTGAGTAAGAGAGAAAGGAAATAAAGCGTTGTTTCTATTCAGAAAAATATTCTTCTCTCTTCAATCTTTAGCATACTGGCACAAAGCAGTGCAGTATTGCTGAATTTTATCCCAACAACAAAATCACTGTTTTAGATGGTCCAGAATCTTCTGAAAACAAGGATTTTATACCTATCTATATAAATAGTAAAAAAAATATATTTTTTTTCTCCAACGACATTTTAATATGAAGATAATATTGAGTGCTTCGGATCAACTGTTCGGACTTTAAAAATGAACACAAGGATGTGGAGCATTATTGAAACACAAAACCAATAGTGAATTTTATCCCTACTACACACACACACACACACACACACACACACATCTCAAAAAGTTAGAAGTGAGAACTTGCTCCAGCCAAATTTGGTAATTCAATTTCTTTTGCCAAATCTTTTTTAAGATAATTCAATTTTATCTTCGTCCTATAATTTTTTCCTTGATTATTTCCTCCCGGTTTAACTAATTTTTTGTATTTTTCAAGCCATGAATCCCGAAGAGACCGCTGAAGCTATCCTTATAGCTTTAAAATCTGATGATGCCCAGCTTGCACGTGCAGAGTTTCTAGTTGTGGTTGGTGCCATCCTAATGATGGCATTGTTCATAATGGATGCGTACCGTCTCCGCAGTAACAACTCCTTTGTCAGGGCAGTCTTGCTCATCTTTGAAACAGTAACAACTCCCTTTGTTATCTACACAATTGGTTTACTGCAGAACTTATCTTTTAAGAACCAGTTCTTAGCAATATGGGGGGTACTCTTGAACCTCCTCCAGCCAGACACAGAGTTTATCACAGCATACAGTATCACCAATGCCAGTATGCAACTGCGCACAGACTTGAAAAATTTACTTATGACCTTCTTTTCTGGCAACCTTAATGCCACCAAGGGGAGCAACTTTCAGGGATTACTCTGGGTTCTTTGGTCAGTTGGACCAATCATGATCTTCTACAAGATCATCTCTTATGAACTTGCCCGTAAATCCTACTCCCACGGCCAGAACTCCAAGGTATTGGTGGAATACATGAAGAAGATTGAGGCTCAAAAGAATCAACAAGCTGACGAGGTTAGCATGTTTTTACTTTTCATAACACGTACGATATATTATACATCATCAGAAAAAAAAAATTGTAAATAACGAAAAGCTGCTTGTCCGTACGTAGAAGCATGCATAGCTACCTGTACATTGATGTTATATATTATGCTATAAGCCTATAACCATATGGTCATGCAAATTTATCTTTTTTTATATTGGTTTTGTTGGTCAAATGATGTTTCAAGAAATGCCTAATATGTCTAATTATAACTTACGATAACTTATGTAACCAAAGATTTTAAATAACATGTCACAAAGATGCAAAACATGATACTACGTCTATGACATGAAATTTGACTACCCTATTCTAACATAAAGCAATAATGCTAAGAAAGTCAAACTAAAAAATAGATTTGTAAAATATGAAGAACAAGAGATACTAATTGAACCTAAGTTTTGACAATTCCAAAATCAATACCAAATTAGACTAACAATTACACAAGTTGCGATTTTAAGAAAAAAAAACTCTCTGTACTACATGCATGAAATTCTAAGAGATACTCAGCTCGTTGAAGAAATCAATAACCAAATGGTTGCGAGTCCAGCAAACGTTAGAGTTTAGGTAAATCGGTTGTCGGACATTGCTACCTGAACTTAATTTGTTAACAATTTGACTTGCTCTTTATTTATTTTTTCTGTATTTTACTTGGTTTTGTTTATGAACTTGTTTTTGCATCAAGGTTTGCTTGCCTTGTTGTTCTTTTGTTCTCCCTTAGGTTGCATAACCCAATAATGTTAATAAATTAAAAAAAAAAAATGTATACTATAAAAGCACAAGATCGACAAGGCAACTAAAAGGTGTCAATTGTATATATAGTACTCAGTGCACCAAAATCGCTCATCAACTTTTATTATTTCTGTTTATATAACTTTTCAATAACTAGCATGCGCATTTAATTTAATTTGGAGGTTGTTCCAAAAATTCATTTCATCAATAACTAAATTTGAAAACGGTAATAAGACATCAAATAAGTAGCTAGCTTATGTTGGTTTTACTTTGTGGGTTTTCCTAATTACTTTAAACCCTAACCAAGATCTACTCATTTTGTAAGAAATTAAACTTAATGCACAGCGGAACTTACTTTCTGTCTTCAAAGGCCTCCGTATGCTATCAATCAGACAGCTTCCAAGGCTCTGGGTTGATACGCTCCTGGTCTTGACTTGAGTTGTTTTGAGATGATGCTTGATTGGTACGCTCTCGAGTCCTTCCAAGCAAGCCCTGGTGCCTTTCTTCTCTCTTGAGTCACGAACGGAGCTCAAGAGTATTATTCTCTAATGGAGGGAGAATAAGGTGGCTATGCACAACACATGTGCCCTAAAAATTTTCTTGCCAGGATTGCTTGGAGACCCAGCGCCTTTTATACTAGTGAAAATGTATCTTTGAGAGATCTTATAATTTATGTCAAAAATTCTACATAATATATGACATATTTTCTCAAAGATATTTATTTGTGCATTTTTGGTAACCAATCAAATATGCATAACATATTTTCCTTTTTCTATTCAATTATACGAATCAATTATATTTGGCTGATGAATATATTAATATCCTCTCCAAATTATGCACAAACAAATCAGCCCATTTTGTTTGGTATCTTGATCCAATCAATTGATTAGGTCCAAACAATAATTCTTACATTTATCACTAGTATTAGTTGAATTAATTATAATTGGTCCATCAACAATTATAATTAATTTACATTATGTTCTATATGCATTCGTGCCCCAAAACTTAGCGAAATTACGTACTATGCCATTATTTCAGTCAATCACATTTAGGCATATCTTATATTATTCCTCATAATATTATTGACAGTATGTGATATATTAATCATATAACACGTAGTCCAAACTTAATTAATTGGAATTGACGTCTCAATTCCAACAATCTCCCACATGGACAAGTGTGGTCCTTTTGATTACATATATCTGAATCTGCGCATATTACTTTAACTTTTCTATCTTTCTTTTCGTACTTTCTCAAACAATTCGGTCCACTAATCATACCAACAAGGGACTTAAACGACAGTTGTCACATTTACTTCGTGACTTTATCGATAGAAATCACAATGCCAAATATAATTAGATAACATGAATTAGTTTTGGTCATATAGTTCAGAAATTACACGAAGGTGTGATTATACATGCCTATTTCCGAATGGGTCACCCTTATTCTTTACTTTAGTGAGGTCAAAACTTTAAAAGAGAGAAACTAATTGAGACTCAAAATATAATTTGCATATATCAAAACTTATTACAAATTACATTGCATAGAACTTTAAAATAAAATCAGACTCCCACATTTTCCTTAACTATCCTAAATAGGTACTACACCCATATGAGCAACATGCTCATGAAACTTCTTAGGCGGTAGTCCTTTTGTAAGGGGATCCGCAATCATGGAGTCTGTACCTATGTGTTCTATACATAATTCATTTATCTGCACTCTCTCTTTTACAACCAAAAACTTAATGTCAATGTACTTCGACTTTGACGAACTTCGGTTGTTGGTTGCGTATAACACTGCTGAATTGTTGTCACATAATAATTTGAGTGGTTTCTGAATAGAATCCACAATTTTCAGACTTGTGACGAAGTTCTTCAGCCATACGCCATGATTAGATGCTTCAAAGCATGCAACAAATTCAGCTGCCATAGTAGAGGAGGCTACCAATGACTGCTTAGCGCTCTTCCATGACACAGCACCACCTGCCATCATAAAGATGTATCCTGATGTTGACTTCATGCTGTCGACACATCCTCCAAAATCAGAATCGGTATATCCAATGACCTCGAGCTGTTCCGATCTCCGATACGTGAGCATATAGTCCCTTGTTCTCTTTAGGTATCTCAACACTCGCTTGGCTGCCTTCCAGTGTTCCATACCTGGGTTACTCAAATATCTCCCTAGCATTCCGGTAATGAACGCAATATCCGGACGCGTGCATACTTGTGCATACATGATGCTACCCACAGCTGAGGCATAGGGAATATCTTTCATAATGTTTTTATCGAAGTCAGTTTGGGGACATTGTTTTAGACTAAACTTATCTCCTTTTGATACAGGGGTATCTCCTGGTTTACTGTTTTGCATGCCAAATCTTATTAGAATCTTATCGATATAGTTCCTCTGAGATAACCTTAGAATACCTTGAGATCTATCTCTGAGTATTTCAATCCCTAGAACAAATGATGCATCACCAAGATCTTTCATTTCAAAGTTCTTAAATAAAAAACTCTTAGTTTGATGCAACATGTCCTTATCGTTACTGGCAAGCAATATGTCATCTACATATAAAACCAAGAAAATAAATTTACTCCCACAGAACTTGAGGTATATACTTTCATCCACTATATTAGGCTCAAAACCAAATGAGCTAATAACTTTGTGAAACTTATGATACCATTGTCGAGATGCTTGTTTTAGCCCATAGATAGATTTCTTAAGTCTGCAAACCATAGACCCTGCATCACCTGATACAAAGTTTTCTGGCTGCTTCATATAGATCGTTTCATCAATGTCACCATTGAGAAATGCCGTCTTTACATCCATCTGATGAAGTTCTAAATCATAATGTGCTACAAGCGCCAATATAATCCTTAAAGAGTCTTTCGATGAAACTGGAGAGAAAGTCTCTTTATAATCAATGCCTTCTTTCTGTGTGAAACATTTTGCAACAAGACGTGCCTTGTATTTTTCAACATTGCCTTTAGAATCCCGCTTAGTCTTAAATATCCATTTGCAACCAACGGGTTTCTCGCCTTTAGGCAACGGAACAATATCCCAAACATCATTGTCATACATAGATTTCATCTCTTCATTCATGGCATTAATCCACATTTGAGAGTTAGAGCTTTCCATGGCTTGTTTGATATTAATAGGATCATTTTCAAACATGCCAATGTCAAACTCATGTTCTTGAAGATATGCATAATCATTCGATTGTGTAGATCTTTTCTCTCTAGTAGATCTCCTAATTGGCACAGGCTCTAGATTTTCTTGAGGTTCATTTACAACTTGATCTTCAACAGGAGGAGGAACATTATTACCAACTTCTGAATCTCCCACAGGCCCTAGGCCATCAACATTGGTCATGACAATGTCAGGGTTTGGGTTTGATTCAGGTCCATTTGTGTTCTCTATTCCATGTTGAGTTTCTAACTGAGTTGTTTGGGATGATGTAGTTTGCACATTGTCAAAAGATGTATTTCTAATCGTAATCGGAATTTGAATAAAACCAGGACTTTGGTCCATAGTCTCATTCTCATTCGTTTCTTCTTCTTGAAAAATACTATCTTTTGTCATATCTCCCCCCACAAACTCATTATCCTCAAAAAATTTCGCACTTCCTGACTCGAAAATTATATGTTCTGTTGGATTATAGAATTTATACCCCCTAGATCGTTCAGAATAGCCTATAAAGTAACAACTAACGGTCCTTTCGTCCAGTTTCTTTTCACTTGGCTTATAAGGCCTAGCTTCACATGGACATCCCCAAACTTTCAAATGATTCAAGCTAGGCTTGCGCCCAACCCATAATTCGTAAGGGGTCTTGTTAGCTGCTTTAGTAGGCACTCTATTAAGTATGTATGCTGCAGTCTTTAAGGCTTCTCCCCACAGATTCTCAGGTAGAGTTGTACGAGCAATCATACTTCTCACCATGTCTTTAAGGGTGCGATTTCGTCGCTCAGCAACACCATTCATTGCAGGCGAACCTGGCAACGTATACTGAGGCACAATTCCGCATTCCTCTAAGTATTTTGCAAAGGGACCTTGACGCTGTTCTCCTGATCCATCATAACGACCGTAGTATTCACCACCACGATCAGAACGAATTGACTTTATACGTTTGTTAAGTTGTAACTCAACTTCCGTTTTGAACTTTATGAACACGTCTAATGCTTCCGCCTTTTCTTTTATTAAGTAAATATGACCATATCTTGAATAATCATCTATGAATGTGATAAAGTAACGGTGACCATTTCTTGTAGCCTTTGGAAAAGGACCACAGATATCCGTATGAATCAATTCTAAGACATCATTACATCTTTTTGCATCATACTTACGTTTATTAGTTTGTTTTCCTTTTATACAATTTACACAATCACTTAAGTTTGTAAAATCTAAAGGTTGGAGAATATCATTAGACACAAGACGTTCTATCCTTTTCATAGAGATATGTCCTAATCGCTTGTGCCATAATGTTGCAGATTTCTCGCAAGTTAATTTATGTTTTCTATTATCTATATGCAGTGCCTCTGAATGTGAAGTGTCTATATCCAGAAAATAAAGATTATCATAAGAAGACAGGATACCAGAAGCAAGAAGCTTATAATTTTGACACAAACTGAAATTTCCATTACTAAATGAACATACATAACCATTTTTGTCCAAATAAGAAACATAAATTAGGTTCCTTCTGAAGGATGGAACCACTAAAGCATCAAAACTTAAATAAAATCATGTCCTACATAATAATCAAAATTTTCCTATGCTTTGCACTTCTACTTTGTTGCCATTTCCTACGTAAACGTAGCGCTCAGCCTCACTTGGCTTGCGGCAACTTAGGCATCCCTTCATTGATACACTGATGTTAGATGTTGCACCTGAGTCTAACCACCAGGTATATCTAGATACAGAACTTAAATTAACTTCAGAACAAACTAAACTAAGAGACATACTTTTCCCCATGAGGGGCTTAATCTGACTTAGACTTGACATTATGTTTAGATCTGAAAATTCAAGAACAAAGAAATAATTTAGATACATGCTTCACGATTTGATCCTTAATCATAATTCTAAAATCTATCTAAAGGCCTGTGTAAAACTATTTTCTCCATTAAATCTTTAGCCAAAACACCATTCAGTAATGAAAGACCTTTGGGTGCAATCATTACCTTCAGGCATTCTGGTGTAGTGAATAAAGTACAAACATGTAACATTTTTGTCAATCAACCTTTGGGTCAAATTAACATATCCATGAACTAACGACCAGGCCAGTCAACGGGGGGAGGAGGATCACAGACGGATCGCTTAAGTTCCAAGCCCCTGATGCTTTTCTAGACATCGCTAGTACATGTGTGTTGCAACTTATTTTTATGCACTACCCTTATGCACCAAACAACTTAGTAGGCGCCAACCCTCCTTTGGGAAAGCTAACACCCACGTCCATTGTCAGCACGTCATTTTAACTTGTCATGAGTCATCCTTGCAATCGTCTTACAAAGAGCGGCTCGTTTGCGAACATCAATGCTTGACTCATGCAAAAAAAACAACACATGTATACCTAAAACGCCTTTAGTTAGATTCCAAAATTATGCCTAAAACCTAATCTAGGACGTACCTATAGTATCTGCTCGTCCTAAATAGAATACAGTATTTTATAGCACTTTTAAACTAGAATATACTAATTTTATATGTCAACTATATTCATCAAAATAATTATTAGGTTTTAGCAAAATTTTAGCAATTTCTACAATGATTATCTTTTAGAAATGCTTCCATACTTAGTATAAATTTTATGCCATAATAAGCGTTGGCATAAAAGGTAATCTTAAAATTATGGCAGAAGGTATTAACGTAAATACAAACTTTTTTATACCATAATAAGCATTATTTTTATCAAATCAGAATTTAGTATTATATCCTTTAATTGGTGTCAATACCAATTTTAAATAATATCTAAAATCTAATAATTAGGCTAAATATAGCATAATATATAGTAATTATAGTAATTATAGCAATTATAGCAATTATAATTATTATAATCTAAACTATAATCACTTACAATTATTACTCACAATTAATAATTACTCATAATATATATAGTAATTATAGTAATTATAGCAATTAATAAATTTTCAGATATGGTATTGAGGGAAAACCGAAATCTTAAGGATAAAAAAAAAATCTAAAAACAGCCGTTTTGAGGGCTTAAACAGCATTTTTTAGGCCTGGAAAATCGTCTTTAACACATAGTGGTTAATGGCTGGCTAGATCCTTTTTCAAGGTTTCCGAATTGTGGTCATACGTCCAAATCGGAGTTACGAGTCAAAAGTTTGGTCTGTTTAAAGATCACTACCTCAAATCAATTGTTTATGACCAAATCTGAAAATTCAAACCTAAATTACTTTCTCTAATTCGAATTTAAAACCTTAAATTGTTGCATAATTAATCCTTTCTTATTTTGAAAATTAAAATTTCAAAAAAAACTTCTCAAGATCGCACGAAGCGCAAGGGTGGGTTCAAATTCAAGATTTTAATTCAAAACCGCATGGAAAAAAAACGATTAAAGCAAAAATTTTAACAATTCCTTTTGCAACAATTAAATTCGATATGAAAAATAGAAAACAATTAAAACCGAAATAAACTGCAATTCTTACATAAGGGTGCTCTGATACCACTTGTTGGTTTTACTTTGTGGGTTTTCCTAATTACTTTAAACCCTAATCAAGATCTACTGCTTTTGTAAGAAATTAAACTTAATGCACAGCGGAACTTACTTTCTGTCTTCAAAGGCCTCCGTATGCTATCAATCAGACAGCTTCCAAGGCTCTGGGTTGATACGCCCCTGGTCTTGACTTGAGTTGTTTTGAGATGATGCTTGATTGGTACGCTCTCGAGTCCTTCCAAGCAAGCCCTGGTGCCTTTCTTCTCTCTTGAGTCATGAACGGAGCTCAAGAGTATTATTCTCTAATGGAGGGAGAATAAGGTGGCTATGCACAACACATGTGCCCTAAAAATTTTCTTGCCAGGATTGCTTGGAGACCCAGCGCCTTTTATACTAGTGAAAATGTATCTTTGAGAGATCTTATAATTTATGTCAAAAATTCTACATAATATATGACATATTTTCTCAAAGATATTTATTTGTGCATTTTTGGTAACCAATCAAATATGCATAACATATTTTCCTTTTTCTATTCAATTATACGAATCAATTATATTTGGCTGATGAATATATTAATATCCTCTCCAAATTATGCACAAACAAATCGGCCCATTTTGTTTGGTATCTTGATCCAATCAATTGATTAGGCCCAAACAATAATTCTTACATTTATCACTAGTATTAGTTGAATTAATTATAATTGGTCCATCAACAATTATAATTAATTTACATTATGTTCTATATGCATTCGTGCCCCAAAACTTAGCGAAATTACGTACTATGCCATTATTTCAGTCAATCACATTTAGGCATATCTTATATTATTCCTCATAATATTATTGACAGTATGTGATATATTAATCATATAACACGTTGTCCAAACTTAATTAATTGGAATTGACGTCTCAATTCCAACAGCTTATCCATGTTTAATTAAGTATTAAAGTGGTACCTATTTTAATTGATAAGCTACTAAATTGACTTCTAAAAAGGGTTTGAGTTCATGCTTTTCAGTAGGCACAATATGGTGAGACATTTTGGAGCTTTCCCACAAAAGAACTATCAAGCTTTTTATCGTTTTGCTACCTTTCTCTCATCAAGTTTGTAGTAATTAATTATAACTGAATATTTGATTTAGTTATATACGGCATAGGCACATAATTATGACTTAAAAAAAATCCTAAATTGTTAGTTAATTAAGACTTGTTATTTGGCCATATATATTAATGTTGACTGAATAGTTTATCATTTTAGCGGCTCGAATTAATTGAGATATCTACTGTTAATTTCAACGAAAAGAGTTCATATCACATAAATTTTTTTATTAAAATGAAGAACCTGCAAAACAGCTCCAAATCTCCATTCTTAAAACTTAAGCTGCCGACTCAAGTGGCACAATTGGTGTTCTTATTAAAATCTTGCAGAATATGAAAAATTTACTTTTGTTTTTTAATTTTTAAAATTATGTTTCGGATGTGGAGAAAACTGCTCCTATTTTAGGGTAAATTTTATTATTTCCAAAAACTAGGAACTTCCCACATGTTAAAGTTTGTAGATTGCATTGAGCTATTTCGATCGGTTGTTTCAATTTTTTGAATTAACATATTAAGAGTCTGTAGCAGTACAGCCACTACTTTGGACCTGTGTCCAAATTGCTGAGAGGGTAGGCCTGAACACAATCATTTAAAAGTATAAAGAAATCCCCATTAAATAATTAGACACTCAATTCCATCATGTACTCGACTATTATATAGTAGAATAACTTCTTGGTGCAGCAAAGCCAAGGATCCTTGGCGGGCTTCAAAAAATTTAATCCTTTTATAGTTATAATAAAATGATGTTTATAATTAAATTAGAGTCCATACTGGCGAATAGTTCTGGTTGAAGACAGGCTTTTATGTTTGAGTCAAAAGCCAACATGAATAATGAGGTTAACAAAAATTTAGACTAGTACACACTAAATCTTATAAATACAACACGAGTTAAAAAATGGATTAAAATTTGCACACTCCATTCGGCAGACAGATGTTGAACTCAAAAACTGTATCAAGGAGGCCTTCCTTGGAACCCTTGAGTGGGCCCTATTGGTTGGCCACCCATGACCGTCGGCTTTTTGGAGAATCCCCTTCCTGTGTCTATGGACTTGTAGCTCGGCAGTCCACCGGGTAGGTTTTTTTTTTTTTTTATCCTTCCTTTTTCGAGTGTCTTCTTGGATAGTTATAGCGGCCCATAGGCGCGAGATGTACCTTGTGGGGGGCGGCGGTCCCCTGGACATAGTCCTTTCTTTCTTTCAGGCAGTGGCCGTTTAGTCCATGGTCCGTTGGATGTTCGGTGCAAGGCCAGAAATTGGAACACATTGAATCCGCTCGT
Source organism: Carex arenaria (assembly GCA_964058825.1). Lineage (NCBI taxonomy): Eukaryota > Viridiplantae > Streptophyta > Magnoliopsida > Poales > Cyperaceae > Carex > Carex arenaria. The sequence goes on along the minus strand of CAXKVW010000087.1, from coordinate 32,229 downwards.
TCCTGTCCTAACGGAAAAATCAATACATCCAACGTTTTACCCGGATCGTTATAAAGTATATCGCTAAAACGGTATAACCAAGCCAACATTATTAAGCAAACAATTTTGTGTCAAGACTCAAAAGAGCATTGCCTAACAGTAGTTTTCGTTTCTGGCAGGTCAACCCAACCAATATGAAGGGGTACAAATACATTGTTTATGGTGAGGATGATAAGCTAGATATTGTTACCCTTGAGAAAGTTTGGAATTGCCCTGGCTGTCTGCTTAAAGACCATGACCGAAAAATGATTTTGAAGGATGTTTGCCTGTCATATGCTTTGCACAAGCTGCTCCGCTGCGAAATGGCCGACCTGTCGTTAACTAGTGAATGCCATAAAATGACCCAGAGATTGTTATTTGAAGTTCTTCAGGATAAGAAGAATGACAAGAGGGTATTTAGGGGGCGTTTGGTTCGTTCTATTGGAGAGTAATTCCCAGGCATTGAGATGCAAGTTTTATAATTACCGCGTTTGGTTAGAAGCAGAAGGGAATAGATATAGGAATTACGGATTCCCTCGTCATCTGAATGACATACTTTATGGCTATTCCGATAGCCAGAAAAAACGTGGATTTTCTTCGTTCCCGCTACACAGCAATCACAATTAGCGCACCTTTTTTAATATTTTTCTCAATCTCTTCTTCTCTGATTATTTCCACGAGTCCTCTCCACTCCGTCTCCGATTCTCCACTTCGTCTCCGACTCTCCTCTCCTCTCCAGTTTCCATCTCATATTACAGGTTTGTTTTCTCTCTCTCTCTCTTGTCATTCTCCTCTCTTCGTAGTTTCAATTTTGCTTTTACTGTTCGCTATTACCTTCCTTGTTCCGTTGTTGTTGGGTTAATGATTTCTGTTTTCTATATTTCATATGCTCATTTTTTTTTTCTAAATTACTGGCCAATGATGAAATATTTCACAAAAGTATCTCAAATCCCTTTTCATAGTATTAGCTGATGAAAATTTATTCTTTTTCCTCCCTTTCATCAGCCTCCACTAATTTGCACATTTATAAATTAGGGCTCTAGAGATGTGGTGTGCATGTTCCTGCAATCTATGAAAGTTTTTTGTTTGATGCACAAGGTTTTGCCACTGTTTGAAATTTTTTAAATGTCCAATTTGTTAATTTGTCAATTTGTCAGGTTTTAGGTAGTGGTTTTGAAGTAATTGCGCTGCGTGTTTATGTGCAGCGGGTACGGTGGCCTATACCGAAAGTTCCACAACCCTGCCCGAGAACTGAGCTGGACCAATTGCATCGACACTGGATTCAAGATGGTTCCAAAAAATTACAACATGAAAAGTGAGCTCCAAGCCTTTGGAGCAATCTGGTTACTGGTACCGGTTTGATATACCGAGTTTCAGTTCAGTATTGTTTCTTATTTTTCTCTGTTCACTTACTGGTACCGGTTCATGTACCGGGCTACAGTTTATTACTATTTTTTTTAATTTATCTGCTCACTTACTGGTACCGGTTCACATACTGGATTCTGGTTTAGTATCGTTGTACTTTACAAATTTTAATTTTCCTAGTACTGGTATCAATTACTGATAATGGTTTTAATTTTTAATTTTTCACTCTGCAGTCTGCACTCACATCATGTTCAAGCTATATATGCACTGGGTTTTGTATCTATCATGTGTGTACATATATTTTTGAGTTACGGTACAGTAGCACCTCATTTTACAATATTGATCCTGCACCTTTTTGATTCAATTTCCATATTTTGGTGTATGAGACCATGTTTCAAGTATGTAGTCATGTCTTAGGGACCTATATATGCACTTTTATAATTTTTCCCTGCTTTTCACATGTTTATTTCATCAATCTTTGTATAGGGTTCTGATGAGCAGACAGTTTTGCCCATGGTGAACAGCTGAAATTTAGAAAATGATTGTGAGCAAATGGCTACACCAAAATTTTAGTTCTTTATATGTAAATGATGGTCAATTCATGTACATTGTGCACAAAAATTATCAATATTTGTAAAGGTGGAGAACTATGTTAGATTCATTATTTTGTGAGGGGCAGTTCATGTGCCAGCTCACAGTAACTGTGCAGTTTTATTTTTCTACTGTATGAGATTCAAAAACTGATTAAAAATCAATTAAAATTCTAAAAAATGGAAAATTAGATTTAGTGATGCTTGGCATGTTGTGTTCCAGCTGGGTGTACAATTTTGGGGCATTTCAAAACCTATAGCTAGGTTTAACAGTTTGGTTTCCTTTTGACTGATTTTTGAGTGGTATGCTGTACCAGTGGGGGTTCTACTTGTTGAAAGTTGATCCAAAATTAACTTTCCTTATTTAAAATTCTGTTGTAATAGTTTTTAGAAGCAAAAACGTGGGTAGTGGGATTTGTGGTTTTCTAAATATAGTTGTATGTAGTGGGATTAGTGGGTTTCCATATTTAGAGTTATGTTGAGTTAGTGGGTTCTATAATTAGTCATGTAGGTAATGCTTGCAGGAGTAGGATAGGTAGTGGAGATCTAAAAATAGATTTTGTATTCTCTATATAAATCTTGTTTGTATAGATGAAGTAACAGCAGAAAATATAGAAAGATGAATGAGAAAGTTTCTGTTTTTGAGCAGTACAGAAAAACAACTATTTCCTTTGTATGAAACAGAGAACTTTGTGAGAAATTGAGAGAAGTAAGGCTGCTGCAGTCAGCTACGTTTTTCCAACAAATTGGTATCAGAGCAATCGATCTTGGGGCGTTTTCAATGGCAGAAAACGGCAACAACACGGTGAATGTAACTCAACCAGCAATTCCTCTCTTCAAAGGCGAGAATTACACTTTTTGGAGCATCAAGATGACGACCTTGTTCAAGTCACATGGCCTATGGGAGTTGGTTAACAATGGTCCAGCAGATCCTGATCCGAACCAGCAAGAAAATCAGAAGAAAGATGCAAGGGCGTTATTCTTCATCCAACAAGCAGTGCATGACACCATCTTCTCGAAAATTGCAGCAGCCACCAACGCAAAGGAGGCATGGACAACCTTGAAAACAGCATTTCAAGGAAGTTCTCGAGTCATGGCAATCAAACTTCAAGGCCTACGCAGGGACTTTGAAACTTTACAGATGAAGAAGGAAGAATCTGTGCAAATCTTCCTTTCAAGAGTTCAAGAGGTGGTCAATCAAATCAGAGTATTTGGAGACACCATGGAGGAGAAAACCGTTGTGGCAAAGGTGCTGAGAAGTCTAACACCAAAATTTGATCACGTGGTGGCAGCAATTGAAGAATCGAAGGATCTTTCAGCTTATTCCTTTGATGAATTAATGGGATCACTGCAGACCCATGAAGCAAGAATATTCAGATCAGAGGAGAAAGGAGATGAAAGGGCATTTTACATGAAGGGGGAGTCAACTCGAGGTAGAACAACCAGCAGTGAGTTTCCACCTCAATTACCGCAGCGGTCCCAGCAGAATCAGCCACGATTCCAGCAGTTTCAGCAGTTCAATAGATTGAAAAAGAAAGATATACAATGCTATTATTGCAACAAGTTCGGGCACTATCAAGCACAATGCTACAAGAAGCAAAGAGAGGAGCAACAACCGAGTTTTATTGAAGAAAAGAAGGAACAAGAGAAGGTATTCATGGCTTATAGAGAAACTGAAACTCATGCATCAGAAATCTGGTTTTTGGACAGCGGTTGTTCCAATCACATGACAGGTGATAAACATCTTTTTGAAGAATCAGATGAAACCTACAAACTGAAGGTCAAGCTTGGTGATGGCAAACCAATTGAGGTGGAAGGCAAAGGTACGGTAGCAACACACACCAAACAAAATTGTTTGAAATACTTGCACAATGTTTATTTCATTCCAAAATTGTCACAAAACCTGCTAAGCATAGGGCAATTGATGGAAAGTGGATATTCAATTGTGTTTGAAGGAAAAACTTGTGTAATAAAATCTGAAAATCAGGTATTGGTAGAGGTGAACATGACAACCAATAAATTGTTTCCCTTGGAGGTGTCAAATGTAAAGGAAAGAGCAATGGTTGCAAAAGATTTGAACCAATCTGAGTTATGGCATCTTAGATATGGTCATTTGAATATCAATGGTCTGAAATTGTTGAACCAAAAACAATTGGTTTATGGTCTACCAGAAATCAACCAAATAAGTGTTTGTGAAGGGTGTATATTCGGTAAACAAGCCAAGTTTCCATTCCCAAAAGGCCAAGCCAAGAGAGCAACTCAAGTGCTTGAGTTGGTTCATGCGGATTTGTGTGGTCCAATGCAAACTGAATCTCTTGGAGGCAGCAAATATTTTCTTCTTTTCACAGATGATTATAGTAGGATGAGTTGGGTGTATTTTCTACAAAGCAAAGGGGAGGCATTCAGAAGTTTCAAGGTGTTTAAAGCTTTTGTAGAGAAGCAATCTGAAAAGAAGTTGAAGGCGTTAAGAACGGACCAAGGAGGTGAGTTCCTCTCAAAAGAATTCATTAATTTCTGTGAAAATGAAGGGATACACCGTGAGTTAACCACACCCTATACACCTGAGCAAAATGGGGTGGCAGAGAGAAAAAATAGAACAGTTGTTGAGATGGGTAGAAGCATGCTCAAATGCAAGAAACTACCAAATAAATTCTGGGCTGAGGCAGTTGCAACTGCGGTGTATGTGTTGAATATTTCACCAACAAAATCTGTATGGAATAAAACTCCATTTGAGGCATGGTTTGAGAGGAAACCAGGGGTAAGTCATCTAAGAGTATTTGGATGTATAGCCTATGCATTTGTCAATCCCCAAAAGAGAACCAAACTTGATGAAAAATCTGAAAAATGTATTTTCATCGGGTATTGTACACAATCCAAAGGGTATAGGTTGTATAATCCCGAAAGTGGTAAAATCATAGTGAGCAGAAATGTAATGTTTGATGAAAATGCAAATTGGAAATGGAATGAAGAAAAACAAGGAGTAGAGATTATTGAATCTATAGAATTAGATGATGTGGAAGATGAAGTACTTCAACAACCAAGTAGCATAGTCAATTCAGATCTGAACAGCAGCAGTTCTGAACCTGTTTTACCTACAGATAGTCCTGACGGAAGCCAAAACTCTGACCCAAATACACCAACAATAAGAGTTTACAGCAGGCGTCATACTGTTCTTGATACACCAGTAAGAAAAATGAAAACTGTGCAGGAATTATATGAAACAACACAAGTATTATTTGTTGTAGACGTTACAACCTATGAAGCAGCAGCAAAAAATAAACAATGGGATCAAGCAAAGCTAGAAGAATTGGTTGCAGCAAAAACAATGAAGCTCAAGCGCAAAAGCACTGAAGAACATAACACATGCAAGTTTACAAAGGCATTGGCAGGAGGGAAATTCAAGAAATTCAGATCAGCACTTGGAGTTGGCAATTTTGTATCAAGGGGGAGTGTTGAAAGTTGATCCAAAATTAACTTTCCTTATTTAAAATTCTGTTGTAATAGTTTTTAGAAGCAAAAACGTGGGTAGTGGGATTTGTGGTTTTCTAAATATAGTTGTATGTAGTGGGATTAGTGGGTTTCCATATTTAGAGTTATGTTGAGTTAGTGGGTTCTATAATTAGTCATGTAGGTAATGCTTGCAGGAGTAGGATAGGTAGTGGAGATCTAAAAATAGATTTTGTATTCTCTATATAAATCTTGTTTGTAGTAGATGAAGTAACAGCAGAAAATATAGAAAGATGAATGAGAAAGTTTCTGTTTTTGAGCAGTACAGAAAAACAACTATTTCCTTTGTATGAAACAGAGAACTTTGTGAGAAATTGAGAGAAGTAAGGCTGCTGCAGTCAGCTACGTTTTTCCAACACTACTCACTTCCTCTTGGTGCTATGTACCTGCCAAGACTGGTAAACAAGGGACTTCGGATGGAGTTATTTTTGAGAAATTATAAAAAATAGAATTTGCTGCGTGGGCAGTCAATTTAGTGGGACTACAGATGGAGTTACTTTTTGAGAAATTATAAAAAAATATAATGTGCGTGGGTAGTTAAAAATCACGGAAATAACATTTATGCGAACTAAATAAGTTTTTTTTGGACAATATTTAGTTAATAATTTAAAAGTTGTGAAGACATGTCTTGATAGCCATTATAATAGTCATGTGCCAACCAAACATGGTAATAGTACAGTATAAGATGTTAGCCGAATTCTGGGTGGATCTGCTGCTATTCCTGGCGCCTTCAAAAATGATGGAAGATCATAGATCACACCTTATTGAAGGAGGGGAGTTTATTACTCTTTTCTGGGCCTTGTTTTCGAATTGCGGCATCTTTGATCGAGCTGATAAAGAACACCAAGTACCAGTATAAGATGGATCACCTGATTTAGGCAGACAGCGAGTTGGTGAAGAACAACAACATGAGATTGTAGAAGGGTAGTAGTTATTGGCTAAGGTTATTTCAAACTTTATTATTGTTTACATATTTTGGAACTATATAGCTCTCATTATCAGACTGTGCAATCAGGTAGTGCATGATAAGTCTGCAAGTATTTGTGAGTTAGTGTTATATATATTAATGCATGCTTTAAAGAATTTTATATATGTCCGTGAAAATTCAGTGTAATATATTAAGTTGATATTCAATAGTGCGGAACATGCACATGGATTAAGTACAAGTTCTCTGTATGAAAAGGTGTAGATGCTAAGGGTTAGGGTTACGGTGAAATCAAAAGATCTGGGCTTTCGGCCCGCATAGCATATTTGAGGAAAGAGAGAAATTGTCAAGTGATATCTGTTTTTTTTTTTTTTAACACCTAAATATATACTCATTACCATTGTAGCGATCTGGGCTTTTGTTAATTGCTTTAGTCTGTTGGGCCCTTTTGTTAATTACTTTTCAATTTTTGATTTTATTTGATTATATTTTTCTAAGAATATATTATTAAACAATGATCCTCTTTTCTTTTTACACCAAAATCTATATCCGTTGTTATTATAGCAGATCTAGGCTTTTGTGAATTGTTTCTCTTGGGTTCAATTGTAGCAGATATGGGCAGTGTTTTTGTTGGAGCAAATTTGGACCAACCATGCATATATCAACTTTACTTGCGGTGATCCATTTATCAATTTAACTTTTACTATTTCTTGTTATACAGAGAGGTAGTGAGGGAAACTAAGTATGACCGGAATCAAATTGTTCAAATGAAAAACCTAAATATAATTATTTTCTTTAGAGTGACTGTAACTCACTCTAAAGACATCTATCAACGGCCCAAATTACATATTGTATCTAGCTAGTGGATAAATAATTATTTTCTTTCTGGGTTACAAATGCACATGAGAAGGAAGGGAGATAAGCGAGCAACTTGAGAGAATATTTCATGGGGGAGATAGAAGGGAATGAAGGTGAAGGAGAGGAGAATAATATTTCTTCTCTTGTTTATTTAATTAGTCCTTGTCGACCCTTGTTATGGCAGTATTAGAAAAAAAAATGAAGTCCGTAGCTTGATAGAGAAAATTAATTGTCTCAAAAGAAGAGATTCGAGGCTAGGTACATAGGAAATTTCACCTCAATCACAAAATTACCCAACGCCTGGGCTCCAAATTAGAGTTACAGAGGTAACTATATCCTGCAAAGAATGTGATTTAAGTCGATATTTTTTACCAAAGCAATTTAAATAATTAATTAGTTCTTTGCTGTCCATTTTTGGGTGCAGCACATGGAATCATTAGTGGTAGTCATGTGAACGCCTTATTTTTCAATTTTTTTGCCAAACCGGAACGCAGTGTTCAAAGTTTCAGATTATTATAAGTCCTATCCTTTATCCACCCAACAAATTTTATACATTAATTGCTATCACATGTGGTACCATTCCTCAACTTTCCTCTCAACAATCAACATGTGTCAATTCTTTTCCACCAAACACCATTGTTCTAATTTTAATGTAAAAAGAAAAGAAAAAGAGAGAACATAGAAAGTACCACTGCACTAGATCAGATCAAAGTTTGTTTCCCATAGCTACCCACCCAAAAAATTTCCCACATCACCATCTCATCACGAACCACTTTCCTCAACTTTCCTCTCAACTTTCCTCAACTTTCCACCAAAACACCTTTATTCTAATTTTAAAGTCAAAAAAGAAAAAGAAAAAGAAAAAGACAGAACATAGAAAGAACCATTGAACTTGATCAAATCAAAGTTTTTGTCCCCTAGCTAACCACCCACAAACTAAGTTTTTCCACATTAATTCCTTTCCTCATTTCAATTGTGATTAGATAAGTATGAATTATAATAATACGAAATATTTTCTAATCATTAAATAACAATTAAGGCATTAAATATGTATTTTTTAATGAAATTTTAATGATTTGTTTTTTAAAAAACATTAAACTTTTTAAGTTTTGATATAAATATGTATTATCTTTTTTCTTTTCCAATTTTTTTTATTAAATTCTTGTTGTAGTCATTTATAAATATATTCATCATTCAAGGGGAGAGATCAAATATTCACCATTATATTTACATAGACCTCTAGGATAAAATAATATAAACAAAATTATAAAAAATATTTGTTATGGTTGGGTCAAGCAAATAGTTAGGATTTTTAGAATAAAATAATATAAACAGAATCATAAAAACATTTGCAACAGTGCCTCAAGCAAATAGTTAGAACATTTACAATAAAATAATTTAAACATAATCATAAAAACATTTGCAACGGTAGGCTAATGTGTCTCACTAGTTCAGACTTATTTGCAAGCACATGAGAACGGATATTTGCATGAATCTTTAATAAAATATACTATCTGGCGTGTTTGGCGAGTTAATATTATTTGCAAGGGCCAATAGAAGTAATTTGCAAGGGTAACCATCATGGATTTACATGCTTGATTATTTACATGTCTATAGCATTGCAAATATAATTATTTAATAAAAAAATTATTTTTTATTGCATGCACCCTTCCTATGGTTGCCAATACTGTCGATTCTAGTAGTGTACCCTATCTTATCCGGATTACCACTGGCGTTTCCTATGTTAGAGCACATGGTTTCCTGCCACACGTAGGACGCTGGAATGGCCACATAATATATAATTTAAACTGAACAGAAATATAAAAGTAATAAATTATTGATATCACACGGTTGAAATCATCAATCATCAATAATTCTCTCATTTATCCCGAATTGGGCTCATTTATTTGGTCCAAATCAGAAATGCGTTTGTCTAAATCAGGTCCATCAAATTTTATACCAATAACAATTTTTTTTTGTTTTTGTTTTTTCAAGAGCCTTTAAACCCTTTAAAGTATTCATATTAAACCATTAAATATTACATCTAGCATATCATTCTTTTACAACAAAAGCTCGTATGCCATTTAAATTTTGTTTCTCAAGCCTGTAAACTTCTTTCTAAAACCCTTGAAAGCAATCATGTCAAGCCTTTAATTAAACCTAACATGTAACTTATAAAACACAAAATTTATAGTACAAACCTGTAGCATTTTAAATTTTGTATCTCAAGCCTTTAATATATGTCTATAACCCTTTAAAGAACTCATGTCTATAACATGTAACTTATTAAAAAAAAAATTATTGTAAAAGTCTACAGGAACTTTAAATTATATTTCTCAAGTCTTTAAATATCAATCTACAACCCTTTAAAGTACTCCTGTCAAGTCTTTCAATCTTACATGTAGCATATCAAATTTATTTTACAGTAAAGTTCATAGGCAATTTAAATTTTGTTTATCAAGCCTCTGCCTACAGTCCTTTAATGTAATCATGTCAATTAAGCCTTTAAACCTGACATGTAACTTATCAAAATAAATTCTTTTGACAGTAAAAAACCATAGGCATTTTAAATTTTATTTCTCAAGCCTTTAAACATATGTCCACAACTCTTTATAGTAATTGTGTCAAGCTTTAAAACCTAACATTTAACTTATCATAAAAATAGTAATTTTTCTATGTTTTTTTATTATAGAATGTGTACTCCTTTTATGATTCTTCCTTTAATCATTTTCTCTCTCGGATAGTCACGAAATGATGACATAATCTTGGTTGGAACTAGTGAATCCAGTGATAACAGATAGTCATGACTTGTTGCATACAAACATATCCTAAGGGAGATATTAAGATATACGACCTCAAAAGTACCAAAGCAAATTACACGCTCCTTGGTATATATGCAAAACGAGCACAACATTGTCACGAAAAACAAGAACTAGTCTTTGGTTTAGTGGCACAGGCACATGGTCTTTATGTTGGTGTTTATGGGCTTGAAACTAAAATGGGAGAAATCATATGTTATAATAACAAGGGTATTAACTAGTTGGGTAGTTTAACCTCCAACTTTACTCAAAAAAAAAAAAAAATTATCACGAAAAACATACATATACTTTCACCGACAACAACCCATTTGTGCCTGTTGCTAAATTCAATCAGGTGCTAGGGGGTTCAAGTGCTGGTGTCAAAGATCACTTAGTCTTGCTCCATAATTGAGTTGATCCAAGTGCTGGTGGGTCCAAGTGCTGGTGTCAAAGATCACTTAGTCTTGCTCCATAATTGAGTCGCTCCAAATGCTGGTGGGTCCAAGTGCTGGTGTCAAAGATCACTTAGTCTTGCTCCATAATTGAGTCGATCCAAGTGCTGGTGGGTCCAAGTGCTGGTGTCAAAGATCACTTAGTCTTGCTCCATAATTAAGTCGATCCAAGTGCTAGTGGGTTCCTCCATTATTGCCGAACGGGTCCATCACCCATCAAGCTGATATTGGGGGTAGCGACTATTCTAAACTAATATTCCACATTTGAATGTGTTTAGGTTAATAAAAATGAATTATTCTTTGTTTGTCGTTTAAAAGTTAGCATGCTATTCTACTAACTCAATCAAAAGTTGAGTCTAGCACACTATTCTCCCTAACCCAAGCATTCATAAAAAATAAATGCTTATAACCAAAATTATTTTACATTTTGGAAATATAAAAATTAAATTATCGGCAAAGTAATGGATTAATTTTTTTTCTTCCCATGGAAAGGTCCCTTTGGGGGCACTTATATTGACTAAATCAAATGTTTCGGTTTTTATATCTGCCCCAATGATCCGAAAATTTTCTGTAATCCAAAATTTTTCTGTATAATCTATTGTGTTAAAAAAATTATTTCTAATTGTAAAATTAATATATAGTAAACATCACTGATGTTATTACTATTGTTATTATTATTATTTGGGAAATTTAAATATTTTCCCATCATATCTTCAATTAGCTATTTTCCCTGTCAAATTTGAATACTTTTGTTAATAATAATTATTTTTATGTTCTACACACTGAGGTACTACTTATTACTATAAATATTGTCGTCATTAATTAATATTGCTATTTGTTGACAATAAATAAGTTCTACTCAAAATGTATTCAAGAAATTAATAAAATAAAATTTGTGACATAAAAAAAATTATATAAGCGCCTCCAATAAATTTCCTTAAAAGGACAATTTTGATTTTAAATGAAAGGAAAAAATTTAACAGTGAAGATTAGAAACTTCAACTAAATTTGTGAGGCTTCAGATGATTTGAAACTGTACATCCCATTGCAAGGTTTTGAGAATGGGATCATAATAAGGAAATGTTGAAAGTGTGTGAGGATTGTGTATGTTTATGTGGTTTATTTTTTGTTTTTGTTTTTTAGTTGTTTTCGGTTGACGTATAACTGACAGTCTCGGTCAGCTTTCTCAAAAACGAGAATGGGATCATAATAAGAAACCAATGTTTCTTATTAAAAGTTGCGCATATTTAAAGTATGAATTTGCATTTGCATTTGAATTTTTGTTCAATAATTTATATTGATAAATATAAATTAATTTTCAAAAGATTAATCCACAATTCAAATTAGTTTTCTAACAATATAATAAAAGGGCCAAACCCTTATTCTTTGGTAATCAGTAGAGAAAACACATGTTTCTCTTTGCCGGTACACTGTGTTGACGATTAAGTCAAAGAAGTGATAATATAGAGCAAATATCTCAGTTGTGTGAAATAAGAGAAAGGAGGGGAAGAGGATAACTGAAAGAGAGAGGGGGAGAGAGGGAGAAAAATGGACTCACAAGAATATTTTGTTAATAATTTTGTAGGATGAGTATTCTGTTTGATAATATTTGAGAGAATTACATTTTATAAAAAAATTCCTTGCACCCATTCTATTTTTCCTCCGATCTTTCGTCCATTTTTCCGACTATCTGTGAGGATTTTACGAAACTAAAATTACGGATGTTTTCTGCTCAATTTTTTCTTTCAAATGAGATGCAAGATAAATACTTTTGATTTGTGTTGCTTTCTTTTTCAAGCCTTTATAATTCACATTGTAAGTCTTAATAATACTTCTCACAAATCTTAATAGTGTTTTTAAAAAGTCATAATAGTTATGTTAATAAGTCTGAACTGTGGTAACTATTCTAAAAAGACTTAACAGTGAATTTCGCATGTCTTAACGTGTGACTAGATAAGTGTAATATTGCTTTCATAAAGTTTTAATAGTTCTTCAGAAAGTCTTAATAGTGCATCAAACCACATCTTAATATTATTTTTCTTCTCCATATCTCTTTACATCTCCCTCTTCATAAAAAACTTTTATTTCATCTTGTAAATCACCGAGCAAGAAGAGACCGGAGGTGAAATAAGGTGGTACGGTGGACGGACAGCCAGCTATGATAGGATCTGAGAAGAGAAGAAGGAGAAAGAGAAGACCGATGAAGTTGTGGATGCGTGGCCCAACTGATATTGTTTGCGAGAGATCCTCTGAGCGGCTTCACAGCTGAGAGGGAATTTGGCAGAGGTGTGGGAAGCAAAAGCAAGAGGAGATCGGGATCAAAGTGATGAGGAGAGAGAGAGTCAACTTTTCTTTTTGAGAGGAGATCGGAATCGTAGTGGGAGAGAAGCGACCTTTTCTTCAAAGTCTTAGACTTTTCACAATAGAGATTGGAGTGGGAGAAGAGATTGGGGGGACGTGATATTTTCTCTTGATAGGAATAATTTCCCTTCTAAATTTTGTAATTTGACAGAACTTCAAGTTTTACCCTTTTTTGGTTCCTCTCTTTTAGCAAATTCCTAACATATAGCAAATCTTTGTTGCGTGTCTATTAACATTGTATTTCTTTATTTGACAGGGATCGATAAAGAAAGATGCTAATTAAAGTCCGCACAATGCAGACAGGAAAAGGATATATCAATGCAAGCAGAGAACAAATCCGATTTTGGTTTTGGTGGAATATTGTTTCCACTTTCCACTAATTCAAAGTGTTGTTTGTGCACTAGTACAGAAAATGCGACTATACACGGTCCAAAAAGCTAATGACACATTATGTACACAACCGTGTTCACGAGCATAGTGTATGAATAGAGGGTACATTTTATATTGTAACCAAACCGTGTCTATATAGTATTATCGCACACTATGAAAAGAATTGAACTGTATCAACTATTAAAAAAAAATACGCTCAAAATAGTAATTTGTAAACGGTCAAAGTAACCATGAACAATAAAAAGGGTTATATGCATGGTTCTTCAAGGTATCCGTGTATTATATTGGAAACCATTAATGGTTTGTTATTTAGAACCATGCAAGTTTTTATAATTCGATTCATAATTGCCTAGCCAATAAACATACAATAAATTTTACACATTCAAAATTAAATAAATATTCAACATCACAGCATAAAAAAAACAATAATCAATTTTATATTACAAATCAACAAAAACAAAATCACATCCACTAAAAATGAAAGAACAACACAACAATTAACAAACAAATCACAAGGATCAATACACAACATACACTTAATACTACTAGATGTTTCGTAAGAATCGAAGTGACTTATGCTTCAATTTTATATCTTGCAGTTTTATGGTAATTTGGTCATATAGTATACATAAAATTCGGTAATATTTATTGCCATATATTTAGGGATTCATATGTTAGGTTGTACTTTAAATGAGGTATTCTATGTTTTGTTGGTCCAAAAGCACTTAGAGGGGGGTGAATAGGGTTTTTTTTAACTTTTAACTCAAGTTGTAAATCCTTAATGTGTCTTAAAGTTATTCTTGACGGAAATTCGAATAACTTGGTTCTAAACTAAAATATAATAAATAAATAGTGTTTCGAGACACTTTACAAGAGAGTTATTTACGGAATTTGGTACTAACGCTAAAAGACCGTGTATCATGTGGTACAATTGTACACGATTCGATATTAATGAATAGTGTACAAATGAATGTGACTTACAGACACGGTTCAAAAATTTAAGACTGTGTGTGTATGTTGAAGCTTTTTTCGTGTGAGCGCCTCCTCCCATTACCCACTGTTAATGTGGAATTTTTTTTACATATGTGTATGATATGTCTTGTATGGTCATGACGTTCTCTCTACTAGTGGTGCACCTTTGAGCTAAGTGCGGGAAAGGAGATAATTATCAGTGCAAACAAAGAACATATCCGATTTTGATTTTAGTGGAATATAATTTCCACTTTCCACTAATTCAAGTGCTGTTTGCTCACCTTTCGGAAAAGCATAAAAAAAGGTAAGAAAGAAAGAGAGAGAATCTATTTGTTATTAGAGCAAATATCCTCAGCTGCAGCTATTTGTTAAATCAAAGCGAATGGGAAGGACAGGAATAAAATGGAACAGGTTCGTTGAAGGATATAAACAATAGAAGTATTTGCTTCTTGGTCGCCGATGCTTCTCTCCCTTGAGCAAAGGTCTCTCACTCTGTCTCATTTTTATCTTTCTTTTCTTTGAATTGGTGATAGATCTCTCTCTCTCTTCCTCCTCTCACTATCAATTCTAAATTTGGTAATTATTTGATAGAAATAATTATTAATTTCCCTTTTTTTTTTTATCATTTACACTAAATGAATTCTCGTATCGGATGTTGGCAAAGCAGAGGAAGTTCTTTTGTTGGATATCACAAATAGGCTGAATTCCAGCACGAATTTTGTTGCTTAAGAGTTAACGGAGAATTACAAAGTCAGAACAACGAAAGAAAATCACGGATTGAAAGCTAGAGTAGCAACTTGGGGATTCTTGAGGTGAACTAATCTTTTCCAAGGTAAAACTTCTTTTGCTTGGCTTGGATCTTCTCGTGTTTTATTATAACCTTATTTAATTTGAATCCTATAAGAATTTTATTTAATTGAATGAATTGATTGATTGCTTTATTGAATAATTTATAATGTTTGCAATGTAAAGGCAATCACTATTTATACAAATATGGTGAAATTTATAAAAAAAAAAAGGGCATAGAAAGGTGTAATCTAAAAAAATTTCACTTGACTTTGTACTTGAAGCATGTCTGCAACAATTAGATCTCTCGCCATATGGGTTAATGATCTCTAACACTCCCTTTCAAATTAATTAGAAGCATCTAGATCTATCGAGCTAACTTTCAATTACTTTCCATTACTTAAATTACTGTCAGGTAGTTACTGGTCTAACTTGATAGGAACTGCTTAAGCAAGTTAATCTTTTGAAAATTGGAATCCGTACACAATTAAATAGATGGGCATGTTTGAATAACACTAATCAAGAAATAGTAATACAATTTTAAAATATATTGCGATCTAAACAAACTTTTTTCTATATATATAGAATAGTTGGAATTAGCCATTATTATAGTAATCAAACCATCAAATTGTAAGATTAGCGCTCTTTGAGTTAGTGCTATTCCGTATCAAACAAAAAGAACAACACTTCTATTATTTCAAATATCGATCACAAGTTAGCACATTTTCTTACAATATTCTTACACACTCATCCAAAGAAAATCCCAAAGCACCCAAAATTAATATTTGAGAGGAACAAATCAGATTCGGTTCCGATGAGTCACCAAATGTACATATAACGTGGAAAAACAAAAAATCCAGCTGGCTTTTCTAGAAAAACAGTGAACGGCACCAAAATGGGTTATATAAAATTTGCATAATATATAGGGTGCATAATATTTAAAAAACAGTGAACGACCTGGTAACAAATCAGATTCTGGAGAATTAATACATATTATTTGAATTGATTTGAAAAAATAAACTTAGTTCATTAATTCCCAAAATGGGTTATATAGGGTGCACATATTACATAGGGATCCCTCATCTATTCTATAATTACCCTTTTACATATATAAATGCCCTTTTAACGTTTTTCCCATCAATTTGTCCTGACTTTTTTACTTCATGTTGTTCTATATAAAAAAAAACATATTAAAACGGATAGCTCATTAAAAGAAAAGTAGTAGACATAATATCATCTAGTAAATATATTTTACAATTTTATAATTTGAGAATATGTCAACGAACAGTTAATTTTGATCATATTATTAAAAAAGCTTTATATTATATAGTAAGGTCCAATAAATATATTATTGCTAAGACATTAAAAGTTCAACCATTTCGCCCGACAATTGATCCACTTGTTAATTATATTAATGATAATTGCTGACCGGTTATGGGCGATAACATTGTATCAAACTTATATATAGGTGTAACAAATCTTAAAGCCCAATGAGGTTTGAAAATGAACTTAATCAGAAACTTCAACTCAAGTTTTCAGGCCCTTTCCTTTATTTTATGGCCCTAACAAAATGCAATTAAAAGGGTATGCTAGAATTTATATAGATCTCCTCGCGAGCTTTTTGAATTGTGTCAGAAATTGGACACTTGAGCGAAAAGTTATGTTGTTTGAAGTTTCTTCATCTCCAATTGCTTTCTTGGTGAAGATATCGCCTCCTTGGCCTTACCGCTTACCCTAGCCTCGCCCATTTGGAAGATGTGCCATAGAGAATTACATGTACAAGAAAGATATGAGCATTAGAAATGATAGAGATGTCCTAGAAAAGATAGAGAGTGATGCTTTATAGCATAGGTGCGGGGATCAATGACATGAAAAAATTTATGTTTCTTTCATCACACACGGATTAAACAATAAAAATGTGTACGAGTAAAAGCAAATTTTTTTCCAAAAAATCTGATGGAACATTCATACACGGTTGGTAGAAAGAAAACCGTAAATGATTACAAGCAGATTTTTTTCCACAAAATTCAGTGCAATATTCATGTGGTTGGTAGGAAAAAAAAGTGTAAGAATGTTTACAACATATATACACAGTTGGTCAAAAGAAAACTGTGTACAATTGCTTCTAATTGTACGCAGTTGGTTAACAATAATATATGAATGTTGGAGCCCATTTATACAGGGTTCTATGTTAATAAACTTGGTAGGTATGAATGATGTTGGAGTTCATTTTCATGCACGTGCCTTCATACATTACACACATATTTAATGGAAATTTCTTAGATCTGTGTATGTTGTGCCATGTAATATTAAACTTTTTGTAATAGTGTCGCGGTTCACATCTTATAGTAGGATGAGGTAGAGAAATAAAAAAATAATACTTATTTTCACTTTGATATCATAGAAAATAAAAGCTGTTTTATCTGTCAACTTTGTTCCTTTTTCAAATTTTAATTATAAATATAATTTTTTATCTCAATTGAAGAAAGAACAAAGGCAATTGGTTAACAAAGCGAATTCCCATATCAAATATTTAATTCCTTATCTTCTCTTCAAACAAAATTCTTGCGCTAAAATACTAAACATATATTTCTGAAAAATAGCACCTGTGCATTCGTACCCGCATCTGGAGAACGCACTGCAACTGTCAGTATTTGGGCCATAACTTCTTCATCCGCGAACTCCGAATTGAGGTGATTCAAAAAGGATTACAAAACTAAGGACAAGCACTAGAACTTAAATACATAACCTCAATCATTCCATGGCTTCCATAATTGGGACTGAATAAGATCCTTTTAAGGAAGTTTACTAGCCAATCTGAATCTTAAACCCATCTAATCAAAAATATAAATCGATCAAAAGAGATTGATTTCATTTAAAAATTACACATCACTCGATATTATTTAAATTATAATAATGATAAACTTTAATTCTTAAAACAACACTTTTTATAAATTAATAAATTTCTATTTCAATTTTAAACGAAAATATTAAACTAAATCGAGAAGAATGTTAAATTTGACAGGTGTACACTAATATTATCTAATTTAATCCCATTATGTATACTATCTAAAATGTCATTCCCTTAAAGTATTACAACACAAATACTGACATTAAAGTATAGAATTTGACAAAACATATTAATTTAAACATGTTTTTCTTATGTATGTCGTGTATACTTGTTATCGTCCTCTAACCTCAATGGACGGAATTGTTGTTTCTTAGGTCTGACAAACCATTGCAATGAGCAGCAATCAAAAGGAAGCCATGTTATTAAAGGCCAGTATGGCAGAGTTCATCGGACCACTATTGAAACGCCTTGAATTAACCAAGGAGAAAGTTTCTGAGAACTCAGAGATGGCAGAAATCATTGACAATATTATAACAGAGGTTGAAAAGAAAAAACATAGAGTTGATGGCATACAAAATTGGGAAAGGGTGACCATTGGTCACTTTGAAAATATAGAAAGGAAAATTGATTTCTGGATTGATCATAATGATAAAATGACTGAAATGAATAAAAGCACTGTAAGGGCCGAACTAAGGGATATTCTTAATAAGCTAGAACAGAATCCTAGCCAGGAGGCGTTTGTACGCCATGTGAAAGCCAAAATAATTGAAGGCACAGAATCATCAAATAGAAATGAAGAGATTGATGAACTGTCCATGGATTTAAAAGATCTGGAGACATTGGACGTCCATTCCAGTCTTTGTCTGTATAGCCTTGGAATATTTCCAGAAAGTACAGCACTAAAAAAGAGATTTGTGATTTACTGGTGGACTGGTCTGGGGCTTTTACCATGGTTTAGTTGGGAAATAGCTGAGCTGCAAGGCCACAAAATCTTTTCTGATCTAGTGAACAAGGGTTTCCTCAAACACGTACATATTAGAGAACATAATAATGTAATCGATCGTTGCACCATCAATCCTACAATTCATAAGTGGTTGCTCTCCGTCAATGAGAAGAATGACCACACTACATATTCACCCTTTTGTGGAGATTGGTTTAATACGAAAGTACTAGTAAATCTAGACAAGAGGTACCTCAATTCGAAGGCCATCAGCACCAACCACAACTCACAGATAATTCAACTTGGTAGCTGGCGTTACACAGAGACAGAAGTTGGCAACAAGGTGGAGGAAACCGGGTCTAAAAAAACAATGTCAAATGATCACATTGAGGTTGATGAAACTGGTTTTTTAACGAATTTGGGAGGAAAGGCGACCTACATTAGCTTGCGTGGCATTTCGGGGGTAGAAGAGGTTCATGAATCAATTGGAAAGCTAGAAAACTTAATGATACTAGACCTCAGGGCTTGCCATAATTTGAACAAATTACCACAAAAGCCAAGGTCCACATTAAAACAAAAAATAATTAGATGGAAATTACTCCAAAAAAGCTGGTTGACAAAATTAATTGGAAGGGAATGCTGGTTCAAGAAGCTGACGATTTTAGATATTTCCGAATGCTACCTTTTAGATCACATGCCAAAATGGGTATGTGAGATCTCTAATTTAGAGGTGTTAAAGGGTTTTGTGCTTGGCAGCATGGGAAACAAAAATCAATCATGTCAGTTGGGTGATCTTTCAAAATTAAATAAGCTTAGGAAGCTTAGCATTAGAGTTGCTGTCAACACTTTGGGTCCTGAAGTTTTTCGGGATTTTGATTCTCTTGAGAGCCTTTTGGTATTGACCATTATATGGGGAGTAAAGAAGTACGATAAGGAGATACCAATCTACTCTTTACCAAAGAATCTGGAAAAGTTGGATATCCGAGGTTATCCAGAAGTTGATGCATCAAAGCTGAAGAACCCTGAAGAGCTGAAAATGTTGAAGAGATTATATTTTAGAGGTGGTAACCTTGAAAAAATTCCTTGCCATGATAACTGGAAAGTGGAGATATTGCGACTCAGGTTCATGAAAAAGCTGGTTCCAACCAATTGGAATGAGCTCAGGAGGTCATTTAAGAATTTAAGGTATGTGGAATATGTGGAATGTCCCATAGCAAAGAACTTCCCCAATGATGGGATTAATTGGAGCAAGGAGAAGGACAAGCAGCGAACCCAGAGTGGAAAAGAGAAAAAGGGCAGGATTGCAATCCCAACGAA
Organism: Carex arenaria; assembly: GCA_964058825.1. NCBI lineage: Eukaryota > Viridiplantae > Streptophyta > Magnoliopsida > Poales > Cyperaceae > Carex > Carex arenaria. The sequence goes on along the minus strand of CAXKVW010000087.1, from coordinate 12,099 downwards.
CTCTAGCAGCCCTCCCTCTCCATCTCCCACCACTTCCAGTTCTCTTGTCGCTCAGTTATTCCCTGACCCTCCCTCTCCCACCCCTTGATGTACTTTTGGTTATTTAATTATAAGGTGATGTACTTTCTTATTTCAATTATTTCACACAAAAATTTGTGTTGTATTTTTTTTTTTTTTTTGCCCCACTGATTTCATCATTCAAATTTCATTTCTTAATTTTGTTAATAATTTCTTAATTTTGTTTCTACTTTAATACAAATTTACTTAAATTAAATTTTTAAAATTAAACAAAGCATGAAAAACTAAAATTCAGGTCTTTTGTCAGCTTCCCCTGCCCGTCCTATTCTAGCAATAATATGTCCAGTTGCGGAACTAGAAAATTGAGATGGAGGAGGATAGATAAGTAACTGGTCTGTGATTTCATTTTATTATAGGTGCTAATAGTTTTCTTTTTCTAAAGATTAAAAATTTTAAAGGATAAAACTAAATAAAGAGGGGATACTAACTCGGTGATACTCGGATTAAAATTGTTAAGAGATTCAATCTACAGGGGTACTTAACATTAAGGAGCATAATTGCCCAGATTCTGGCTAATTAAAACCATAACTAACAGAGGAGACAAGGCATCCTCCCCCTGGTTTGGTATTGTGCTTGAGTACTGCTAGTATATATAGTTCAGGACTCATGAATGGTACCAGTGTACCAGACCTCTTTCCTTTTTCCTTTTCATACTCTGATTTCAGGTTTGTTGACACTTCCTTGGCCTTTTATTTTAAAGTCTCATTGTGTTTGTGCTGGTGGATTTCAGTCACAGATTCACTAACATTTTTCTCCAAAGAAAAAGTATAAGAGCTGTCTTTCCCAGTAGAAACTATTTAATTTAGAGCAATCTTGATTCATTTTTAAACTACTACTGTTTACATATTTAAATATAAATATATATATATATATATATATATATATATAGATATATATATTATCCATCTGCCGATGCTATAAGATGCTAATCTTTTCATCTCAACTCTGTTTCTTTTGCAGAAGAAAGGAATCGTTTTTAGGCTGGACTTCTTTGCTTCTCCGCTGTCTCTCCATATCTCCATCTGCCCCACCTTCTCCAATTCCCCAACTTAGACCACCTCATCCCCAGAATCAAAAAAAGATTGTATAATAATTAAGAACAAAATGAAAAAAAAAAGATTGTATAATAATTTCAGTCCGGGTGATACAATATTATTGTGTGGATGTCCTATTTATTTTTATATGGTACTTTTTTTGTGTGTTGTTTGTTTGAGAGTTAGCATTTTTCAGTGTGTATTATCAGTTTATTTTTGTGGACATTTGTATGATAAGACTGCTTGTTGATTTTTATATGGGACAAATTTCGTTTGATATATTGTGATTGTTTCTCGTTACAAAAGATTTTGCGGAAAGTATCGATGCTTGTTAAGTAGCATGGATATCATTGTAATTTAACCCTTTATTTTTTCTTCGTATATGGTCACATTTTTAATAATGATTTATGAGGTTTTTGCCTAACCGAACCTTTCTTATAAAGGAATGATTTATTTTCTTTCGAAAGTCCTATTGTACTTTTACTAATTAGGATTTGGTTTCAATGCAACCCATGTCTAGTTTCTTCTTTTTATTTTGTTTTCCCAATATTTTTTTTTTAAAAGTAGATAACATTTGTTTGGTTTTAGGGGGTTCTTGTATTGTTTCGTTATTTTCACAACAACAATAGTAGCTCCATTGTATAATTGGTTTTATGTCATAAGAAGTATAATTGCATAAATGGTCTTATCTACAATTTTTCTCTTTTGCTCCCTAAAAAATTGGTTTTATTTCATAAGAAATAATTGCATAAATTGTCTTATCTAGCATTTTTCTAATTTTCTCCCATGAAGACTAGTCCCTCAAAAATTGGCATTTGTATAATGATGAAGTCAACCAAATATATATGATGAAACCATATATTTTTTGTTTCACACTAATTGTTATTTAAACTATTTAAAAACTTATTAATCATTATGAGCGTGGTTTAGTAAGTTATTTACAAAAAAATCATGCTAATATAACAATAAATGAATTAGTACATGACATGTATCAATAAATAACTCGGTCAATGTAACAGCCTACATGAAAAATATACAAAAAGAAGAAGCTAAAAGAAATGCTCAACAGCATTTTTGTAGTGATGAACACAAGTTCACTGATAATCATATAGCGATCTACAGTACTATTAACCAGGTAAGAGTCTTCTTATATTAAATCACAAACTTATTCCTGCTGCAATAAGGAAAACTGAAGATACAAAGAAATAATTCCTGCTGCTTACATCCAAGTAGGAATTATTGACAGTTTAATCTAGGAATAAACAGGCCCGACCAAAATAAAGGCCCAAATGATGAGCGATGAAACTCACTCGAAAGATAGCTAACAGAGGCCCAAATTACATATTGTACCTAGCTAGTGGATTTTCTTTCTGGGTTAGAAATACAAATGGGCCGAAAACGGGGATAATTGTGGGAGAAATAGAATGGAAGGTAATTCTAACCAATACGAGCAAAAAAAACGGGGAGAGGAGGAAGTTTAAGAGAATAAAAGGAGATAAGCGAGCAATGTGAGAGAATATTTCATCTCTTCTTCTTTATTTGAGAGAAAATATGGTATGGGGTTGATAGAAGGGACACTACTAGAATTTGGGCTTTTTTCAAGGGCTTGATGGTCCATACAAAAAAATAAAATAATGCTTTTCTGATTTCGTAAAACTAGTAGTAAATGCATGTACATGCATGATGTTTGGAACAGTCACCACCCAGCAAACATGGGAGATAGTATATTTTATTAAACGTCGATGTAAATATTTGATCCCATGCCCATGCAAATAAATCTAATATAGTGAGACATATTAGTTTCATGGGCTTATCCATGTAAATGTTTTAATGATTTTGTTAATATTATTTTATAATAAAAGTTTGTGTAAATACTCGACCACCATACTGACGCCATAGTGACAAATCAATTATTCGGGTTCGGTTTGGCGAGGTCAAAAATTCATGATTAGAGTATAATTCGGGTATAATTCGGAAATGATTCGGTACAATAACGAAGCAAAAAAAAAAACAGCAAAAAAAAAGAAAAATTGCGGGTACTACAATAGTTGGAGGGAATCTGGATGAGGGGACAGCGGCTCAGAGCTCCCCCACAGCTTTTGTTTGAACTTAGCAGGTCGGCCCAAATAGGAATATATAAATCAGACGTTTTTTTGCGTTTTTATCGCGAATAATTCGTGACTCGCTTTTTATACACATTTTATTCGCGAATTATTCGGTCAAACGTTCGGTCAATGTTTTATATGCGGTTCGGTGCAGCAAACTCTGAAAAACGTATTAAACGCGAATTATACACGAATAAATCGCGTACCTGGTGACTATGACTGACGCAATGCATCATGAAGACGTGTCCGATTCTGATTCGGACACACGCGAAGGCCACAGTAGATCGAAACCAATCAAGGATTTATTTGTTCAACTTGAAATTTAATGGCATGGATGGTCTTCTAAGAAAATTTAATGGCATGGATGGTCTTCTAGGTAAATTAATATTAGTCCTTTGTATTTTGTTTCAACAAACTTTAATTTCTTTTGACCAACGGGAAGGGAAAATAGATAACTTGTTTAGGATTTTGGGTTTTAATTTATTAGCCTTTAATACTTATTCTTAGGGGTTAAGCAACATGTTGGCTATAAATAGGCTTCGGGTATCAACGTTGTAAGCAGATAGTGAATTTGATATATGAAATTGAGTTGAGTTAGTTTGAGTTTTGTTCCGAGTTTCCTTATTTTCTCTTCTTTACTAATTAACCGGTACGTGAGCTTAACGGGCAAGATCATATCGGGACCTCTTTGCATCACATACGTATGTAAATAATCTGGATTTCCGAGACATGTACATTATTTCCATGAGACTACCCAAGCAAATAGTTTTGAATTACTTGCACAATATAAGTCAACAAAATCTAAGTTAACACTTAACTTATCCGATAAACACACATACATCATACCAACACAACCCACAAGCCTTGCACCATTCTAAATTCTTAGATGGTATGAGAGCTTAATCTTGAGGAGCATGAAGTTCAGTGATTTGATAATGTTTCAGCTTCATTGAATATTGATATTTGCAAGTCATATTTGTTCTTTATAAAACAGTTTTTCTAATAAGTTTAAAATTTGAAATAATACAATAGAATTTATATATTTTTATTGTAGCAGTACAAGTTAAATCTTATTGTAGTAATTTAGCATAATATTTCAATTTAAATACTAACTACGGGTGTAAACAAATAAGTGTATTATTTATTGGGGTGTAAACGGATTGGATAGTGGTAAAACCCTATCCATATTTTTTTTTTGAAAGATGTGGATAATCCACCGATTTCCATTAAAATGAAAACCATTACAAAAGTTAGAGAACCTGGTACCACCACTCTGGTACCATCCACAACAATGAAAACAGAAAGAAATTACAATCTATAGGTATCAGATATACCTTAGCACACCCACTACTTGACTACAGTAGAAACCTACTAACTGAACCAACAAAGCATCTAAGCCTCTTGATAATCAGTGAAGAGCTAGTTCCTATATCAGCACAAAAATAAACTAAACAAAAGTACAGCAGACACCTTTAAATCTAGAAAACAAAATCTTCAAGAAATCTCTTCATCCGCACCTTCATGACCTCCAATAACATCAACTTGAAAACTTCCTATCCCAAGCGTAGGGGTTGTATCCGGCCCACCTGCCATAGGGATAGTAAGCAAATCGTCTAATAGGCCCTTCACATCAGAAGGAAGCACAGCTATTAGTTTGTCAATCGCATTATAATTTTGTTGCGAACACCAAAACTTTGCAAGAGTAATAATATGTACGCCAAGGCTACTAGCCTGTTTTGCACTTGCCCCTTTAAAAATAATCCTATTTCGCTCCAACCACAAAGTCCATAAAATAGCACCTATCAAAATCATTATAACATTATCATCCTTCATAGGTATCAAGCCCCAACGTCCCACGGATCCTTAAGGTTTGAACACATAAAACTAAAATTATTAAACTGAGCTATCTATGCCCACAATTTATTAGCCAAAGGACAAAGTACAAATAAATGCCAGACTGATTCAGGCGCCTTACAAAAAGGACATATTTGATCACCACTCCAACCCCTTTTACCTAGGTTATTTCTCGTCAAAATTTTGTTTTGTTTGGCCAACCACAAGAAAATTCTAACTTTGAGCGGTATATTGGTATGCTAAATTTTGGTAAACGAAGCGTTTGGTATCCCCTCAAATGCTAACCATGTATAAAGAGAGTGGACACTAAATCTACCCGAACTAGACCATCTCCAAATAATTTTATCGTTTTGTGACCCCAATTGGAAATTATTAAACTGAATTAGTAAATCACACCACTCTTTGTGGTATAAATCTACTAATTGCCTACAGAAAGTCAACTGAATACCATTCGGAGTAAAAACCTGCGATACTAAAATATATTGATCATAAGCAATATTAAACAAATTAGGATAGATTGTATGTAAAGCACTATTCCCAATCCACCTGTCCAACCAAAAGCGAACAGAATGCCCATTGCCTACTTGCCATTCAGTACCTATTTCAACTATCGCTTTATTTTTCATTATATCTTTCCACAAAGGGGAAAGTATACCACAGGACCCTAAAATACTATATTTATGTGTTAGAATACTCTTCCAAGTACCTGAAACTATCCATATTTGTTTTTATTTTTCGGATACGAATTGGATATCGGATATATGTAGATATATACATAAATATTCTTATAATATATAATAAACTATATGGTATATATCTACTATTTGAATACAGATATTTAAAATTCAAAATCATATCTATATCCGTATCTGCACGAATATTCAGATATCGGATACCCGTATCAAATTTTTGGATATGGATCCAGATACAATCGGATATTATCCGATCCGTTTACACCCCTAGCTACCGCCTCATCTCCTAATTAAACGGAGCAAATTCGGAGCGAATAATTCTGAAGATTGAGACATTATTTTCATATTTTACTTTCCTAACTTAATGCTGTCTCCTACCCACTAAGGTTAAGGCACGCTTTTCCTTAGTTATATTTATTACTCGCATCTTTATTACACTGACACCAGGATTTAAAAGGATTCCATATTCATTACTTCTCTGGCCTTTATCTCTCCTTCTTTAATGCCTATAATACAATATGTGTGTTACGACCGGGTTACGATCAGAGACGAAGCGGATCAATTTTGACCCAGTCAAACCATGTGAGGGAGAAGACAAAGGCGTGGGCAGCTGGGGCACGCACTCGGGCAGCCTTCATTTAGTTCTGTAGCGCTGAGGATGGGGTCCACAGTATTTTTACCGTGTATGCTTATTATTACCGTGTATAGAGATAACATGGTTTTTCTCATGATTCTTCTGTTGTTAGTTCCCCTATAAATAGGCTTCCATTGTAACTAAAACATTTAAGCAAATATATGAGAAATTGAGTATTCTACCATTTCGTTTTTCTTTACTGTTCTTCATCTCTGTTATTTAATTTCCTTAAATTCCTTCAATTGTGTGTTCTCTTGTTAAATTCCTTCTTTCCTGAGCTTCGTGAGATCAAGCACGTTACAATTGGTATCAGAGCAGTTCGAATAAACACTGGGAAGGCACAAAACCAAGAACTCACAAAGATCAGCAATGGCAAAGACACGCAGTACCTCCAATTCTGAAGAGCTGCCACTCGACCTTGCAGCACTGAGCGATCGTTTCAACAAGTCAGAGACGGCAATTAACCAGAGAATGGATGTCTGGCAACAAAATTTGGCAAGTACCAATCATCAAGTGGCGAGTATGCATCAGAAGATGGATGAGATGCTTCGACACTTCAATCAACAAATGGGAGGGGCTGGGGGAAGTCATACTGCTTCCAGAAATTCTGACAAAGACGGGCCATCTATCCCACATCCTCAAATTGGTGATGAGCAAGAAGATGCAAGAAGGCTCCGAGAACAAGGGCACATCCCTAACTCACTACCAGACCCAAGATTCACTCTTTATAATCCAAGAACTGCCCAGGAGGAAAGACCACAAGTAAACTTTGATGATTATAGGGAAGAGCCAAGAAGAAGACAAGAACAGTGGCAATTCGACAATCATTTTCAAAATCAAAGATTCAACATTCCTCGTTTTGACTTTCCAACCTTTAATGGAGATGATCCATCAGATTGGGTAGAAGAGAGTAACTTCTATTTTGAAGTGAATCAAACCTCTGATATGTACAAGGTGAGAATGGCCACCATGTATTTCAAGGGTGATGCGAAGGAGTGGTACAAGAGTTATAAAATTGCCAAGCCCGAGCCACCATGGCCGATTCTCATTGAAGAAGTGATGAAATATTTCTCCAAGGTTAATTCAAACCCAGTGGCTGATTTTAGGAAGATCCAACAGCAAGGGGGTGTTGAGGAATACATCAAGCATTTCTCAAGAGCCAAAGCAAGGTTCATGAGCCAATTAGGGATTGTTAATGAAGTTTTTTTATAAAGAAAGCTTTATTGGTGGTTTAAGGGATGATATTCAAAATCAAATTAGATTGTTTCATCCTCTATCTCTTGAAGATGCCTTTCAAATTGCAAGGGAGATAGAGGTGTCTCTGGGCACTAGTTCAAGAAGAATTAATTCAAACCTCAATTATACTCAAAACCCCATTTATCCAAACAGCCAAGAACTCAACAGAAATGGGAGGGATGCCAATTCAAACAACAAGCATTATACACCTAATCAAAATGCATTGATGGAGGAAAGGAGATTAAAGGGGCTGTGCTACAAGTGTGAAGAGAAGTTCTACCCCGGCCACAAATGTAGAAGGCACGCCATTCATGCAATCCTAGCCGAGGGAGATGGAGAAGAATCTCAAATAGGCGGTGCAGCAATTGAGTTCAACTCTGAACAGGAAGAGGAGGGCACCATTGCATTATGCGAACCTGGAGATGACCTAGATAGCACAACCATGAAGATCGATGGGAAAATTGGCCAATTTTCTGTTTTTGTACTCTTGGACACTGGGAGTTCTCACTCGTTCATCCATCCTGAAATTGTCAACCATTTGAAGCTACCTATCACGAAAACTAAACCTCTTAAGGTCAGATTAGCGGATGGTAGAAGGATGACAGCCGATTCCGTGAGCAACAATCAGAAATTCCAACTTCAAGGCCATAATTTCATAGCCAATCTCAGGTTGTTAGACATCCAAGGATATGATATGGTATTGGGAGTTAGTTGGATGAAGCAGGTAAGGCCAGTGACCTTCAATTTTGTAGAAGGAACATGCGAGCTAAGAAACGAGGGCAAACCAATCAAACTAATCTCTGGAGGGCAATTTGCTGATGCTAACATGTGTGAGGGAATATATGAAGAGTTAATGAAGAACGATCCTAGAGCTACAATTTTGGATGTTTTTAGCATTGAAAAGGTCGGGTGGCTACCAGTCAAGGGTGAAAGGTCAAAATGGGAGTTAGAGGCATTGTTGAGCCAAACTAAGCACACCTTTGGATTGGGCATCCTCGAAAGAGAGGAAAACGATGATCCATTTAAGCTCGAGGACGAGCTTGTGCTTAAGCAGGGGAGATTGTTACGACCGGGTTACGATCAGAGACGAAGCGGATCAATTTTGACCCAGTCAAACCATGTGAGGGAGAAGACAAAGGCGTGGGCAGCTGGGGCATGCACTCGGGCAGCCTTCATTTAGTTCTGTAGCGCTGAGGATGGGGTCCACAGTATTTTTACCGTGTATGCTTATTATTACAGTGTATAGAGATAACATGGTTTTTCTCATGATTCTTCTGTTGTTAGTTCCCCTATAAATAGGCTTCCATTGTAACTAAAACATTTAAGCAAATATATGAGAAATTGAGTATTCTACCATTTCGTTTTTCTTTACTGTCCTTCATCTCTGTTATTTAATTTCCTTAAATTCCTTCAATTGTATGTTCTCTTGTTAAATTCCTTCTTTCCTGAGCTTCGTGAGATCAAGCACGTTACAATGTGGCATTAAATGTGTTTTAATTGGGATGACGTTGTAAACAGGGAAATTTGAAAAAATGTCGGTGTTTTATCTCTCCTTCTTTGACGGTGCGTATTTGGTATAATAAAAAATTTGAAACCGGTGAGCAAATGCTGAAATTTATTTATATTTTTTAGCACTATCCCCAATTTGGAGGTTTGGAGATGTTATGAAAAACATTTCTAGCCTACCTCAATTTGTAGCATAATTTACTTTTTTTCTTTCTGACCTTTGGTGGAACAACAACAACAAAGTATTTAGTCCCAAACAAATTGGAGTAAACTAGAAATGAAACCTAACTTGAGTCGAATTAAAAGAAAAACAAGAAAATAATTATTTTGGTTCAATACAATTTATAGAATTAGAAAAAATTGCATTGAAATTTTTACCAAGTTATATTTTATTAATTTCGATATATTATTTTGTTTTGAAGCTAATGACAAGTATAAAATTTAAGGACCTTAAAGTTTAAAAATATTAATTTTTAAATGTATAATTTTTATTATTTTAAATTCAAAATTTATTTACTAATATCTCAAATTATTGTCTGACGGAAAAAACCCAAATATTTTCATATAAATGAACACTCCTACTGTGAAGTACACTACTGGAGTATGTCAATGAAGAATAACAATGTCTTAAGAGTATTTCTCTGCTATGTTAAACCATAATTTGTTTGTTTTAGGCACTTCATAATTTATATAAAAAAAAAAAAGTTAGATAGCATGTCATATATAAATGTACTTTATGATAAAATATCCATAACTAAATTTTAAATTGTTGCTGATTTGACATTTGTCAATATAACTTTAATTCGTACTTTCAAAAGTTGACTACTAAACTAAAATTGTTTAATATACTTTCTATTTCAAATGTTAGTTAAATTTGCTTAATAATTTTTCTTGATATTGTGTTGTATTCTTTTTTATCATAAACAATTATTTTCAAATATAAATGTCCATTCTTATTATAAGATATTAATGATTAGACATACTTTGGTCTTATCCAATCTATCGTAATATAGATTTAACTGTTGTAACGAAAAAAATAGTTGCTGTTCTTTCCGTAAAGTTTGAAGTGCAAAACTTAAATATACAATATCACATAAATTATGTGATGCTTAATAGTTATATCTTTTATCAATTCTCATGAAAGTCACATGTGCTTAAATCCTTTTTCTATTTTTCATTATTTTATTTCTATTGTGTAGTCTAATCTATTTTTCTTTTGTTTGCGCCGTGATGTTAATTCTTATATCTCGCTGGTTGCTCTAGTAGCTTAAACACAAATTAATTATATCACAAAAAAGTCAAAATGAATATCATTGAAACATCAAAATGCAGATTCGGGAATATTAATTTTCAAAACTATTTTATCATCAAACTATTTAATAATTTTTCGTTTGGCTCTACAATGTCTCATTTTTCGTTTCTGGACGACTAGGTTATAGTATTATATTAGTATAAAAATGTGTGTTTATGTTGTAATGCTTATGTTATATTATATTATATTATTAGATTATTTAAGTATAAACTTTTTCTTTAATATACTTTTTCTTATTTTTTTTATTACAAAACAAATTTCTTTCAAATAAAATATAAGTTTCCGATCTGATTTGACCAATTCTTATCAATTCATCTGATTCCGATTTCACTGCCAAGTGACTGATTTCGATATTCAGAGATATGGTTTTCGGAGAGGAGTACAATCAGCATTTAATTCATTAGGTAGGTTTTATACAGAGATGTCCGGAAAGTATTAATGGTTCGCAGAGTACTTTTGTTGAGTGGCGTGTATGAAGTTTGGAATTAAGTTGGCTGTGGTTTTTTGCTTCCACCCCACATTTTTCTCATTTTCCTTCCAGATCGCCATTAATCGCCATTGCTCTTACGTTACTGCCCAGTAAAAAGCCATCTATATTGATCAGCAAGGCAGCCCTTCTCCAGAAAATATATGCAGGTAATTAAACTGCCAACCTAAACACTTTCTAGTAGTTTCTTTTTCAGAGATATGGACGTCGTTCAGGTTAAATAGGGCATGATGTCACGCTGGCACTGTTAAAAAAAAAAAAAAAAACTTTTCTTGTGGAATTCCTATGCAGCTCTTTAAAAAATATATATATATATATTTCGGTTTAAACCGAACAGTTCAATTCTAGCTTAGTTGGTTGATATGTTTGATAGTTTCGGCTTGATTTTCTTTGTGAAAACCGAATAAAACTTTCATTTGCCTATTATTTTTTTCGATTTCAACTGACCTGAACCGATGAACACTCCTAGCTTAAATTTGTGAATGAAGCATATATAATATTTTTTTAACGAATCGATGATTTATTTTTAACTTTCTGCCTTGATGCTTTTGTTTTTCTAATAAAGCATTTATTAACATTCTGTACAAGTTATTTATGCTACTGCATTTATGTTATTAGAAACGGATCAGACCGGTCGGGCGGATCGGCAAAAACCGGAACTGGTCATCTGTCGGTTTGGTTCATTTAAAGAATCATTTATGTCATTGGACCGGTAAAAATCGGTTTAACCGGCCGGTTATATATATCCAGAAAATCGCTAAACCATTTGAGAAAAAAATCCAGTTCAAAACATATTTCAATTTTGGAGTGAAATCGACTAGAGAAAACCGATCAAATCAATTAACGAAAAAGAGCAAAAAGAGGAAGAAGCTCATGACAGTGCAACCCATTACTTTAAGGGTGTAATTAATGCTATTTAACTTCTGCGAAACATATCAGCCCAATAGAACCCACTTTTAATTAGGCCAATAGTCTTTTCATTTGATATTTGTTTAATTGGACTCGAAAATAGCTCAAGTAGCCTATTAATTTAAGACCAAATACACTGTAGCAATAGATTGCTGAATGCTTATGCTAAAAAAATTACGAAAAAAATTTTAATTCTTATTTTTTATTGCAAGAAAAAAATATGCTACATATATTCTCAAATGTTGTTATTTT